>JAZKJV010001401.1:238503-633565 GCA_037367405.1 Ottelia alismoides
TAAAATTTCAGATGTGTGGTTTCCTAATGACGATACACATCCAACATGATATCTTATTATACAATAATATCATAATTGGATTTTTTCATAAATTTCTTAAATGGACTGCAACTATTTTATCATTATCAACTTGACCAAGTTGCAGGGCTAAAACCTAGGGTTTCACATCTAGCCTCTAAAGCAAGCGATCTCCTATCTAAGACCGATATGACAGAGACAACCCTTGTGTATATGAGGATGAATCATGTATCTCCCGCAATCCAAAGGAATGATCCAACCTTCTTCCTCGTAAGCCATGGGATAGGGTAGATTGCAACCCTAATCAATTAATCAAGGTTTAAGATTAGAGGAAGTAACCAACCTCTAATAGTATTATGATTGATAAAAAAATTATCATTTCTAATTACTTAATTAATAATCTAAAAAACATAATAATAAGTAAAATGAAATAAAAAAAAGAATTAGGAGTTCCATTATCCCATAGAAGGGGGATGCCCAACATGGTGTAACAAGCATGGACGTCCACCCCCTTATGGGATTAGAACTCTCTTTTCCCTTTTATTTTTAGTTAGTTAATTCGTATATTTGCTTATGAAATTCAATTAATTAAAAAATAATTTGTAACATTTACAAATTAGGTCATTTATTAAAATGAATCATATTCATTGATACATAATAAAATGTAAATCATATTTATATTTATGTTGGAATGTGAATTGATATCACATAAACAATATAATTTTGAATCCTATTCACAAATAAGTCTCCAAAAAATATTGTGGATCATATCCACACTATTCAAAAAAATTACCGTGGATATCACTATCCACATTAGTGTTATCCTAGATAACTAAATCCAATTTAATTATCCCAATTTTCTCTCTTGTCTTAATAACTGGATTTTTCTTTTGGAACGATCCATAAACTCTCTCATGGATAGTGTGCCTCTCTGCAAATAGTTGGAGATAGGGCCAGGTTGATTGTATTATCCAGGTATAGTGACTTGGCTATCTAGATTCAATCTCCTATCCATATCTAAAATACCTCTTAGTGTTGTTGATCATATCAAATAGTGTATCGTATCTCCTCATTGTATTTGGATCTCATTCAAAATAATGTCCAATATTTGTACTAAGATTAAATAACTAGATCACTAAGAGGAGTCACTAAAATCCAAACATATTTCATCACTCCTTAAGAATGAAATGTCGTTGTATACAATTAATTTAAGATCACATCACCCTAAGTATTCCTAATACATGTACATCTTGCATATTGGAAGACCGTGATTAAACCTGAAGATCTAATCTCATTTGAATTGTCTTCTTCGGAGTTCTATCAATAAGTTTCTCATTCGATCATTAGGAGTGGGTATCGATAATATTACTTTCCAAAAGCACGTATCACACCTACAGATCATGTCGTATTTCTAAAATAAGACAACTATCATTTATCCCAATATCTCATGAGAGAGCTCATGTCTTCTAGTTCATTAATGAACATGTATGATCTCTTTGAGAGATCATATCACTCATATGTCTTTATATGCACACCAGCTTGCTGGTATATAGATCTTGATTAGGTCATCAACCTAATGTTATGTCAAATGTACATACTTAGACCTATAATGATACATATGTCTCTGATCAGAGGATGCGTGCCTATATCGTGACAATTTACGGCATAGGTCTTTGTTATCTCAATCACGTTAAGTCGACTCTTTGACTTAGTGCATCCAACATCTCTGAATTATGTAGAGCACCTACATTAATAGGTCAGTTGGATGTCAATCTATAGAGTAAGGATGGACATCTCCTTCTCATGTTGGAGATCCTTTTTTGATAATCGCTTAACGATGCAGTTGAGGCCTCTAACTCTTTAGATATTCAACAGAACACCAGCCTCTATAATCCAACAATTGGATGAACAGTTGTATGATCTCAAGATGCCAAGGTACATAACCCTATTTGTACAGAGAGACCCAATAAACGCATGCATATTATAATCTCAAAAAGGGAGTGAAAATCAATAAATTTTATTGATAAGCAATTTACAATAACATTTATTGCAGAAACGGTTTTCCAGGGGCTCACATGCTCATAGTTACAACTTTTGTACCAATTCGGTTATCACTATTATCAATATTTGGATTGGTTAAACATTCCATTAAGGTGTTCAATCTTCCCTCTTATGTGTGATTTTCATTCTTGTTCAACTTTGGAATCACATCCAACAGTGGTTGGAACAATGGGTAAAATTAAGCCACTTTACCTACTTCATTTCCCCTAACCGAAAGTAGCCAAGACTCATCTAATGAAGAATTAAATGATGAATATATTGATCTACTTGCTGTAAAGTTCAAAAAATTCATAGTAAAGAAAAGTGTGAGTTATTGGATCGTGACACCACTAGGGGGTGAATAGTGGTTCGAGGCAGTTTTAAAAGATCTGTGAGGAATAATCAACAAGCATAAAAACAATGATCGAGCAAACCAATTAACACACTAGCACAATATGTTTACATTGAAACCCACTTGAGTAAAAACCACGACATGAGTCTTCCTGACTCAAGATTTCATTATTAACCGAGCTAATCAACTGCTTCATTAAAGCTCGGGTTATTTACGTGAATATCAATCATTTACAAATCTTTTGCTTCACAGTCTTGGATTGAACACCAAGATCAACACTACAGATCGATAGCTTTTGTAGAAGAACAAGTGAGCTTTTTACTTTCTTCGTGCTTCCTTGGAGGTCTCACGTCCAAGAGATTCTATGCAAACTTAGTATCAGACACTTAAGTTCCTACGGAAAGAGGTTAACTGGAAACGAGAGATATACTAATAACAATATTCAGATAAAGTTATCCCCACAAATATCATGAATATAATTCTCCAATAAATAACAGATTATATATTAAGATAAAAACAATAGTAATTTCAATGATAATTCATCGAGAATAGCACAAGCAATTATATTACAGATATTACAGGTGGATAAGCAATATCAAATAGATAATAATAATAAGCTCCTTGAGAAGAGGCTGCCAAAAGTACTCTGACTGCTATCAGCATAAACTTGAAGCGTGGCTAGCGAATTGAACATTATTGAACTGAATGACTTGCTTTACCGCTTTTCAACCAAGAATGTTCTTTTCAAAATATTGAAAGAATCGATGAACTGGAAAAAGAATTTGGAGGAACTCACTTGGAAAGAGATTCTTATTTTTCTATAGAAAGTAAGAGGGATTGCTCAAATGGCGTGTGTTCCAACAATGGGTGTGGGGTCCCTTATAGGTTCTCTAGAAAAGTGACCGTTCGAAAAAAAACTGATATGAAATCAAAGATGATTTCCAGACATGATCGATCATGTTAACTATTATGATCTATCAATTATAAATGATCGGTCAGCTAAATAACAATGATCGATCAGTTTATACCATTTGAATGGAATTCAAATAATAATCGACAACATCAAGATACCTGATCTACAAGGAGTGATCGATCAATGAATACATATGATTGATAAGGTATAATGGATCAATGTGAAAGTATAATCAATAATATCATCAAAAACTTAATCTTCTTGAAAAGGAAACTTTTGATTGAAGCTTGCTGCAGTTAAAATTTTTGCAAGCCTAATATGGATAAATTATGACAAGTCTTTGAACAAGAAACAACAAAATTGAGCTTCTAATTCTTCTTCAGAGCGATGACTTTAGACAATCGTATTGAGTTGAGATCCACGCTTGTAGTCCTGCAATCACAAAAAATATGCGAGAGACTACAATATAATATTTTATGTGTCATCTTTAAAATCATTAAGGACCAAAGTACTAACAAAAAAGCCTCAAGTCAAAGAGAGAAGACAATGAAAATGCACCTACATGCTACAAGTGCAAAATAAAGGGACGTCTAAGAAGGGATTTTCCCCTATTGAAGCAAGAGAAGAAAAACCAAGGAGTTCAAGAAGAATCACATGAAGAAGGCATTACAAACGACACGACGTGACTTAGATTCAATTGACCTAGATTTAGACTGAAGCGATGAACAACATGCTTTGGGACTAATGGCTCTGGAAAATGAGAACTCAAGAAAATTATAATGAACTTTAAGATGATTTTTATGAAGTTTTTAAATATTTAAAGAAGTATAAATTAGATAATAAAAAATTAGCTAAAAGGATAAATAAAATAATTTGTGAAAAAGAAACTTGTATTGAAGAAACATCTTGCTTGAAAGAAAATATTACCATTCTTGAAAAAGAAATTAGTAGACTTAAATTAAACTATGACAAGATTGCAAATGATTTCGGTAGATTTACTAAAGATAAAGAGAAATTGGATAAACTATTGGATTTAAAAGAAATCCCCGAAATAAAAATGGCATAGGATTACTAGTATGTCATCAACTCATAAAGTTATTTAGTCAAATTGGAGAGAAATTCTCTAAGCGCTCTGGCTCCAAAAGATGGATACCAAAATATCTTCTTAAAACTTATTTTGTAGGTCAAAATAATGTATATTACAAGAAATAGATGTACAACCTATCTCAATCTGGACTAAAATAATCAAAGCCTATTAGGTCAATAATGGCACCGACCTTAACTTGTGTAGGACAAAAATATGAGGAAGTTGATGGATCATGGATTTAGGATGCTCAAAACATATGACAAGAGACATGAAATTATTTATCACCCAGAATGCAAATGAGGGAAGGTCAAACAATTAGGAAGAAAACTAGATTAGTTGCACAAGGCTACAATCAAAAAGGATGAAACTGATGCACCTGAAGCCATACTAGAATTAACTAGGATGCTATTTTTCTATGTTGCACACTTAGATGAATTGTTGATAAAAAAATTGGTTTTCATAGTGGTTATATGAAAGGAGAAGTTTTGTTATACAACTACATGGACTTTCTGATAAAGATCAACTTAAATATATGTATAAATTAAACTAGGATTTTACATATTAAAATGAAAACTAAAGCATGGTATGTGAAACTGAAATCTTTTATATTACCTGCTAATTTTGAAATTAGAAAAGTTGACCCAACTTTATTTACTAGAAATTCAAATGAAATTTAATAGTTTAAATATATAAAAAATATTATTTTTAGAGCTATAAATGAAAGATTTCTGTAGAGATTTTGCTAAGTTGATGCATGATGAATTTCAAATGAGTCTCATGGGAGAACTCAACTTTACTTATGATTGCAAATTCAATACCTACCATAAGGGATCTTTATACGTCAAACAAAGTATAGTTAGGGTCATCTTAGAAGATCCAGGATGGAAAATACAAAAGGAAAGAATAACCAATGGGAGCTTGAGATTGGGTTTTGTGCAGATGAAATGAGTAGGGATACTGATGCAACTAAATAGAGATGTATGATTAGTCCAATATTGTATGTTACTCGTAGTCGGTTACATATACTTTTTACTACTTGTCTGTGTGCTAGATTCTGAAAAACACTTAAAAATATCATTTAAAAGTTGTAAAAAGGACCTTAAAAAACTTGAATCACTAAACCTAGAAACAAAATCTTATAGTGATGTTGATTATGATGGAAATAGAACTAAAATGAAGAGTAGTAGTGGAAAATGTCATTTCCTTTGAAATGTATTGGTCTTGTGATTCTCTAAGAAATAAAATTGTATAGCCCTAACAACAATAGAAGCTAAATATTTGTATGCACCTCTTTCATGTTCGTAAATATTGTGGATCATACAAACTTTAGATGATGTTAGATTAAAGTTTGAAATGTTAAAACTCCATGTGACAATAAAAGTGCTACCAACCTTTCTAAAATTCACGTGTTACACTCAAGAACTAAAAACATTTCCATTGAACACATTTCCTAATAGACTGTATTGTAAAAGGAGTAATTTTCTTATTTTTTTATAAACGTAGAAGAACAACTTGATGATATATTTACCAAACAATTAAACCTTGAAAGATTTTTCTACAAAGAAGAAACTACGGCTTATGCCAACCTATCAATTTCTCCTATAAATTTCTTCTTAAATATTTTTTTGATAAAGTTTAATAATTCCCTTAAAATATTTTGGTATCAAGTAAAAGATATAAGAGAAATTACTAACTAAGAAGGAGCAAGAACTCGTTATATAAGGGAGAGAAAAATCATTTTATAATGATAAAAAAGGGAAGAGAATTCTTGAAAGCAAAAATTAAAGCAAGTGGTTTCTTGAAATAATGCAAATTGGAAAGATTTAATAGATAAAAGGAAATATAAGTTAAAAGTTTAAAAAATAAATACAAGTTTTGTCATTAACAAAAAAGGAGGAGATTGTTAGACTTAGATTTCGCTAACAACTTTATTGTATATTTATTTCGTAGTTTTCTTGATATTTTTAGGTAGAAGAAATGATAAAAAGTTTAGAGAAAGTTATGAAGATGAATCAAAGTATAAAGCATGATTTACAAAGTTTGACTCAACTACAGAAGCTCACATGCTATTGAGAAGATTTCAACATTTCGGAGATAAGTGTAAAGAAGACATAATGGCAATTCTGCAAGTTTTGCCGAGTTGAACGATTTACAAAGTTTCTATTTTTGACAAAAATAGTATGTAGATTTTGCATATTCTTAATCAACAAGCAAAAATAAGCATGAATAATCAAATTCATAAAATCAATTTTTTGGACAAATAATCAATCATTTTGACATCATGATCGATCACTCTAAACCTATCAATTCTTGGTTATTATTTTTGATCTAATTAGAGCTGATTAATAAGCTTTGATCGACCGTGATTTATCGTTTTTTAGACCACATCTCAATGGTCATATAACATTCATAAAATGATCGATCACCTTTTTGGCTTGATTGATAACCCCTATATCATGATAGACCATCTTCGGTTTTTTATATAATATTGTTGAAATTTCTTATTTTGTCACCAATGGCTACCTTGGCATCCTAACCCTATAAATTGGACCCAAGATGTCTTTGTTGAGACACACAATCAAGAGAAACACTCTCTACTTACAAAAAAGAGAAAGAGTTCTATTGTGTGATATATTCAAGCTCTATTTGCAATTATGCATTCCCAAACTCTCTTCAATCCAAAATTATGTAGTTATCCAAGATCTCGGTGCTAAATAGCAATCATCATCATTCTCGAGCAAGTTCTATGATGAAAACTCTGTAATCTCGTGAATTCAATTTCTATTGCTGAACTCTGATTTTCAATATAATTTAAACATTTATCCAAGTTGTGGATCCCTCTCTCTATGTGAAAGGTAAAATATTCTTTTGGGAATTGTCCAAGGAAGACTGCAGGTTGTACAAGAGATTGTACTACCCCCAGTTTAAAGTAACGTTGGGAAAGTAGAAGCAAGCTTCACCAAAAGAGCGACGGGGAAATCCTTAAAGCATGATTCTGCATCATAGTTTTCAGCCACCAGGATTTCCATGTAAAAATCATTACTACTTTGTAGTTTTCACTTGAAGGGAACTCTCAATCATTCTCGGACTGGATATCATCTTTGCATAACATTATATGATGCTAATTATATCCTTGATGTAATTTCTTAGATCAACATCTCCACATCGGGATATATAATCTAAATTTTCACACCATCAGTTTTGTGATACCAAAACATGCCTGGATACATATTCATATATGTAGAGAGGAACTTTGTCGATAATGCAAATATAAATACATTTTTATTGCAACCTGCAAAAGACTCCCGGGTTTATATGTACAACAATGTGGCTACTACAAGAAGAAAGGACATACAAAATATGAATGTTCGGAGCTTCAGAATGAAGAAAAGATGAAAAAAACACAATTTAGAAATATGAAGGATGACTGTAAAGATGCAAGTCATGTGGAGGTTGAATGTAGCTATAGGGATTTTATTTTAAGGGATATTTACACCCATAACCCTTAATAGTTTTGTAATTACCTACATAATCCTTGATAATTGTGGATTACACTTAGAACCCTGAATAATGCTTAACTCTTAATGATATAACCCAGTGTTAACATCCATCTATTTGTTCCGTTAATTATGACGGAATCCATCAAATATTAAATATTCCACCATTTAAGTTCACATTATTTTCAAATGATGCCACTCACCACCTCCCTATCTCCAGCACTACCAACCCTTCTCACCACCACCACTCGTCAGCTCTCTCGATTCATGCGCAGCGTGGTCTCGCTAAGCTATTATAAATTCAGGTGCAATTACACGACTGATGAAAACAAAGTGGCCATGAATAAAGTTGGAGCTTTGATGCTTTGACTAAGTATTTGTCATTGAGCCCAAAGGCTTTAATTGAGACCAATATTGTGGATCTTTTATACAAAACCGTGTCTTCATTTTTATCATTGAAAATGAAGAGCAATGTTATACGTCTCTACTTTGTTCTTTTCGGAAATGTTAAGTTTCCAACAACGTCATTTTCTCTACTTCGATCTTTATGCTTTGTTCTTTTCAGAAATTTGTTGGATTTGTCTAAAGTGCTAATTTCCAAATTTTTGAGTGGGTGTTTTTTTTCTTTTGTAGGGTCGTGCAGGCGAAGGGGGCTAGATGGGATGGTTTGTGAGCAGAGGAGGGGTGGGGGCTGTAGGAGGAGGGACTAGAGGGGTGGATGTTGCAGGTAGAGGAGGGATAAGGGATACAAGAAGAGGAGCTGGAGAGGTGACGACTATGGGTGGAGGGGCGAAGGTTGCATGGGGAGGGGCTGGAGCGAGAGGGCATCGAAAGAAGAAGGTGGGGGGGAGGCTCATGGCGTCGGAGGAGGAAGAATGGGGGATGGAGGAGGAGGGCATTGTAGGAAGAAGGTGGGCAGTTGGAGGGGGTGTTAGCCATGTGAGCCCAGGACGAACCATTTCTACAATAATGTTATTGGAATCTTGATATATCAATAAAGCTAATTGATTTGTTTCACTCCTTGTATGAGGTTAAATGAATGAATGCACTAATAAGGTCCCTTAGTACAATTAGGGTTATTTATTATGGTCATCTTAATAATCACACAACTAATGATTCAATGGTTGAATCGTAGAGGATAGTGCTTGGATGATATCTAAAGAGTTAGATTGAGGACTCATTAAGCACCATCAATTGATTGTTAAGAAAGGATGTCCAGCCTGAGAAGGAGATGGCAATCCCTCTCTGAAGGTTAATATATGACCGACCTCTTAATGCAGGTCATCTGTAAAGGAAAAGAGATTCAGAGATGTTAGATAAGTTACGTCAAAGAGTTGACTTTGTGAGATCGAGATAATGAAAACCTATGTTGTTTGCTATCACGATATAGGCATGCATCCTCTGACCGGAGACAAAGGTATTACTATGTGTCTAAGTGTGTACACTAGGCAGACCATTAGGTTGATGACCTAGTCAAGGTGTATACACCGACGAGCCGGTGCGCATACAAGGGCATATGAGTAATACGATCTCTCAAAGGAATCACACAGGTTCACTACTTAATCGGAGGACATAAGCTCACTCATAAAGTATTGGGACTGATCCAATTCCATACATGGTCATCTTGGTTTGGAAGCATGAAAATAGTTTGTAGGCATGATTTATGCTTTTGGAAAGCATATGATCAATACAAACTTCCAATGATCGAATTAGAAACTTAATGATAGAATCCTGAAGAAAACATTTTAAATATAATCTAAAACTTCAGGTTTATTCTAGATCTTCTAGTATGCAGGATGTAAGGGTATAAAGAATACTTGAGGGTGATGTGATTGTAAACGATTGTATAACCATGACACTTCCATTTCGAGGGAGTGATGAAACAAGTTTGGATTAGTGACTCCTCTCGAAAGATTAGTAATCCGATCTTAGTCCAAATATTGAACATTGATCTGAATGTGATTCAGATGCAATGAGAATATTAAACGTACAATTTGATTCAATCAAACATCTTTGAGAGGTCCTTGAGATATGGATATGAAATATGATCTCAATATCCAAGTCACCAAACACAGAATATACAATCACCCTATTTTTATCTCCAAGCATCCGCAGAGAAAGCGCATTATTCTTAAAAGAGTTCAAGAATAATTATATCGTTGATAATGTACCTAAACATTGGGAAATTTATGATTAAATGTGATTTAGTTATCATGAATAACATGAATATGATTAATATTGTTTTGACACATGAGAATAGTCATCTAAGATAATTAAATATGATTTAATTATCAAAGATATGATTAGTGTGGATATCACTATCCATAATAATAATAAATATTATTATAAATGTGATATATAATATGCTAGAGAGATTTAATTATATGTAGCATTTACAAATTAAATGTTGATGTGAATTGGATTCACATTGAACAACTAATTGTAAATGCAATTTACATTTTATATTGGACGGTTGAATTTGATTCATAATTGTGAATGGTATGATTGAAATTATCACACAATAATTAGAATTATTTTGGTGAATAATTGTGCAACAAAAGTTGTTGCACAAGTGGAATATTTGTTGAGATATGAGATCTCATAAATTTGGAAAAGGGAAGCCACCTTCCTATTATATAGGGTGGATGACGACTATTGAGTCCTAATTCAATGTGGTCGACCAATCTAGTTAGAAAGGAGGCTTGTCCCCATTTCAATTATTTCCACATTAATTGATTTAATTCATATTAAATTATATTAATGAATATTCAATACGTCTAATTTATTTTAAAATAATTATTTTTTGTTGTAAATTTATGCAAAAAATCATGGCCATTGATTAGAAATCATAAATTAGTGTACAACATTGATTATGTGTACACATGAATTAAGATCCATGGAAATCGAATTTCTTATAAAAGAAAGGCTAGACCTGGCTCTTTCTCTTACCAAAAAAAAAAACAAATCACTCTTTCTCTCCCTTTTCTCATACAAGCCCAAACTCTCTCTCTCTCTCTCTCAATATTGTCTATGCACTACAAGAAAAATAAGATTTTGCGACCACGAGTTTATTGCTACAGTTGGTGCCTTTGTAGTCGTAATGTTATTAACGACTTTATTGTGAGTACTGTGCTACCACAAAGTAGTAGCAACAATATTAGAATTATGTTACGACTATTTTGTAGTCGTAGTCATGGTAGCTAATATTGCGACTACTCGACCACTAAATTGTAGTAGTAAGCGTAGTTGCAAATGAGAGTGAAATTTCCAGTCGCGCGCTCTGCTCCTATTCTAAATCCCCAATTCATCTCTATATGTGCCTTACTATTTCGAAAACAAAAAGAAACCCTCGCTCCCACCCTTCTTTCTAGCCTTCCCCTCTCCTCTCTGGCCTCTCCAATGTGCTAGATGCTCTCCACCATCACACTTGAAAGAACCCCTTCTGCTTTTCCAAAGGTCATTCTCGCACCCCTCTTCCTCGTCATTATTTCCATCTGGGATCCCAACGGTGGTAAGGCATCTAGGCTTGAATGGAGTTGAGGCATCTAGGGCTTGCATAGAGTTGAGGCTAGGGCTCCAAGCGGTGAAAATCTATTCCTACTATTTTTTGCAGGATTTAGAACTTGTATATCTTTAGCAACTTTTCTTTGTTATTGTCGGTGGTTAGAATCCTGCGCAATTTGCCTTTTTTAGATTAGATCTTAATTTTATTTTGACCCATTCCCATTAAACCTATTCGAATATCGTTCTGAAACAACCCATTCGGATTGTGTTTGAGACATTTGATGATTGACTGATATTTTTGAAGAGAATGCAGGTGATTCGTGAATAATTGAAGATAAGTTTGCTATACTTTATTCTCACACTCCAAAAGATTCCTATGAGATGTCTTCCTTTGAGTGATTCATAATGCCATCATTTCCAGATTATTAAATTTTACATTATATAGAATTTGACATAAATCATTTGTTTTTAGACTATCAATATAATAGATTTTTTAGACTAATTCGTAAAATCTAGTCCAAGGAAATGCATTTTAGGATTCTTGTATATTTGGGTTAGACTTGAACCCCATCTGAGATTTAATCTAAAATATCAATAATCACTTGTTGATCATCTAACAAACCACCAGACTCAATCGAGGAGCATCAAACTACATTGGTGTACGTGGTCGCGCACCAATGTCACGTCTTGTTGTTCTCCGAATCTCTGGCGTTCTCCAGTTGGGTATGTTGTATGCGATGCTTCCTTGTGTTAACTCGATTTGTGGTTTTCCTATTTTTTGGGGTACAACCTATTACACGCCTCCGCCTTCAAAGCCCCTCTACCACCATATGTCCCAGCAACCTTGTCGCCTCCGCCAGAAATTTTCAGAACACATCCCTAGCCAACCCATCATCTCGCATGGATCTATGCAACCACCAGACTCTTACCCACCCTATTGCGCTCCCAAATCACCCCTTCTGACAAAGTCCATCTCCTCCACTCGCCATCGCTCCCTCCTATCGCCATCCGGCATCCGCAATGATGTGAAGCCTTATTGTTTATCATTGCCCGAGTTTGTCTAAACCTTAGACTCCAATCAAGGTTGGTCTATTTGTTTTCAATGTTTTAGTTATGTTTTCTACTTGGGAATCTTATTGTCTTATATAACCAATTTATCTCATGAACGTCTTATTTTTTTAAAGAATATGTTTATACTATGATGAAATTCTTGTGATTATTTTATCTTTATTTTAGTGTAAATGCATACGTTCTGTGGATATAATGATGCAGCCTTCAAAGAATATAGATCGAAAAAGGTGAGCATAGACGAAACAATATTGTATTTCACAATATTTGTTGCCATTATTAACGAATTGTTACATTCGTGTTTGCTTTCTTGTATTGAAACTTATCGACACATTATGGAAGTTTGATCTTTTTATTGTTAGGAAAATCATCCAAAAAAATTTATATTCGAACTATAAATTATATTGTTAAGTAAACACAAACAAGGCAAACTGTTCATTTTCTCTTGATAAGCGGGGTTGATGAAAGCGACATGGGTTCATAGATGATAAACACATCTTCTTAGGTGGATCCGTATTTGAATCCGATGTCCCATATGTCTTCATGATCTTAGGATGACTCTCTTCCTGAGTCAGTTCTTCCTTTACTCGAGATATATTAGTTGTAGCCCAATCCCCACTTACTCCTTGTTCAAAGTCAATTTTCACCTCGAAGTTTTTTCTCCACCCATCTTCCATATAATATGGTGACTAAAGATAAGCAAAATTCCAATGATGTGACTTAGGGTATTCTAGACATGTTGTAGTAGTTGATATAATAATGGTAAGAACATACTAGGGTTCATGTGGAATCATGAGCTTACGTGGAGGTTGGGAGGACTAAGATATTACACAATGATGAGATTAGGTTGGGAGATTGATATAAAAATTGCAAGATGTTAGGATGTTTGAAGAGTGATTTAGTGGCAGTTTGATATCAATGAGGATTGGTAGTCATTATCAGTAGCTGAGACAAGCGCTTGTGCTTTCCTTACCATTAACTTTGTGACCAAAAACCCGTTTCCATATCATTTTGAAAAGAATGAACTATAAACGAGAAGTTGACTTTTCATGCTTAGAGGATAAGTTTTTATTATATCAAACTATGTGACTTATTACATGTTTTGGTTTCGTTGTAGGTAGAGCAATGCGTGCAACAAGAGATTGGATGCATAACTGCTTAGTTAATGGATCCGTTTGCATGCCCTTCCTACTAGGTGTGGAGGGCTTTCTTAATTTTGCTTATGCCCAAGGAGATAGAATAGTTGATTTAGGCAGGAAGATAATTTGCCCGTGCATTCAATGTGGATTAATGAAGAAGCAATTTAGGGATGTTGTGGCAGAACACTTGTGCAAGAAGGGTTTTGTTGATGATTACACATGTTGGTATGCATAGGGAGAAAGTCGAACAACTTACCAAGAGAGATCGCAGACTCCGGACAATCCATTTATTGAGATGGTTATGTATGTAGCGGGTCCCGACTTTGACCCCTCTGTAGAGGATTTTGAGGCTGAATTCAATGGGGAATCAAAAGAGTTTCTTGAATTGTTACGGAAGGCAGAGGAGGCATTATGGTCTGGTTGTACATCATTTTCTCTCCTATCTGCCATTATAGAGCTACTAACAGTTAAAACTAAGTACAACATGACTGATGCTAGTTTCAATGCCATGATTAAGATCATAAAGAGGATGCTTTCAGACAATAATGCTCTTCCAGGTACTTATTACAAGGTAAAAATCATGATAAGCACACTTGTCTTAGCTGAAAAGTTAATTGATGCCTGCCCCAACCATCACATCGTATATTATGGGGATAAATATAAGAATGAGACTGAATGCCCGGAATGTGGTGAACCTCGGTATAAATCGAATATGAAATCAAATGTTCCACAGAAGGTTATCCATTACTTTCCCATAGCACCACACTTACGAAGGCTCTATTATTGCAAAGAAACAACTAAAGATATGACTTGGCATGCGGATCATGTCCGTGGTGACTTTATGAAACATCCTTCTGACTCAGCTTGTTGGAGAGCTTTGATGGAGTCATCTTCCACTTTTGCTATGGATAAGAGAAATGTTGTAAGTGGGTTGTCCACCGATGTGTTTAATCCACATGGTCGGGGGAAAGATTACTCGTGCTGGCCAGTAATCATTACTCCATACAACCTGCCACCTTGGCTGTATAACAAGAAGCAATATATGTTTTTGACTTTACTTATGCCTGGACCAACCAATCCTCGAATTTATTTGGATGTGTATCTCCGACCAGGAATTATGGGAGAGAGGCCAGGAGACTTATGATGCTATTAGTCGTAGTAAATTTCAGATGAGAGTGGGTTTGTTATGGACCATTAGTGATTTCCCTGCATACGGAATGCTATCAGGATGGAGTACACAGGGGAAAAGAAGCTGTCCATATTGCATGGAAAGTACTAAAGCATTTCAACTTGAGCATTGTCAAAAACCATGCTTCTTTGACTGTCATCGACAATTCTTGCCAAAGGATCATCTTTATAGGAAACAGAAGATGTCATTCAAAAGAAATACAATTGAAGATTCTGATACACCTTCTAAATTGTCGGGACTTGAGATATTCAAGAGATTAATGGATTTGAAGGTATCAGATGATTTTTTCAACCTCTTCTAGGTTTTGGGGATAGTCATAATAGGACGAAAATGAGCATCTTCTGGGAACTACCATATTGGCCTAATCTACTCATCAGACATACTTTAGATGTGATTCATATAGAAAAGAATGTATTTGATGATGTATTCAATACAGTATTGAATGTCACTAATAAGACAAAGGATACCGAGAATGCTCGCAGAGAAGATTTGTGCGTGTCCTGAATTAGGCCTAATAGAATTTGAAGATGGTCATGTTCATATACCGAAGGCCAAATACTGCTTAAGCAGAGATCGAATAAAAGATGTTTGTCAATGAGCAAGTAAATTAAAAATGCCATATGGTTATTCATCTAATATACCCAAGCTTGTTAATTTGAAGAATTATATATTTAAGGGAATGAAAAATCATGATTGTCACATTTTTATGGAGAAATTATTGCCTCTCACTTTTAGAGGTTTATTGCCGAAGGGAGTTCACGATGTCTTAACAGAGTTGAGTAACTTCTTCAAATGCATATGCTCTGCCATGTTATTAGCTAAAGATATGGAAATTGTTGAGGAAAGTGTGGTTATTATACTCTGCAACCTTGAAAAGATTTTTCCTCTAGCCTTTTTTGACTGGATGGAACACTTAATGGTTCATCTTCCCTATAAAGCTAAAGTTGGTGGGCCAGTTAAGTACCGTTGGATGTATTCTTTTGAGAGGTACATGATATATTAAATTTATTCTATTAAGTATTTAGTGTTCTGTTATCTAATAATGTATATTAACTTACCTATAGGTATATGTTTTACTTAAAGAGAAAAGTGTGTAATAAAAATAGGGTGGAAGGATCAATAAGTGCGCAATACATTTCTGAAGAGGTAGCCAACTTTTGTTCTAGATATTTGTCAGACGACATTGAAACTATCCATAATCGTCCAATGCGAAATGAGTTCAATGAAAGTGAAAGCATATATGTCTCTCAATCTTTCGTACATGTGGCCGGCCTTTGAAAAAAGGAAAGCCACACATGATGTGCTCTCAGGAGAAAGAAGCTGTTGAGCTTTACGTTCTAGATAATACAGACGAAGTAACACCTTTTGCGGAGTATGTATCTATATCACATTGTCTTCCGAATAAAATATATATATATGTAGGTTAATTAAACTTTCTTTTTTAAACAGGGAGTATAGGGATAAAATAATGACAGAGAATCCTTTGTTTACTGATGATGAAGTGGTAGATAAATTTAGGAGAACATTCTCGTATTGGTTTAAAGAAAGAGTGAAGATTATTGATCCAACCGATCATAAATTCAAGATTCTAAATGATCTTGCTCTCGGTCCCAATTATATGGTGATGTCGTATGGTGGTTTTTTAACTAATGGGTACAAATTTCATTGCTTGGACACGACCAACAGCTTAACCACATATAACTCTGGCGTTATGGTTATGGGATCATGTTATGGTAAGGATAGCCTGAACTACTTTGGGATATTGAATGAGGTGCTTGATCTTGAATATAATATGCCATCCCCTAATAAACTCTTCTTATTTTCATGTGACTGGTACAATCCACAACATGGTGTGGTGGTTGGCCGTATACATGATATTGTGGATGTCATTCCTCGAAAGTATATTCGAAGATTTGAATCTTTTGTCCTTAGTTCGCAAGTTTGATCAAATATGTTATGTACTGATGGTTGGGAAAAAGCGCAAAAGAGATGACCGTCTCACGGTATTGAAGAGGATGCCACGTACTAATATCATGATAATGAATAATCAAATATGGATGATGCATCAACAAATTTATTTATTTCAGTATATGAGCCACCCCAAAATGTTTCAATATACTCTTAAAGTAAGAACCCTCTTGATTTTTATTTTTATTTTTCATCTAAATTATTCATTTATATTTGCTTTTCTAATGATTACTGCATAATGATTTTCATACAGGAAATGCCTATAACATGCGGTCGAGGTCATAGGGGGAGCAATCCACGCCAAGATGACCATCGTACATTAGGCCATCATACCCCAGAACCCAGTGGTATATCTCAATCTCATTGTATATTATTATATTTTATGTTCAATTAATTAAAAATTTTACGACAGTTGAACACAATGACGAGGTTGTGAAGCTTGTCGCTTACATGCTTGAGAATGGTGTTGAAGTCCCTCCACAATATGCACATTATATTCCTCAAGCAGGAACACCTCCCGGTGTGACATGTAATAGCCAACCGACCCCACAGTCCTCAAGCCAACATCATAGCCCACGTGAGTCTCAGGGCCTTGCTCAACCTACTCGACCGTCTCGGCCTCTCCCACCTACTCATGGTATCATCAGTACACATGATCCTCCACAACCTCAAGGCCCTCCTCCACCTCAAGATCTACGCAGAATCTTGCAATTTCTTCGTGATGGGTATTTCCTACACACATGATTCATCATTTTTTGGGGAAAAAGCTTATTCACTATCATGCTTCGTATATAGTTTTATTTTATAATTTTAAATACTTAGGTACACTTTTGATAATCAGCATGCGGTCGCTCAAGTGCTTAGTAAGGCCTTTCGTCTATGCAAGATTGCTCCGATTACAGATGGAATTACATGACTCCAGATGAGCAAGAGCGAATTTCGAATGGTGTCTATGTAAGACTCGTTACCCAAAATTTAATGCTTGTTCAATTTTTAAATTAATTATTTCTAACCAGATTTTGAAATGCAGAATCTATTTGCTTTACCCATGGGCCACACAAAAGAAATGCATCGACATGCCCTGGAAAAATTAGCAACACATACAGTGAAGGATAATGTATACATGACTAGAAAAGCTGCAATGAAAAAAACTTGATGATGTATAAGATTGGGAGAGGGCAAAGGCATGCGGTCCTACGTGGAGCACTCCAGAGAGGTGGAGACGTTACTGTGATCTCTTTACTCAGGAGAATTTTCAAAACCGTTCGCAAGCATGGAAAATGAATAGGGGGAAGCAGCCAATTAGATCTACTAGTGGATCCAAAAGTTTTGGAACTGTGAGAAATGGAATGGTATGTTCAAATATGTATACTTTTCCAAGCTCCATTTTTTAGTGATGACTAACATGTGGTCAATAATAGTGTTCTGCTGACAAACGTCCTCCGTCATTGGAAAAATGGTGGACTAAAACTCATACAAGTGGGGGCGACTAGTCTATGCCTGAAGCCAAAGCAATGATGGTACACATACAAATAGTAGTATAAACTTATAATTGTTTGGCATGAAACTAAAAAATATATATCTCGTAGGATCGTTACATGGAGTTGTTTAGGGAAACGTTTGGTGTATCAGAAGAGGAGGAACAAATGGACTTCGACGCCACCTTATGGAAAGAAGTCATTACCGAGCGTGAAGTGGGGCCCAATAGAAGGCATACTTTAGGTGGTTTGCCACCAAAGTTCTCCTCATCTTCTGATTCTACTGGAACCTCCGATTTTTTTAGGATGACCTCAACATACAACACGCCCACATCTCAGTCAGGTCTGCCCGAGTCTGAGTTTAGACAACTCTCACAGGCAATATGTTCATTGCTAAATCACATCGGTACCATGTCCTCTGGAATAGAACATTTTTCTTCTGGAATGGAAACTTTGTCTTCCAGAATGGACAATTTGAAGGCGGATGTTATATTTTTGAGGTATAACTTATATTTAATTATTAGGTAATGTTATATTGTACTATAGTCATTGATTCATTGTTCTAATTGGTAAGATGTCTTCTTTTGTTCTTTAGGAGTGCAAGCACAAAGCCACAAGTTCATCAGATGGAAGATGACGAGGATGCGAAGGAGGAGGAGGAAGAGGAGGAGGAGGAAAACGAGGAGGATGTTACTGCATATACAATATCACTTCGCAAAGGGGTTGTCATCTCGGAACGTGGGGATAATCAAAAGAAAAACAAGAAAACTAACAATGGGGGGAAGGATAAGGGCAAGGCGAAGGCTACAAAAGATGCTTTTTCTGAATGGAGGAGAAGGAATTTTAGTGCAAACAATATACTCTATAGTGTTAGATTATTATGTAAAACTTTGTAATGTTAACAACATTAGAGTTTCGATGTTAGTTAACTTTCTATTATCTTCGAGTTGTATTTTTTCCAAAAACATTTGCACTTTTTGTCATCTTGATTTATATATTAATATGCATGTTTAAATTTAGTTGCATACTCTTATGCATGAATGATTTGAATTATTTGATTTTGTTGAAGATGAATTCTCAATTCTTATATGCGGATTGTATTATAATATTCTCAACAAGTTGATTGGAGATCTTAAGATAATAAATGTTGGTTGAGAGATCTCAAAAGACTGCAGCATGTTTGTATTATACTATTTTCCATGCAGGTTTATACAGGTTTATATGGAGATAAGAAGATGCTACTGTATTTTTTTTAATAATGAAAGTAGAGTTGCGACCACAATGCTACTACTTTACTACTACACAGTAGTGTTGTAGTCGCAACATGGAAGCAAGACAGTCCCCATGTGGTCGTTGATTGTATTTCTCGATAGTGCAAATATGGTTGCAATGTAGTGTACATGTGGTCGCAAATTCTCCAAGATAAACTGACTTAAGTGCGACAATATCACGACTATATGGTTGCAATGTAGTATTTCTCGATAGCAAGGACTACGTTGTAGTCGCAATATATTTGTGACCAGTCATGCATGACTACACACTTTGCTACCACATGTGGTCGCAAATCCTTATTGCATCCAAATTGCTACTACTTTACCACTACATTTCTACCACAGTCGTAGTAGCAAAATCCACTTTTTCTTGTAGTGCACTATGTTGAGATAGAGAGCCTCGCAGTCATCGCGTCGCTATTGTGTTGTCGGAACGATTGCTCGTGGATCTCCGCCTTCTTCAATGCATCTCGCTCGTGAGGAAGGCTATCTATTTTGTGGGACAAAATTAGGAGATTCCACGCTCGGATCTTCAAATGGGATTGCGAGAAACACGTATCTCATCCACGTGCCTGCAAATACATCCTTTGTCGGATTGGACATGAGAAAGGAAGTCTCTTTGTTTAGAGACATGTGATCACAATCACGCTTCAATAGGTAATCCTTTGACTCGTATGTGATCGTGATGAATGATTTGAGAAGTGTTCTCATATCATGTGGTCTCATTTAAATAAAGTTTTTAAATTCTACTGTCTATAGAAATTAGTATAAATAGTTGTCCTAGATCGTATTTGATGCGATCAACATGCTTCCATGATGCTCTAAGGCCTAAAATATAGCATGCAAGTGATATCAGAGCCTTAGTCAAAGGTCTTGGATCTGATCTAAATCTTAAAGGAACAAGGATTTGTATATATCGGATGCGCGAGGACTCGTAGTTTATGCATAAGATACATGTTTCCAAACGTTTTTCGCTAAAATGAAAAGCTATTGTTCATACTCGGTTTGGATGAATTTTTTTAATAATAAAATATATTTATAATGTCTAAATATATCCCCACGTTAATAGCCATAGTTGACACCAAAGGTGCATAAATTAAAATTCGAAAAGTTCATGCAACGATATTGTTTTTGTTGCATGAATCTGTAAAAAATTAGTAACTGCTCTAGTATTCATGAATTCATGAATCTGTAAAAAATTATTTTTGGTTGTTTTCTCATCAAGAAATATGAAATAAACACTTTAGTTAAGAAGAGAATTAAATTAGTAACTGCTCGAACTTATTTCACGTTATTCTGACTCTATTTTCCCTAAATATTCCATATTTAGTAGAGATGGTCGGATGATGATTGGATCATCATGATCACTTTCTTAATGTGTTTATCATTCAATGTAAATCAAGAAAATTATAAATTTATCATGATAAATTGATGCGTAATATTTATGGAAATTTTTGATTAAACATCAATCATCATTGAATAATTATTTCATAACAAAAACCCTAATTTAATCTATAATAGTTGTAGGTCAACTTTTACATGCAAAACATGTTTGCTTGATTTGATTGGAAATTTAGGATCTCAAAATTGTTTTAAGATGCCTAAGATTTCTGAGTGATTACTATATATGTATCATGATGGTCACTAAGAGCATGTGACCGATAAAACCTCTTAGTACAATTTGTACCAATTGTATTTTCTTGAATTGATTTGTTGATGGTATCTAGATCGTGGATATGCAAGCAGGTTACTTAATTGGCACCATGCACCATAGTGGAAGCGCTTCCTGTTAGCATTATTTGTCTAACCTGGCTTAATTCATTTCAAGGATGGGTAGTATGAGAAGTCTCTGTGTACTTTAAACAACTAATTGAAATAATACAATTATACAATATGAGGGTTTATACTATATAGTAATTTCAAACACACCTTAATTGTTTGTTAGTTGATTGGATTGATAATTTATTGAATATGATTAAATTAATTGGATCTAATTAAAATAAACACTCTATTATAAATAGAGATGTAATTCCTTTGGAAGAATTAATCGTAACAAATGTGAGTCATAATGATTAATTAAAATTTGAATGAAATATGGAGGATCATACCATGGCCTTCCATCAAGGTGAAGGGTTCCTTCACCATGGATAGTTTGCTGGAGATGCTTATCTGAAGTGATAGCCCTACATAAAAGCTACATGGATCAGAATTTTTGCTTCTCGAAAGAGTAAGGCATTATGCATAGTGACCCCAACATTGATTCTTCATATAATTGAGGTGGTATTGGATTGTGTATAGTGGATTCTATTCATTTTGACGGTTGAGCCAATTAACAAGGATCAACATAACCTTAGGATTGGCAGGCCTTGGTATTAAAGACCAAATTAAGAAATGCAAACTGGACTTGTAAGGTGGAATGAGTTCCCGCTTCTTTTTACCTAAGTTGTAATTTCTCATATAATTGGGATATAGCAAAGGTAAAAAAGAGATTCTAGATCTTGCTAGAGATATAGTAGTAAGTATATCTATTGATTTGAAAGTGTAATAAGGGAATGAACTTTCAGAGTTTAAAAGAAAGACTAATCTAATTAAAAATCCTTAATCAAAGAATTTAAATTTGAATATATAATTATTTGTATGTTTCTTATATAATGTATGCTTAATCTCAAACATGAAATCCATGAATCCGCTCAATAGGCTTTTGGAGGACAACTAGTTCACAGGATCAAACTATTGAAAATGGATCCGTAATATGGAACTTGTTCTTTCTGCGGAGCACATTGGCTTTGTGCTCACTAAGAACAAGCACATAAACCCTACAACATTGAAAGAACTTAAGCTCAATGAAAAATATGATGAAAATGAATCATTGGCTAGGTGTTATATTCTAAGATCTTTGTCTAATTTGTTTCAGATGCAACATGTGGACATGGAAATAGCCTAGGACATAGTGCTAAATCTGAAAGAGATGTTCGGTGATGTAAACCGCACTCAACATTGAAATATCATAAAAGAACATATTCGCTACAAGATGTAGGAGGGGACTTCTATTCGAGAACATGTAATCAAAATGTTTGATTATCTCTAGGAACTAGACAACCTTGGGGCGCATATGTATGCAGATATGTAATATGACTTCATTCTGTTATCTTTGTCCAAGTCTTTCAACAACTTAGTGGTATCATATCACATGAACAAGTTGAGATTTATTAAGATTGAGTTGATATCTTCATTGAAGTCCACTGAGGATGTCGTGAAGAAAGAAATCCCACTGGCAGTGCAATTGTTGCACATGTTAAAAGGGAAGCGCGACCGGAAGGGTATGACCTAGAAGAAAAAGAAGAAGAGTCAAGTTGTTGGCTCGTCCTCTCATGCTTCTACATTGATAGCATCGAAGAAGACCGATGCCTGTCATCATTGCAAGAAGTTGGGGCACTGGAAGCGTAACTGTGCAGAATACACGGAAACCACTGAGAAAGGTAAAGCCCCAACATGTATAAATTCTATGTTCATCATTGAAACCAAATTTAACGTAGGACGATAAGGTAGTTGTATCATTGATTCTAGTGCTTATATCCATGTATGCGATATGTTGCATCTGTTTCAGGAAACTAGGAATCTTGATGAAGGGGATATAGTCATCCAGATGAGATCTGATGCAATTGTTGCAACAATCGCTGTGGGGATATGCAAACTATCATTATCTAGTAGGAGGGTCCTTGTACTTAAAGAATGTCTTTATGTTCCATATGTTAGAAGGAACCTTATATCTATATCTAAGTAAGTTAGAAATGAATATCTATTTTTATTTTGTGAGAAACTTGTCATAAATCGTTATGATAAATATATTGCAGATGGTATACTAACTTTTGGTAGACTCTGTGAAATGTGTATTGATGAATCTATCATGAATGTAACAACCACTAATAAAAAACCTAAGAGAACCAGAGTGGACAGAAATCATTTTAATATGATTTGGCATCAAAGGCTTGGTCATTAATCTGTTGATAGGATCAATAGATTGATAAAGGATGGATCCTTAGATTTTCTACAGGTACAAACTTTACCTACCTGTGAGCATTGCATTTGAGGTAAAATGACCAGAGCACCATTTTGTAACAAGGTTACGTGATGCAAGAATATTCTTGACCTAATACATATCATTGTGTATGGTCCCTTCAATACTACGACCCGAAATGGATATCAATATTATTTGATATTTATTGATGATCATTCGTGATATGGGTTTATCTTCTTATTACAACATAAATCTGAAAATATTAAAAAGTTCAAAGAATTCATGGCTTTGGTTGAGAACCAAACAAATAGGAAGATTAAAAGAATTTAATATGATTGAGGTGATGAGTACTTCTGAGATGAATTTAAGGAATACCTCAAAGAGAGAATTGTATCCAATCTCACTCCTCCTGAAACTCTCCAACTAAATGGTGTTGCTGAAAGACACAAAAGGACCATCATGGACATGGTCCATTCAATGATGAGCAAAGCACATTCACCTCTTAGTTTCTGGGGATATGCAGTAGAGACTGCAATATATATCCCAAATAAGATCCTAATAAATATGTACCCAAAACCCCTCATGAGATTTTTTTTGGAACCATGCCTAGTATTAGATACTTTGGGATTTTGGGTTGCTTGGTCCATGCAAAGAATGAGGATGCAAGTAAGCAGGAATCTCGTACTAGAGAGTGCTACTTCATTGGGTATGTAAAGTACGGTATTGGATACCAACTTTACTACCCTGAGACTCAAAAGGTTTTCATCTCTGGAGATGTAAAATTCTTAGAGGATGACTTCCTTAAGAGTCAAGACAAAGGTGATGTAAAGGAACTCATTGAATCCCTAGAGCATATTGAGATTCTTGAATCTAAAGATTTAAATAAAGATGAAATACCTATATCTCTTCGAAGGAGTTCGAGAGTGGTTGTATAACCCGAAAGGTACGGATTCCATGTGTCTGGTGAAACTGACAATGATCCAACTTCATTTGATGAAGCACTCACAGATCATGACATGGATAGATGGATGCAAACAATGAATTCTGAAATAAACTCCATATACACTAACGGTGTATAGACCCTAGAAGATCCACCTAAAGGGGCAAAACCCAGTAGGTGTAAATGGATCTTCAAGAGAAAGAGGGGACCTTATGGGAAAGTAGTGACCTTTAAGGCATGACTCGTATCCAAGGGCTACACACAGAGAGAATGCATCAACTACGATGAAACATTCTCTCATGTGGCTATGCTTAAATCCATAAGGGCACTGCTAGATATATCTACATATCTTAACTACGACATCTGGCAGATGGACGTCAAGACTACATTCCTTAATGGATACCTAAAGGAGAATATCTATGTGGAGCAGCCCTAGGAATTCATAACGGAGGAAGGCAAAGTACGCAAGCCAAAGAAATCCATATATTGGCTTAAACACACTTCTCGTAGTTGGTACATCAAATTTGACAAAACCATAAAGAGTTATGATTGATGAACCATGTGTACAAGAATCTTAGTGGGAGCGCCATTGTGTTCATCGTGAAGGCTAGGGTTTAGCCCTTAGCGCATCACGGAAGTGTGAAGGTCTTATCGAATACGACATAGGGCAACTAGTCATACTAGTTGCACGGGGCAACAGAATTTAAAAAATTTTAAATGATGAAGCCACGTGATTCCAAAACACGTCTCAAATTATTTCATCAATATCACATACGAGTAATAGAAATACCTCTTGGAGTGTGTTTACGATCATTTGTCTCTAAATTTAGAGAGCTCTTCTCTGAAGTCTGATCTGATGTAGGATGCACTTTCAGGTGCGTTGATGAGATGGGTGCTTCCCGCAATCCGAATTGAAGATCCAAGCGAGGAACCTCTTGATTTCATCTCACGAAATCCATGATCATCCTCACAAGCAGTCGATCCAACAACACAACGACGTGGAGGTGACGACGAGGCTCTCTACAACAATATGGTAGATGGTTGCAATATTAAGAGAGGGAGAGAGGTTGTACATGTATGAGAATGAGAGAGATGTTGCTTTAAACGCAATGGGTTGAAGTTGTGTGCCTTGAAAAGGGCAAGACCTAACCTTCTTTTATAATATATGGGAAGGTGGAGATACACTCCTAATCTCAAATCAATGGCCATGATTAATGTTTCTTTAATTTGCAACAACTAATTAATTTAGGACAAATCAAATATATCCTCTTAAGATAATTAAATTTATATTAAATCAATTGATATAACGATAATTAGGAAGAGGATAATCCCCTTTCTAAATATAGGGTGGGCATCCACCTTGTCTAAATCAAGGTGGACGTCTACTCTTATGGAAGGTAATTATCCCTTCCATTGATCCATATAATTATGCAACAAAATTTATTACATAAAAAATTCTCAAAGATAATTCCAAATTATCTTGGTGAAATTTCAATCATTTCATTGATAATTATGAATATTATTCAACCATCCAACATAAAATGTAAATTGAATTTACAATCATTTGTTTAATGTGAATCCAATTCATATCAACATTTAATTTGTAAATTATATTTACAAATAAATCTCTCTAACATGTTACAAATCGTATTTATAATATCCATAATTATTATGGATAGTGATATCAAAATTAATCATATCTTTGAAACTTAAATCACATCTAATTATATAAGATGACTATTCTCTTGTGTCTAAATAACATGAATCATATTCACATTATTCATGATAATTAAATCACATTTAATTAACAATATTTCCAATGCTCAGATACATATTCAACAATAGAATTATTCTTGAACTCTTTCAAGAACAATGTGCTGCCTCCATGGATACTTGGAGATAGGTACATGGAGATTGTATATTCCATGTATAGTGACTATTATAATGAGATCATATCCCAAATCCAAATCTCAGGGACTTCTCAAAGATGTTTGATCAAATCAAACAGTAAATCTAATCTTCTCATTGCTTCCAAATCAATTCAGATCAATGTCCAATATTTTGACGAAGATCAGATTACCAATCTGCTGAGAGGAGTCACTAAAATACAAACATATTTCATCACTCCATTAGAATGGAAGTGTCATTGTTATACAATCATTTACGATCACATCACCCTTCGAGTATTCCTAATACCCATACATCCTGCATGTTGGAAGACCAAGACTAAACCTGAAGTTTTAGATCATATTTGAATTGTCTCCTTAAGGGTTTTATCATTAAGTTTCTGATTTATCATTAGGAGTTGTTATCGATCATATACTTTCCAAAAGCATATAACATACCTATAAATTATGTCATGCTTCCAAAGTAAGACGACCATGCATGGAATTTTATCTCAATATCTCATGAGTAAGCTCAAGTCTTCCGATTCAGTAGCGAACATGTATGATCCCTTTGAGAGATCATATTACTCATATGCTCTCGTGTGCACATCAACTCGTCAGTTTATAGACCTTGATTTGGTCATCAACCTAATGATTTGCTTAATGTACACACTCAGACATATAGTAATGCATCTATCTCCTGTCAGAGGATGTGTGCCTATATCGTGACAGTATACGACATAAGTCTTGATTATCTCCCTCTCGTCAAGTCAACTCTTTGACCTAACTTATCTGACACCTCTGAATCTGTATTCCTATGTAGAGGACATGTGTCAAGAGGTCGATCAGATATCAACCTTTAGAGAAGGATTGCCATCTCCTTCTTAGGCTATAGATCCTTTCTTAACAATCACTTGACAGTGCTTATTGAGTCCTCAATCTAACTCCTTAGATATCATCCAAGCACGATCCCCTATGATTCAACATCTGAATCAACAATAGTATGATCATTAAGATGGCCATGGTACATAACCCAAATTTAGAGGCCTTATAAGTGTATTCGTTCATTTAATCTCAGACAAGGAGTAAAATAAACGAATAACCTTTATTAATATATCAACATATTATAATAATATTTATTGTAGAAATGACTTATCTGGAGCTCACATGGCTAACACATCATGCTTTGCATAGATGGCATCCTTATCATTGGAAAGGATACAGGGATGATGACTAGTGTTAAGATTTGGTTATCTCATACCTTGGAGATGAAAGATCTTGGAAGCCTCTTATATCTTAGGTATGAAGCTATTCAAAAATAGAGAAAAGAGTATTTTGGGATTGTCACAACATGGGTACATTAAGAAGATCTTGGAACATTTCCATATGGAGAATTCCAAGAAAGGCTTCCTTCCCTTAAGACATGGTATACACCTATCTAAAGGAATGGCTCCTCAAAGTGTTGAGGATAAAAAAGCCATGGCTAGATGCCTCTATGCATAAGATGTGGTAAGCCTAATGTATGCAATGATGTGCACAAGACCAGATATCTACCATGCAATGGGAGTGGTAAGCCATTATCAATCATGCTATGGAAAACAACACTAGAATACAGTGAAGAATATCTTTAAATATATAAAACGAATGAAAGATTACATCTCGGACTATGGAGTTAGTGATCTACAAGTCTTAGGTTACATAGATTCAGATTTCCAATCTGATATAGATGACTACAAGTCAACTTCAGGGTTTGTGCTCTTGTTGAACTGTGGTGTTGTGAACTGCAGAAGAAAGAAGCAAGACACTACGGTTGATTCAACAACAAAAGTCGAATACATTGCTGCATCAGATGCTGCAAAGGAGGTGGTGTGGTTATGGAAGTTCATCTAGGAACTTGGCATCGTTACCTCTGATATTCCCATCCTGCTACTCTATGATAACACGGGAGTCATAGCTCAAGCGAAGGAACCCAGATGGGATCATAAGAGCAAGTATGTGGAAAGGAAATACAACATCATTCGAGAGATTCAAAAGTGCGGTGACATTATCATCAAGGTGGCCTCTGCCGATAATGTTGTCGATCCCCTTACAGAACCTTTACCCCAAAAGGTTTTTGACCAGCATGCAATGAGCATGAGTTTAAAAATTATTCTTGAATGGTTCTGAGGACTAGTGGGAGATTGTTTGCCATGTGAGCCCATGGAGAACCATTTCTACAATAAATGTTTTTTGTAATATTTGATATATCAATAAAGGTTGTTGACTTATTTCACTCCTATTCTAAGGTTAACGAATGCATTTATAAGGTCTCTTACTATAATTAGGGTTATGTACCATGGTCATCTTAATAATCATGCAGCTATTGCTTCAATGGTTGAATGATAGAGGCTGGTGCTCGGATGATATCTAAGGAGTTAGATTGAGGACTCATCAAGCACCATCAAGTGATTATTAAGAAAGGATCTTCAGCCTAAGAAGGAGATGGCAATCCCTCTCTGAAGGTTGATATTTGATCGACCTCTTGATGCAGGGTTTATGCATAGGAATAGAGATTCGAAGGTATCAGATAAGTTAAGTTAAAGAGTTGACTTAACGAGATCAAGATAACCAAGATCTATGTTGTATGTTGTCACAATATAGGCACGCATCCAATAATCGGAGACAGATGCATTATTATGTGTCCAAGTGTGTACATTAGGCAAACCATTAGGTTGATGACCTAATCAAGGTCTATACACCAATGAGCTGGTGTGCATACAATGGCATGTGAGTAATACAATCTCTCAAAGGGATCATACAGGTCCACTACTAAATCGAAAGATATGAGCTCACTCATGAAGTATTGAGACCGATCAAATTCCCATGCATGGTCATCTTACTTTGGAAGCATGATAATAATTTATAGGTATAATATATGCTTTTGAAAAGCATATGATCGACACCAACTCCCAATGACCAAATGAGAAACTTAATGATAAAACCATAAAGAAAATAATTTAAATATGATATAAAACTCTGGGTTTATTCTAGGTATTCCAATATGCAGGATGTACATGTATTATGAATACTCGATAGTGATGTGATCATAAACAATTGTATAACCATGACACTTCCATTCCTAGGGAGTGATGAAACATGTTTGGATTTTTAATGAATCTTCTCAATAGATTAGTAATCCAATCATAGTTCAAACATTGGAATTGATGTGAATGTGATATGGAGGCAATGAGAAGATTAGACTTACAACTTGATTTAATAAAACATTTTCGAGAGGTACCCGAGACAAGGATATGAGATATGATCTCAATATCCAAGTCACTATACATGAAACGTACAATCACCATGTCCTTATCTCCAAGCATTCGCGAAGAAAGAAAATTATTATTGAAAGAATACAAGAAGAATTCTATTGTTATAATATATCTGAGCATTACGAAACTGATGATTAAATGTGATTTAATTATCATGAATAATATGAATGTGATTCATATTATCTGGGCACATGAGAATAATCATCTAAGATAACTAAATATGATTTAATTATCAAGGATATGATATCATTATACATAATAATCATAAATATTATAAAGTGGCTTATAATATGCGGGAGATATTTAAATATAAATAGTATTTACGAATTAAATATTGATGTGAATTGGATTTACATTGAATAATTAATTGTAAATGCAAATTACATTTTATATTGCATGGTTGAATTTGATTCATAATTGTCAATGGCACCATTGAAATTATCACAAAATAATTTGGAATTATTTTGGTGTTTATGCAACAAAAGTTGTTGTACATGTGAAATATTTGTTGAGGTATGAGATCTCACAAAATTGAAAAAGGGAAGCTACCTTCCTTTATATACGGTAGACGACCACCATTGAATCCTAGTTCAATGTGGTCGTCTACTCTATGTTAGGAAGGAGGCTTGTCCTCTTTCTATTTATTTCTAGATTAACTGATTTGATCTAAATTAAATTATATTGATAACTATTCAATATATTTAATTTATTTTAAATTAATTGTTTGTTGTTGTAAATTTATTTGACAAAATTATGGTTATTCATTAAGAAGCACAAATTCATATGCACCAGTGATTATTTGTACACATGTATTGAGATCCATGGATATCCAATTTGTTATAAAAGAAAAGATAGGTCCAGCACTTTATCTTACAACAAAAGCAAGCAACAAATCGCTTTCTCATTCTCTCTTCTCATACACACCCAAGTTCTCTCTCTCTCTCTCTCTCAATAGTGTGGTCGTCCACTATATTGACTTAGAGACTCCTCGTAATCATCACATCGACTGCTCATGGATCTTTGCCTTCTTCGGTGTATATTACTCGTGAGGAAGGCTATCGATTTCGTGGGACGAAATTAGGAGACTCCGCACTCGAATCTTCAACTCGATTTGCAGGAAGCACCCATCTCATCCACGCGCTCGCAAGTACATCATTCGTCAAATCGAACTTGGGATGAAGGTCTCTTCGTTTACAGATGCGATCGTCGATCGCAAACACGCTTCAAGAGGTAATCCTTTGACTCGTTTGTGATCTTGAAGAAATGATTTGAGAAGTGTTCTCATATCATGTGGTTTCATCTAATTAATTTCTATAAATTCCGCTGCCCATGACAATTAGTATGACTAGTTGTCCTAGAATATATTTTTTTATGCGATCCACATGCTTCCGTGAAGCACTAAGAACTAAACCCTAGTCTTCAGGGGGTTATTGGAGGAGGGTGGGGTTGGATTTTTTTTCTTATGTTTTTTTCTTTTATTAATAGTCGTTAGATAGAACATAGTTGAGTTAATAGATTAAACTAAAGGAGAGTTATAAGTGTAAGACATAGTGACTACTGAGGGTTTGGGGTGTAATTATGGATTGTTGAGGGTTACATATGTAATTATGAAACTACTCAGGATTTTGGGTGTAAATATCTCATGTTATATTGGCCACCTCTTTATATAACTCACCAGAGGATTAGCTTCTTGACTCTGGTTTTACTTACCATGTTACTCCAAATTAGTGTTAGTTCTCCACTTATAAAACAACTAAAGGTGGGATCATTGTTATGGATAATGATTCATTGTCGACAACTGTTGGTATATGATATATACAAATTAGATGGCATATTGGATGCATGGTTGCTTTGCTATATGTTCATTATGTTCCAGATTTGACAAAGAATCCCTTCACTTGCCTTTCTCGAGGAAAAGTAGTGCATGTATTCCACAGAAAATAGCATTCTAACTATCATAAAGAATGACCATCTAATTTTATCCATGAAGAGATTAGCTAATCTCTATATCTTAATAGAAACACAATTTTTGGACAACTGTTATTACCACATCATTATCATCACCCGTTGAGGATCATATCATATTGCGACATCTTAAAGTTGGCCAGTTAGGTGAGAAAGGCATGGTTTAATGGTAGAGTACAAGTACTTCGGATTTTTGTAAGCATTGCATTCTTAGCCAGCAAAACCATACAAGTTTTGTTCTCTCTAATAGTACGAACAACAAGATCTTGGATTACATTCCCTGGTATGCGGGGGCCTTCTTAACTTCCATTGAAAGATGGCACAAGGATATTAAAGACAATTCTAAATGGAGAATATGATACGAAGGACTTGGATGCTGCTAAGAAAATTCTTGCCATGGAAATACTTCAAAATCGCAAGTCTGAAAACCTACAATCAAACCAAAGAAGCTACTTGCAGAAGTTTCTGTTGTGCTTTGGCATGTCAAATGCGAAGACTAAGAAGGTTCCTTTAAGCACTCACTTCAAGTTATCCACCCAATTATGCATACACACTGAGGATGACCATGACTTCGTATGCAGTCAGAAGTCTTATTTGTCGTGATTTGCATCCATCCAGACATTGCCGACACAATTAGTATTGTGAACATATACATGTCAACTTGTCAAGCAACATTGGCATGCAATAAAGTAGATAACGAGATACGCATGGTACTATAAGGTTATGTTTGGAGTTCACGAGAGGTAAGAATGGTCTGGTTGGCTTTGTGGATGCTAACTATGCTGGAGATCGCAGCAAGAGGAAGTACATGACAAGGTATGTATTCACCATTGGAATACTTGCATATAGTTGGGAAGCAACTTTACAATGTTTGATTACACTTCCCACATAGAGGCTGACAAAATGGAAGCTTCGAGGGTATATAAGAAGCTATATGATTAAAAGGATTGTTTGTATACTTAAATCATGTTCAACCAATCGTGATTATTCATTGTGACAAACAAGAGTGTTATTCACTTAACTAAAAATCACACCCACATTTACCGAATAAAGCATATTGATGTCAAATATCATTCATACGCGATGTGATAGCTGAAGCCGAAGTTCAAGTGAAGAAGATCCCAAATGAAGGAAATCTAGCACACATAATGACAGTGCCCCTACCACTAACCGAGTGTAAAGACTGTAAACTTTATTTGTTCATACAAGCTGTGAGAAAGGTCAGACAGAAAAAAGATAAATTTACTACTTTTACATGGAGTTAGACAAGGTGAAGATCTGTTGAATATGCCTTGAATCTTTTTCCCTATTATAGTATTTGGGTCGTACTTGCATTAGGATTTGGGATTGAACCTATTTGCATTGGGATTAGGAAAATCTTTTAATTGGGGGAACTATAAACTTCTCTTGTGGTAAAGTTTTGAATCTTTTCAAGTTACATTGTATTTCTCATAGAGGTAGCATAGACAAAATACCTCCCTTAGTGTTGTATTCTTTCTTCCATCATAGTGGATTTGATCTCTTTGCATGTGGTTTTTCCTTTAGACATAGCTGTGATTGTTGTTTTGTTGTGTGAGTTCGTATATTCTGCATGAGAGCATAAATGGCTGATTTTGATATAATTCTCAGTAAAATGCCCTATGGGCTTCTCAAGTTCAGAACATTCACATATTTAGAAAGAGGTACCGTGATTGTAGAAATTGATTTGCATCATCTCTTTGTTTCTGCCCAGCATTTTTGCATACTAGAAGGTCAGATACTAATTACACTTTATCGCATGATTTCATTAGTACTCTTAGTAGATTCATCAGAATATCACCTACCAAGAAGAGTTTGTTATCAGAATCAATGACATTACCTGAATGAGATGTGGATCTTTACAAGAAAAAACAAGTCTGATATGTCAGTCAAGTTGGAACTCCATGCAGGCACACTAAAGTTTTTCAAAATTTAATTTGATGGAAACAAATGAAGAAGATTTACAATGACTGCACGGAATTGACTGGAGCTTTCTCTAAATTACCAGTAAAAATAGGCTTCCAATGCCCAATGTTCCAGATGTAGTACCTCCATGGTTCTACTGAACTTAAACTCTAGTGTTTTTAGTGATCTATTTGAACTGTCCTTGCCAGAAATAAGCCGAGCCCTAGCCATCTGAGGCAGAGTGAGAAAGAATATTGAGCCATGCCCCTTATCAATCCCTCACCACCTAATCTTCGGCTGCCACCCTGCTGAAATTCTTAGCATGTGAAATTAACTGCCATCTCCTTCCATTTAGCATCCATGAGCCTGGTCAGCAATCACACATTACATTTCAACATTAAAATGAGCCCTAGTTCATTTTTGTGCTGTCATGCATTAAGGCCGCCATTAGATACATAGTTACTTCAGAATTTCTACCGGATATGTAGATATTTCTATGGAATAGGTTAACGCATCCCAGTGTGAACAAAATTTTGGCGGTGTTTATGCTTGGGATTTTTACCCGGCAGACCCTATAAACTTTACCTATTGCTCTACGACCTTTGAAACAACCTAATTCCTCCCTCGACCTTGTAAACTTGCCAACTCTTACCCCATGAACCCTCCGGGTAATCTGTTTGAAGCATGTGGGGGTTTTTGTGGTAATTTTTAGGGTCGATGGGGTAAATTACATTGTGCAAAAGGTCGTAGAGGTAATTTAAAAAGTTTATAGGGTCTGCCAGGTAAAAATCCCTTTATGCTTTGGTTGTAGATGCAGGCACTAAAATGTCTGGACATTGATAAGCTAAATTCAGAGATGCTCATGAATGAAGTCACGTTTTAAGCAAAACAATGCTAGTTTGACAAATTTAGAGATCATCAAGACTCGCCACCTTTTTAGGTATGGAAAGTCACAGATTGATATGCAGACTTGCATTTAATAATGGTTAGATAATCAAGAATTCAGGGTAAATATGGATAATTTTATGATACATTTAATATGTTAAAAGAATTTTAATATAAATGAATTGTAAAATTCCCTTTCAAAATAAAACAAAGTACAAGAAGTATTTTTGATGCTTAGATACTAAACACACGTATCTCATGCATATTATGTGGAACCATTGGTAAGTTGAGGGGTGGGGGTCATCAAATTAGACCCAACCAAAATGCAAAAATACAGGTATGATTAGCTCATTAGTAGGCAGAAATAATGCACATACAATTTAGAGAGATAAATAGGATAAAAAAGTACATATTCGGATTCAAAGCTGTTAGTATTCTAAACATAACTTCCATACCTTTTAACAAAATTGCATTATGTGAGCTTCAATGCCCCTTTAATGCCAACCCCAAAGTTATTTTGGGTGCCATTCATTCCAAAATTAGTGTTACCCATTTGCATCATTGCCACAAACTCACTGTAGTCGATGCGTCCATCCTAAAAATCAAAATCAAAATGATATCAAATCAATATATGTCCATGTCAAGACGTCAATTTTTCATTTGTTAAAATGTATGAGCTTACATTGTCTTGATCAACTTCTCGTATTGTATCTTCAAGATGGAAACTTGATATACCAAATTCTTCACAGGCTTGTTGAAGCTCACCTTGAGTGATGTAGCCACTGCCGTCCTTGTCAAAGTAGGAGAAAGCAGCAAACAGATGCTCCTCTCTCTCAACTTTGTTAAAATGCAATGTTGCAGCAATGAATTCTCCATAATCTAATGTTCCACTGTTGTCAATGTCTGCCTGAATTATTCATGTTGAGAGACGGTATCATCAATTTGAAAACATCAGGAATTAATCAACCATTTTCACAATATTGTAGGAAACTGAAATACTTATCTACCACCTAAATATAGCACTACTTTTTTTATTTTAGAAGCCAAAGGATGACGAGTCATTCATTAAAATATATTCCATACAATAAGTTCCAAACTCAACCAAACTGCCTTTCCAAACTCCGCCGAGGTCTAAGCAGCTCTCAAGTTTCTACGAAAGGTACACCCCCACAAGGGGATGCACATAATTGAAACAATGTTTCCTAGCAGAGCACAGCTCATGACAAACAGTTGGCTCCTACTTCACATAGGTACTAAATCACCCAGATGTCCTCGTCCACTGCGTCTTGACGATTTTGACCCCAATTTCTTGTTGTTGGTTCCACACATCACACACGATACAAGCACAAGGTGTTAGAGCCAAATGGGTGGGATTCCGGGCGCATGCAAACTGTGTTTCCTATTCATATCACATTCATTTTCCGTCGATTTCGACAGCACCGTTTATCGAAAAATTATGAAATTTAAATCTCTGTGATAAGCGTTGAAATACGAACATGAGCATGCATTTAATTTTGAAATCTGGAATATTTTTGTGATAGTGTCCCAAAAATGATCGATCATGCCAATTAGATGATTGGTCATGTTGATCGATCATACCAATTGATTGATCCATCATGCTAATCGATCATGCCAACTAGCTGATCGATCGGGACTAGTCGACCATTTGTAATAAGATGATCGATCATTCATGATCCGCTAGACCTGAATCATGATTCAAAATGGATTTTGAGAATCTAAAAATGATAGACATGCATATGGTTTTATGAGATGCAATTGATAAATGTAAACATGTGTCCATTGGATAAATAAAATAGGAAATGGGTCCAACTTGTAAATGAGTAAAATAATATCACGTAATGAGCCTCCTGATGAACCTCCTGAGTGAGCATTTTTTTCATACGAATACAGCATACAAATCTAGTTATTTACATATGTTACTTGAGTTCATGGGATGAATTATTCTCACGGTGAATCTTTTCATGCCATGGTGGTATTCCTTTTGTGGCATGTGAGTAGATGGAGTGGATGCCGTCAAGGGAGGGGCATATATTGCTGGCGCCTCAGTAGAACTTAGATGGCCGCAAAACCAGCAGTTGCGTTGATTAGGGGACACATTGCTTGGCACACAGATGTGCCAATTTAGCATGTGCTATTCTAACAGTGAGCTAACCATGCCAACAACCCCTCATGAGTTTTGGTTTGGAACCAAGCCCAGTGTTAGATACTTGAGGATGTGTGGTTGCTTGGTCCATGCCAAAAACGTGGGCGCAGGTAAGCTGGAATCTTGCAATAGAGAGAGCTAATTCATTGGGTATATAAAGGACAATATTGAATACCAACTTTACGACCGGAGACTCAAAAGATATTCATCTTTAGGGATGTAAAATATCTAAAGGAAAACTTCCTTAAAAGTTAGCATAAGAATGAAATAAAGGAACTCGTAAAATCCTCAAGGAATAATGAGATTCTTGAGCCAGAAACGGAAGATATTATTGAAGATGAAACACTCATACCTCTTCGAAAGAGTTCGAGTGTGGTTAGACCATGGAAGGCCATATCGCGATATATCGGTATCGACAGGTCACCGATATATCGTTGATATGGTCGGTATTTGGCCTTCCAAGGACATTTTATTCACAATTTCGGTTCGATGTCGGCGATATATCGTCGATATATCGACGATATATCGTATCGACATGGTACCGATATCGATACCGATATCGATATGTCCTTCCATGGGTTAGACCACAAGAAAGTTATAGATTCCATGTGTCCAGGGAGTCTGACAATGACCCGACTTTATATGGTGAAGCACTCACTGATCATGACATGGATAGATTGATGGTAGGTATGAATTTTGAAAAAAACTACATACATGAGAACAATATGTGGACCTTGAGGATCCGTCTAAGGGGGTAAAACCCATTTGATGTAAATGAAACTTCAAGCGTGTTGGAGAATGTAATAGAGTGGTAATTGGATCTCTCCAAGATCCAATTACCATCACTCATGTTTAGTCCTACATCTACTAATTGTGGCACTCCGGTCTGTCTGTGGGGCTATATAAGGAGCCCCACACCCCCAGTAATCAATGAGAAACTAAATAGACACATACGATCCTTTGAAGACTTCTCCCGTGGTTTCATCCTGCTCCTTAGGAAGTAGGGTTCCACGTAAACCCCTGTGTCAATGTTTATCTTTCTAAGCAGGAGCAATTCGATAAACAGAGCAAGAAAGATAAAGAAAGATTTTTTTATCTTTCTTTATCTTTCTTGCTCTGTTTATCGAATCGCTTCTGCTTCTTAGATTTCAACATGGTATCAAAGCAGTTCGATTCTCAAAGAATTTATGTTGAAGATTTATTTTTTGTAATTTATTCGAGATTCGATTATATCATTTGATTATGTACCAAGATCATTGTTCATATTATTCAAAATTTCCGAAGTTTATTGTTGTCAAGATCAAAGGAAAATTAGGGTTCCAGGAACCCTAATTCACGGCATCAAGATTCCAGTGCATGGGCTCCGAGTTCGTGGATGACAAGATCGGAGGGTTTTTTTCAAACCCTAGCTCCACGAGCATCTCCTTCGCAAGACTCTCAAGGAAACAGCCCTAGTCGCACCTTGCGACGATGGCCGCCACCTCTATGCATGCAGGATGTCGCACCTCTCCTCCTGGTGGCACCTCCTACTCCAGTCGCATCATCTCCAGGCCTCCTATCCTCCTGGCCTCCTAGGCGGAGCCCTCCGAGCTCTAAGTGGCACCGCCCCTCCTCGCATCCAGGCGACGCACCTCCAGCAGTGTTAGGACCTTCAAGGCGGCTCCTTCCTCCTGCGCAGCCTCCTCCTCTCCATATCGATGTTGCCTCCCTCGACGCTCCTCCCTTGCTATCTGCAACAGGCATCGCTCCCCCCCCCATCTCGTAGATCCAGGTGATGGCGGCGCTCCTGCCTCTCCTTCATCGAGTGCGGTGATACCCCACTGACGGCAGCCTCTTTCTCCAGAACTCCAGCGGCGATGCCGCTCCTCCGCCATCTCCAACAGAAAGCGGTCCTTCCAGAGAGGGTTCCCCGATTGGGAACCCTAGGGACCACATGTTATATATATATATATATACACACACACACAAAAAAAGAGTCCCAAGTGAAGCTTCGGCTGTTAAAAAAAAGGAGACGAGTTTATTTAAGCCCAAGAGGAACTATGTTTGTTGTAATTTTAGCCAAACGTGGGCCAAGTTTCAAAAAAGAGAGAGGGGCATGCTATTGTGTTTTCAAAAAAAAAGAAAGATGGGAACAACATTAAAAAAAGGAGCTTGATTCAAAAAAGGAGAAAAGTTGGGATTTTCTTTGATTCTATTTAACAAAAAAAGGGAGAGAAGTGGTGAAAAGCCAAAAAAAATGTTAAATGACTTAAAAAAAAAGAGACTACGTGCATAAAAAGGGGAGAAGCACAATTTTTTTTGCATGTTTTATTCTCTCAACTTGATTCACACTCTTAATCTATCAAGTATGGGAGAAAGAGGGAGTTAGAAATGACATGTTCTTCAGGACTTCTACTACCCGACCTCGACTGGCAGACCGGCACTCCAGACTGCTGTTGCGATCATCCGTCTTTACTGAGCATCGACTTCTTCGTCAGGACGTATACTTCTTTACGACCCGAATAGTACTCTGTGTTGGACTTCTTCTATTGCGACTATTCTCCAGGTACGACAGAGATATGTTCCGGTGACCCGGTATCGTAGCGACTCAACAGGCATGGTTGAGATATGTTCTGGTGTCCTGAAAGTTGCATACCCGTCCTCGAGCGAGGTCTTTAACCAACAATAGAGTCATATTCTTCTTGGACGTATCGTGTGAAGATGTGTTGTATAACCTTTTCTTTTTGTTGCAAACTGCAACTTTCAGCTCCAGCTTGAGGAGTGTTGAAGAATGTAATAGACTGGTAATTGGATCTCTCTAGGATCCAATTACCACCACTCACGTTTAGTCCCACATCTACTAATTGTGGGACTCCGGTTTGTCTGTGGGACTATATAAGGAGCCCCACACCCCCTCTACTCATTGAGAAATTAAATAGACACATATGGCCCCTTGAGGCCTTCTCCCGTGGTTTCATCCCGCTCCTTAGGGAGTACGATTCCAACTTCTACGTAAATCCTCGTGTCAATCTTTATCTTTCTTTATATTTCCATGCTCTGTTTATCAAATCGCTTCCGCATTCTAGATTTTAACATGTTATAAGAGCGGGTTCGATTCTCGAGTTTTTCATGTTCTTTATCCGAAATTAGATTTTGGTTCTTGAAGATCATTTGTGTTAATATATGGTTCGAGATATGAGATTTCAAGGGTTTTTCGAAAATAAGATCTACAATCCTTGTCGTGTTTGATGAGAAAAACTAAGGTTCCATCTCTGGAACCCTAGATATGTGATCACAGTTTCTTTGGTTCCAACGACAACATCTCGCGCAAGTGGCGCGAGATTCTTGGTCTGATCCAGCTGCCCTTCCCAGATCCCAGGTGGTGGATCCATGCGTTGCCCTTCAAGTCTCTACCGTCATCTTCAGCCGCAGACCCGCTGGCGGCAAGGATTGAAAAAATGAAAGGCGGAACGAGGTGTTTTCTCTGAAAGCGAGGTGAGGTATAAGCCTCAGTTTGTGTAGGAAAATAATTATAAAATGTAAAATAAATATATTTATTGGTGAAAAAAATATAATCTAACAAACATATAATTTATAATAATGTAATATGTGATGATATTATGAAGATAAGAACATGAAAAAAAGATATGTCAATGCCATAAACCTTTATACAAAAATTTCTACCCAGTCAAAAGGAAATCATTGGCTATAACTATCACTAAAATATTTATCAAAAATGGAGGTTATTGTCATTAAAGATATCCAATTTGTTGATATGAATTATATGATTTGAATCCTAACCGTATGTCCTACTGAACCCAAATGAACAGTCTGATGTCCCCATGTCCCAAATTTTTTTCTTATATAGGTATTCAAATTCACGCATAGTTTCTTATATGTTTAGGGTGTAATAGCAAGAGTTCACTGAAATACTTGGACATATTAATGGCAAATATGAATATGAAAGAGGTCAAAATTAAGCATTCATCTTGTATAAGTATGTACTCAACAACTAAGCCTTTATAAACATATGAAAATACGAATAGGAGTAATTATTTTCTTTAAAAATGCTTGAAAAAATCTCTAACGACTCGCCCTGCCTCACCGCCTCACCTCGCCTCGACCGCCTCATTCATCCAAGGCGTACGCCTCTGCAAGGGGGTCCGAGGCGGTCACCTCAAGGTGTTTTGTCACCGTCATGTTTTGCCTCGAGCGCCTTTGCACCTCGAGGCGCATTTTTTCAAACCATGGCTGGCGAAGCCCCATCGGCGAGTCGAGTCCCATTCCTATCGGCGAGCGGAGCCCTATCTTGTGCTCCTCCAGATTCAGAGATGCGTGATCCCTAAACGAAAACCCCACTGCAGGCGACGGAGTGGTGCAATAACTCTAGTCGGAGCAAGCCCTCATGCAGGTAGCGCAAGAGGACCTCCATGAGATCCAGGATGCGCTGCATCCCCTCTCCAGCCGCAGGAGGTGCGGTGCAAGATGCCTACTGCGGCTCCCCTATAGCGGCGGCAGCACCTCCAGGCAGCGCCACTTCATCTTTAGGCAGAGGTGAAGCCCTATCCAGAAGGAGCTCAAGCTATAAGATGCCTCTCCGATGACCTCCATCTCGAGGCAGCGGCCCCGCAAGCAACATGGTGGCCCATGCAGGTCACACCTCCTCTCAGACCGCACCACCGCCAACAACCCACGGGCAACGGTGGACCTCCATCTCTTGGTGGCGAGCTCGAAGCGGCGACGTGCTCCCGATTGGAGCATTTAGCAGGGGCGGTGGCACCCTCTGCTGCAAGAACCCTTATCGGGGGCGTTCGAGAGAAAGGAGTTCCCCATTGGGAACCCTAATATAAACCGAAGTGGGTCGTCACTATAAAAAAAGGTCCATTTAAAAAAAAGGAATGAAGGAGAGATATAGGCCCAAAATCGAGCTGATAATTTTTTTTTTAAAAAAGAGTAGGTTGCTTGTTTTGGGCATGTCAAAAGGGTCGTGATTAAAAAAATGTTTTTTTCAAAAGAGGTGCGTACAAAAGAAAAAAATCATACGCGAGAAAAAAGAGAGAAAGAGAAAGAAAGGAATTCTTTGATTAAAAAAATAGACAAAAAAAGAGAGATAAAAAATAATTTTGCATTGTACAAAAAAAGATAAGTAAAAAAATGCATGTTTTGTTTCTCCCAACTTGATGTTACATCCTGATGAGCCTAGTGTATACAAGAAGTTTACTAGGGGTGTCGTTGTGTTCATCATGCTTTACGTAGATGGCATCCTTATCATTGGGAATGATACATGAATGATGACTAGTATTAAGGTCTGGTTGTCCCATGCCTTTATGATGAATGATCTTGGAGAAGCCTCTAACATCTTGGGTCTAAACTTGTTCAGATAAATGGAAAAGAGGATTTTGGGATTGTCATAATGTGGATACATTAAGAAAATATTGGAAAGGTTATGTATGAGAAACTCCAAGAAAAGCTTCTTTCCCTTAAGACATGGTATTCACCTATCGAAAGGGATGGATCCTCAAACTGTTGAGAAAAAGAAAGTCATGGCTGGATGCCCTTATGCATAAACAGTGGGAAGCTTAATGTATGACATGATGTGTACAAGCCAAATATCTGCCATGCAGTAGGAGTGGTAAGCCATTACCAATCTTGCTATGGAGAATAGCATTGGAATGCAATGAAGAATATCTTCAAGTATCTAAGAAGGACGCAAGATTACATCTTAGTATATGGAGATGGTGGTCTCTAGATCTTAGGATATACAGATTCTGACTTCCAGTCTGACATAGATGACAAAATGTCAACTTTGGGGTTTATATTCTTGTTAAACGGCTGGAAAAGCAAGAAGCAAGATACCACGACAGATTCAACAACAGAAGCTGAATACATTGCCGCATCACATACTGCTAAAGAGGAGATATAGTTGCGCAAGTTCATCTTGGAGCTGGTCATAGTTTCCTCAAATGCTCCCGACCATTGCTCCGGGATAACACGGGAGCCATAACTCAGGCGAAGGAACCTAGATAGCATGAAAAGAGCAAGTACGTGAAGAGGAAACATTACATCATCCGGGAGATACAGAAACATGGTACCATCATAATTTCCAAAGTTGTCTCTACCGACAACATTGATGATCCTCTTACAAACATATATTCCAAAAGGTTTTTGACCAACATGTAATGAGTATGGGTTTGAAAATTGCATCTGAATGGTTCTGAAGGCAAGTAGGAGATTGTTAGATATGTGAGCCCTAGACGAATTATTGCTACACTAAATGTTATTGTAATAAAGTATTAATAAACGTTATTAGTTGTCGCACACTTTCTAAGATTATAATTTATCTATATACATGTACTTATTAATGGGTTAATACAAGTAGGGTTATTTACCTTAGTCATCTCGATATCATACAGTTGTTGATCTAATGGATGTATCATTGAGGGTGGTGTAGGGATGAATATACAATGGGTTAGATTGAGGACTCAACTGCGGTCAAGTGATTATCAAGAAAGGGTCTCCATCTTGAGAAAGAGATGGCAGTCCTTACTCCAAAGGTTCATATCCAACTGACCTCTTGATGTAGGTCTTCTGCATAGAAATAAAGATTCATAGGTATCGGATGAGTTAATTGTAACATCCGAATCTGCACAGACCCGAACCTGACCCGATTAGGGTCCATATAACTCAATAAAGTTATTAGTCAACGTTAAATAACATAAATCGATTAATTGATCGTGAATCAAAAGTTGTTTGAGCGAAATTGACCAAAAAATGACCGTATCGTAATGCGTGCCCGAAAAAGCCGCGACGCAAATTCGGAAACCGCGAAAAAAATCGAGACCACCTAAAAATCTGATTCGACGAAATAAGACCAACAGAATCGACCGTTCATCAATCGGAGATCGTTTGATATTTTAAATCCGCAAAATTTAACCATAAACCAAAACCGTATCTCGAGAATTTCGAGTATTCATACCCAATCTAAAGTGTATGAATATTATACTCGTTTTGATCGTCATTCAGAGACGATCAAAATGAGCTATTATACACCAAAATTCGACATTCAGGTTGCGAATGCAGATGATTTCGGTATTCTAAACATAAGAGAGATACAAAAATAAAAAAAAAAATAATTTGCAACAGATTGCTGCTAAACAGTAGCCACTTGTTTTTTTATTCCATCCACTTGGAAAGCAATTAAGGCCCCATTTTCCTTATTTATACCTCCTAAACTCCTCTCTTTTTTCCACTTTTCTCTCTTTTCCTCTCAACTCCCCAGCCGTAAGAGCCCTCTCCAGCCTTTTCTCCAAATCTCGGATGGAGCTACTCTCCATGGTAGAAGCAAGATACTGCTCTCAACAGCTGGAGATCCGGAGCCTTGCAACTGCAGGTTGAAATGAACGACAGCTCAAAAAAACTGCTGCTTTTCTTGGAGCTTTTCCAAAGCAAAGTCCTACTGCTGCACTCCATCTGATGCTCCCAAATTGAGATGCTACTGCTGCTAAAGCAGCAACCATCAGCTGCTGTCCATCCTTGCTCATCCATGTTTTGAGGATCTTGCATGCAAGATCAAACACAAAAGAGGTACAAGCTACACCCTCTCTTGCTGCCATCCATGAGAAATTCCCTCATTTTTTCCCCTTTCAATTCCTTAGAGTCTTGGCGACATATTTGCAATTCCTGTAACTTATAGGGCCTAAGTGTGCCTCCAAGATTCACTTGACTTTTGTAAATAAAATGCTTCATATTTGATTGAAATAATATTTTTGGTGAAGGTTTTTTTGGTAGCTCTGAAGGTAGTTGTTGATCAAGATATACAAGATTAGGCGGGTTTTGGTGTCAGAGGCATCATACATTTTTTTTAGTTATGGAATGGATAATATGAATCCTCTTTCTTTGGATGAAATTTTGCATTGAGTGTCTAGTTATTACTGCTTTGTCAAGAATGAATTGCCTATTTTGATAATTTAAAGAGAAGCTTTAAAGAAAAGGTGTTCATCTTTGGATGTTGCAGTATATGGAAAGGACTGGATTTTAAGACAATTAAGTATTCCTTGGATTATGATGTGTAAGGTGTTCAGTATTAGATCTTATCCAGAGAATGCAATCAGTTGCTCTGTTTTATGGTGGTCCTTAACAAAATTTATGCAAACTACATCGTAGTCATTCTTTGATTTTTTTAAGGGGATTGAGATTTATATTTGCTACCAAGATTTTGTAAACATGATCTGTAGTGCTCAAAGAGTTAGAGATAGGATTGAAATGTTGCAGTGACATAAATTGCGAATATTTGTTGCGGATGAAAAATATCACAATTTAGATGATAATGCACAAGACATGAGGCAGAACTGAAGTACAGTTTCAAGTTAGTCTCCAATAAGGTCTAATGCAAGTATTAATATTGTCATTCATCATGAACAATCTCCTTTCATATCAGTTATAGCTATAAAAAAAATACAATGTTCATCTTGAAGTTTTTCTTACAAGGATATGTATCACCACATCATAAAGACACCAAATTAACATCTAAAATAAATTCACCATAAACCCCTGGAATTATCTCTAGTTGCAAAGCAAGGAAGGTATATTTTATACAAATTCGAATCTCTGTTGTTGCCAGGTGTTATATTTATACAAGACTAAACCATAAGAAATGTTACGTTCGTGGAAAGAGCATCTTCCTTTGATTACAGAATAATTGCACAATTATCAATCCCAAACGCTGAAGCCAAATGAAAAACTTTTCTCGACTATCAAGAATTTCACCTCTATTATAATGACAGTGGATCGAGAATAATCAATTCATATAAACTCTATTCGACCAAGTATCTGCAACAGCTAGAAATATGGATCTAATCCCTCCAATTTAATTCCATCTTTCCCATCTGCAAGAGCTAACATTACTCATTTTAAATTTCCATCCATGTGATTTGAATAAACATCAATTTACTAACCCAAGACATGACTTGGTTGGGTTGGTCAAGCTATACAAAGAACCGACATTTTATATAAATCTTCAAGAGAGACGTTCCCATCAACTTCTGACCCATCAGAAGAAAAAGCACCCCAAATATTAAACCAGGTTGGAGACGAATTCTTAAGGAAGTGATGAAGGGACATATCATGTCTGAAGTATATCAAATTAATCATGGTTATTTCTCGTAGTTGGTGAAAATAAGAAATTCATATATTGTCCTTTGGCAGCATAACAAAGATTTTATATTTCCCCTAGCAATTATGCATCAAGATATTCAATTATGGTAAATGGGAAAGGATGAAGTGGACAAATAAGTGAAATTGATGGTGAATCAATGATAACTGATAATTATGAGTGCTAGTCACGGTGACCTTTATATATGATTGTGCGAGGGTGCGGTGACGCTCAGTTGGGCGGAAGATAGGAAGCCCAATTAGGGTAGCGGGCGCTTAGTGCGCGGGTTTAGGATCCCAGTCTTTTCTCATTTTTTCGCGAGCGCTCGCAGTTTTTACGCCTCTCTGGGATCCATAGGTTTTCTGTTAAAGACAAGTTCCGCTGACTCTTGTTCTTTAGGGTACCTAGTCTGGAGGGCCCTCGGTTTTAGTTTTTCGAGCTCGTTTGCCCGTAGCGGTCGAGCCAGTTTTTCTTTAGAGTGACTTTTTTATAGAGTCTCTCTCACCCGTCTTAGTGGCTTAGTTTTGTAGTAGACCTATCCCTCTACTGGACCACACTTCCACTTAGAGGGCGAGACGGAAGAGTCTCCTAGGAGACTACCTCACCGCTTGAGTTTTGGTTATCATTCCGCCAGTAGACTTGGCAATGGTTACATCTGAAACCTCTATGGCTACATCTGATATCAGTTACAGTTGAATTTCGAGGAGTTACAATTGAGTTTGGAATGAGTCACAAATGAGTTTTGCTAAAGTTGAGATGGATTACAGTTAAATTGGTTACAACTGAGTTGTCTACATGAGAGCTTGATTTATGTTGAGCTTGTTACTGTTCTGCCAGTAATTCCTAACAAAGAGAAGATCATATCATGAAAATCATCCTTATCAGACTTCGAGCTACTACCACAGTTGTTAGATATAGCTAGTGGGTGTGTTGGGAACTTAGTTAGGATGCATTTTACTCCACATGCCTACGGAGGCACCCCAACCCTAAGGCTTTCTTACTGCCTTAGAGTCATAGTGTGAGGTCTTACCCAGACCAAGACCACAAACTATCCACTAAGCTTGAGAAATTCCACAAGAAAAGAATCAAAATACCAGACCCATCATATATACTTAATATGATCAATCCACATGATTCATAAACATCATTATAAGCATTTAATAAAAACAATGATCATATCAGAGACTCATCAATCACATCCCAAGACCCATCAAACATATATTATAATGAATAAAAAGGCAATGACTTAAATATGGATCATATAATAATTGTATAAAAATGGTTAATATGGGTAATTAATGTAGGATAAGTAGAATGGGGTTTTACATACCAAACAACTTGAAAACATGTTTCAATGCAAGTAACTCTAGATTTAATTGCCAAGCCCTATTTACTTGCTTTCTTTTGGAGCCATTAAATTTCTTGTTATTTTTTTAATTAGATCTGCCCAACAATTCGTTGATGTTCTTTTCTCCCTATTTCATGGATTGCAGGCAAAACACATGCATCGTGGTATAGGGAGAGTTGAACCTCAGCTTGCGCGGTTATTATTAACAGGTACGCATGTTATAGTTTTTGTTCAAGATATTATATATGCTTTTCTTTCTCTTCTGATACAATTGGGATGCATGTACATTTTGCAGTTTCGTTTGTTACATGTTAAATGTTGTGGAAATTTATGTCATAGATTGGTGACATATTGTAGTTCTGTGGCTTATTAGTTAAATGTGAATGTCATTCATAAATGTGAAATTTTTTTCCCAAATTTTCTATACTCTAATGCGATCTTTAGCGAACATGATATTACAAGTGATGTGTAAACGGGTATCCCAGATCCGCGGGAGCGGTCTTCACATTAATTCACAGAGTTGACTTGACGAGATTGAGATAACTCAGACCTATGTCGTATACTGTTGTGTATAGGCATGCATCCTCTGACCGGAGATATTGTATTACTATCTTTCTAAATATGTACATTTGGCAAACCATTAGATTGATGACTTAGTCAAGGTCTATACACCGACACTCTGGTATACATATAAGGATATATGAGTATTATGATCTCTCTAAGGGATCATGCAGGTTCACTACTGAACTGGATGACAGGACCTCACTCATGAAATATTGGGACAAACCAAATTCCATCGATGGTTATCTTGCTTTGGAAGCATGGTAGTATTTAAAGGTATGGAATATGCTTTTCAAAAGCATATGATCAATACCAACTCTCAATGATTAAATGAGAAACTTACTGACAAAACCCTAAAGGAGACAATTCAAAATAGATCCAGACTTCGAGTTTAATCACAGTCGTCTAATATGCAAGATGTACGAATATTGGGAATACCCAAGGGTGATGTGACCTTAATCGACTATATATCGTGACGCTTCCATTCTGAGGGAGTGATGAAACATGTTTGGAATTTAGTGACTCAGCTCAGTGGACTAGTTATCCAATCTTAGCTCAAGCGTTGAACTTGATCTGAATTGGATTTAGGCACAATGAGAAGTGTTGAGAAGAGGAATGAATGGGATGTTTATTCCATAGAGCTAGGGTCTCTTATATAGAGAGAAAACCTTAGAGAGTACAAGGGTCACAGGAGGTTACGGAACCCAAAGGGTCACAGAGGGTTACGGAACCCAAAGGGTCACAAGGGGTTACGAACGCCGAAGGGTTACAAATATAAATGTAAATGTAATAACTCTAACACTCCCCCTCAAGCTGGAGCCAAGAAAGCTGCAGCTTGTAACAAAAAGAAAAAGTATACACCACATCTTCACACGATACATCATAATAACACATGTCCGTTGCTGGTAGAAGACCTCGCTCGAGGATGTGACTGCGGATTTTAGGTCACCGAAAGTATCTCTGCCATGCCTGTAGAGTCGTTGCGATATCATGTTACCAGAACATATCTCTGTCGTGCATGCAGGTCACCGAAACATATCTCTGTCGTGCCTGGAGAAGAATCGTTGTAGAAGAAGTCCAGCGAGGAGTAGTAGTCGGGTCGTAAAAGAAAAAGTATACGCCCTGACGAAGAAGTCGATGCTCGGTGAAGACTGATGATCTGAGTAGTAGTCTGGAGTGTCGGTCTGTCAGTCATGGTAGGGTAGTAAACGTCCTGAAGAATCATCTCTGACTCCCCCTTTCTCACATACTTGATAGAATAAAGAGTATGGGACATGAAGTTGGGAGAAACAAAAAGTTAGGAGAAATAAGTCGTGGTGAAGCATGGGCTGTTGGAAGCGAGCAGACTCCAGGCAATGCTGACGACGTCGGAGGAGCGGCAGGAGCTGCTGGAGCCTCGGTCGGTGCTTTAGGAGTCACTGGAGGTGGCAGTTGGTGTTGCTGGGGACTCGAACTGCCTTGCGCGAGACCATCGAATACACGAGCGACGCAGGAGATCCAGCCCTCTCTCCTTGTCAACGGAGAGAGGGCTGGTGGTGGCGGCGGATTTAGGGTATTAGGCTCCGGTCTAGGATCATCGCTCTGATAGCATGTTGAGAAGAGGAATGAATGTGATGTTTATTCCATAGAGCTAGGGTCTCTTATATAGAGAGAAAATCCTAGAGAGTACAAGGGTTACGAAACCCGAAGGGTCACAGGGGGTTACGAAACTCAAAGGGCCACAGAGGGTTACAAAACCCGAAGGGTCACGGGGGGTTACAGACGCCGAAGGGTTACAAACATAAATGTCAATATAATTAACTCTAACAAGAAGATTAGCTACATTGATTGATATGATCAGATAACTCAGAGAGATTTCATAGATCTAGATATGAGATTATATCTCATTATCCAAGTCACTATACATGGCATGTGCAATAACACTAACCTTACCTCCAAGTTTATATGGAGAAGGCACACTATCCTTGAAAGAGTTCAAGGATTATTCCATCAGAGACATATCTGAGTATTGGGCAATGAGGAAAAAATTAGGATGATTAAATTGGATTTAATAATCATGGGTAACATTATCCACGATAGGGTTATCCACAGTTATCCAAGATTAATGTGGATAAGATTCACATCATTTTTGGACATGTGTAGAGAGATTTCGAGATAATTAAATTGGATTTAATTATCTAAGATAAGATAAATGTGGATAGCGTGGATAAGATCCACGATATCCTATTGAAACTTGATTATTAGGATTCATTTGATTCACATTATACAATAAATGCCAATATGTACATTTAGTTTGGACCTAAGAATATAATTCATATCTATAGATGGCTTGTTTGCAATTATTACAAATAATTTGGAATTATTTGTTGAATTTCAAAATAAATCAACAAATAAATATTTGATTATAATAAATATTACATTTAAAAATAAAAAAAGAGAAGAAAAAGAAGATAATCCTAATATGGGTGGATGTCCATGGTGAGGCCATCATCGTGGCCAGCCACCCCTTATTGGGAAATGGGAATTATATCTCTTTTTCTTTTTTTTATTTATTTATTGGTGATTTCGTTTAGAGATTAAATTGGATAGTAACATTGATAATTTGCTATCAACTTTTATCCTATAAGTGGTTGAGAACCGCATTTAATTTTGTCCATTAATTAGAAAATAGTACATCCTAATGGTCCGAAAAAGAATAAAAGGAGAGTCAAAGCCTGCCTTCCAAGTTAAACAATTCCAAGAGTTGGAAATTAACAAGTCCCTCTCTCTCTCTACACCTCCTTTCCATGTAGCCATCCCCTGACCCAGGGTCGTCCAACCACGACCAACTCATCCCTTTGTGGTCTCCCTACTGTTGTGCTGCTAGATCGCTTATACTGATCTCGCGTCGACGATCTTCTTCTTTGGTTCCCCGTGCTCTTGAAGAAGGAGGAGGATTTCATTTCACGAAAGCAGGAGCTATCTCCCTCAAATCATCTCGTTGGATTGCGGAAGGCACATAATTGATCCACATGTATGTAAGTGTTGTCTATGTCAGATCGGACTTGCGATAAGAAGTTTCTTCCACTAGAAACTTGATGGTTACAATCATGCTTCAAAGATATGTAATTTACTCGTGTGATCTTAATGGATCGGATTGTGAATAGCTCCCAATCCATATAGTTCCATTGATTTTTTAAAATTTCTGTTGTTATCGTGACATATATAATGAGTCTGTTTTGATCGGATTTGATCCAATACTCACACTTCCATGATGCGAGGTCCAAACGCCTCCCTTCATATACTTCACAGTATGTTTACGTGGAAATCCATCTGGGTAAAATCACGATCTAAGTTTCTTGACTCGGGATTTTTTATTAGCCGAGCCAACCAACCAACTTCACTACAAAGCCTGAGATATTTACACGGATATTTCAACTATTTATAAAGCATGCAACTTCACAATCTTGGATCAAACACAAGGATCAATACTGTATATCGGATAATGTAGTAACTGTATGAAGAACATATGAGCTTCGACTTCTTCTAACTTCCCATGGACTCGCAACATTTGTATCCAAGAACTTTTTGCGAACTAATGGATCAAACACCTAAAGATCCTACATAAAGGGGTGACAACAGAAAACATTTTTTTGGAATAATCTTTTCTTGAACAATAACATTTTTTAGATATCAGATATAAATCTCAATTATCAGAATAGTAACATTTAGAATAATCAGCAGAGTATAATTGCATAGATATTCACAAATATAGCCACAACAACTGTATCACAAACAAGAAGTACATGTGAATAAGAAATATAATTCACAGAAATAATATCACCGGGCCAGAAGAGGCTGCCAAAAGTATCTTGATTGAACTCAGAATAACTTGAGGATGGACAGTCTATCTAGTGTTGTTGATCTAAAAGCTTTCCCTTGAACAACTATATCCAGAAAATATCCTCTTCAAAAATCAAAGAACAAGAGACAATACTGGAAAAATCACCCATAGAAGTATTCTTGAATTTTACTAAGAGAGCAAAAGTAGTTGAACTCAAATTATGTCTTCCAACTGAGATATAGGGTCCCTTATATAGGGATCCAAAAAATATGACCGTTGGAAACAAAAATGATATCAAATCAATGAATATTTGTCCAAATGATCGATCGTTTGATCGATCAGTTAAATAAGATCAATCCTTGCAAAAGGTTGATAGATCATTACATGATTGTTGACATTTAGTATTCAAATTATGATCGATCAAGAAAGAGGAGTGGTTGAACATATATGATCAATTAATGAAACCAAATGGTCGATCAAGGCTAATTGATCGACCAATAGATATGATCGATCATTGTTGAGTTCTTTTGATATCCTAATTTGGAAACTTTCCAAAGATGTTATTAGGGTACAACTTTGTCTAAAATACAAGGTAAATAATGCAACAACTTTTTGAACAACGAAAAAAATCAGAGCTTTTGCAACTTTGACAATGAAGTTTGCTTATAGAGCTTCTTAATAGAATCGCATTGCATTATGCAATCACAGTAAACAAGCGAACCACTGTGTTACATGTGTCTGTCATCGTTAAAACAATCGGAGAAAAAAGGAACTAACAACGTTTCTTGGCTCTGAAGGTGCCAATCTGATTGTGTGTGAGATTTTCTCAATAAGTTAGCCGAGTTATCATCGTTGGTAGTCTATGTTTCCCTTCCATACATAGGTTAACACTTAAATGCTAATTAGTGCTCGACCATGCTAATTAGTACTTAGAGTGTTATTACTATGAGCGAAGTTTTGGGATATGTGGTTAGCGAAGGTGGAGTACAGTATTGTGGTGGTTTTCTTGTGTACAAGGAAGTACAGTGATACACGTAGATTCTTCCCGCTACGTGTATAGTTTCTCAGTTGATCTTGTGTCTGGACCCATTCTCTACGACACTGAGGACTTTTACCAATGGGTAGAGGGCTAGGGCTGTCGTAGTGACTTTCTCAGTGTACATTGAGCGCCTTGTATTGTTTCCATTGGACATTCTCAGGTTTAGACCACTTGCACTCCCTCCACTCATTGGAAGAGAATATTAACAGCAATTACTCTTTATCCATCACACTTTGTAGTGTGAGGAAAGTGGGGCAAATCCTGTTTGCCCTGACCTAACAATCTCACACTTCTGTGTAAGCTATCTCATCAAGCTCAATGTCTTTGCATGGCTATAGATAAAAATAGTAAGAGTCCTAGCCTTCCTTGTTCATCTCTTCAAAAGCACTATGCAATGAGTAGCACATGAAGATCAAAACATCCTTGGATATGTGGTCTTAAGTAGCCTTCTAGCTTCTATATTTGCGGATGCATTGTCAGTAACAACTTTTAAAACATTATCTACTCCATCCTTGATACACTCATAACCAATAGATGAGATGTAGTCAGCAATGTGATAGTCAACAGATGCATCAATAGACTTCAAGAAACTTGTGCCCAACTCGTATTTCACACACATGTTCATAATGCTCCTCCTCGTATCAGTCTATGCATCAGTCATTATTAAACAACATGTTATTTGTAACATCCGGGTTTCAACAAACCCGAACTCGATCCGATTAAGGTCCGATTGACCCAATAAAGTTATCTGACAATATTAGATAACCTAAAACGATCAATTGATCGTGAATCAAAAGTCGTTCGGACGAAATCGACGGAAAATCGGTCGCATCGTAATGCGCGTCGCGAAAAGCCGCGATGCAAATTCGGAAACCGCGAAACGAACCGAGACCATCATGAGATCTGATTCGACGATACAAGACCAACGGAATCGACCGTTCGTCAATCGGAGGTCGTTTGATATTTTTAGTTCGTAAAATTTAACTTTAAACAAAATCCGTATCCGAAAATTTCGGGTATTCAAAACTCGACCGAAAGTATATCAATATTATACTCATATTGATCGTCGTTTCGTGACGATCAAAACGAGATATTGCGCGTCAAAATCCGATACTCGAGGCGCAAATACGGTCATATTTTATTTTGTTTTGTTTTTTTTAAAAGAAGAGCATCTAAATAAAATAAAATAATTTTTTTTAGCAGACATCTGTTGTTGACCACTTAATTCCAGCCGTGGGTTTTGTTTTTTTTTATCCCCCTTCTTTCTCTTACACTTGGTTTGGCTCCTTATAACATTTGGCATTCAAAGGACCTTTCTCTTGACTTTATAAAAACTAAACCACCAAAACCCTTCTTACTCTCTCCACCCCTCTCAAGTTTCAGCCGGAGAAGGAGGAAACTTTGCTCTTCTCTTCAAACTGAAGCTAAATGTTGTGGTGATCTTCCAATTAGAAGACCCACTCAAAGGTACTCTCCTCTTCCCCTTTATTTTCCTCCATTTTCCCTCTGTTTCTTTGTTTTTTTTTCTTCTATTCTCTCCAGTCATTTCTTCCCTCTGCTGTCCAGCAACCTTGCTGGAGCAACTCCTCTCCATTGGAGTTGCACAAGGTGCTACCAAGAAAAGAAACCAACTCACTGCAACAGCCCCTCCCATTTGCTGAAGCCCTGTAGCAGCCAATAGCTGCTGCTAGTACCCAAATTTCAGTGCTAATCTTGCATGCAATTGGATCTTCAAGATATTGAAGATCAAAGGTACCTCCTTCCCCATCCCTTGCTGCCATGCATGTATATTAAACTTGATATTTTTTTTCTTGTACAATCCTTATCCCTACTCTTTGCTGTCATGCATGAATTTCCTACCTATTACCCTCATCTATATCTTTATAAAACCTGGGACTGCCTTTGGGAAGGAGAAAATTATTGTTGCTGATATGGAAAATTATATGGGAACAACAAAGATAATGAGATATGTGAAGTATATAGCTATATATATATTATGAAATTGAAAATAAATGCATGCTTAATAATATGGATTGTTATTGTTTTCAAAAGGTATTCTGTTTCTTATCTGTAAAGATGAATGTATTAATTTTAATATGGAAAATATAATTTCATAAGAAATTTGTTGATGATGTTTTCTGTTAAATTTTAATCCAAGCAGCAGTTCACTGTTCTCACTTTTCTCTTCCAAATTTTTATTCTGGAATATATCAAATTTGAAAGATTAAATTTCTTAAATCAGAAATTTGTTGATAATGGTTACTGCTCTCCACCAAAGACTCTTTCTCCATGTTTTTTTTCAAAAAAAAAATCTTTTCATTTTCCAGCCAAGGGGGATCTATTTCCTTGTTTTATCTGCTGTCCAACAGCTTTGAGAGCTGCTATTGCCTCCATTTTTTTTTAGATCTTGCTACTCCAAGCTCAGCCTAAGGACTGGAACTCTTTTCTTTTTCTTCCTGCAGCTGTCCAGCCACTGTAGAAGCATTTGCATGCAAGATTTAAGGTCAAATTAGGTACACTCTCTTCCAATCTCTATTTCTGCCATGCATGAGGTTTTATACCTTTTGATTCCATGAGAATGCTTTCTTACTTGTAAAAAAAAAGAGTTGATAAGTGATAACTGATCTGTGTCATATCATCTTTGCATTTTTATTTTCATCATTTCTATTATTCCTAATTGGATTTATGAAATTTCCACAGAAGAATAATCTATTCTGATATTATTAATGGCTCGTTCCAGTCATCCATCTATACCTGATAACTAATCATTTCTCACATCCTTTTCCATAGAAAAAAAACAACAACAAATTGGCTCTATCTCTTTGACAATTATCCACCTCCTAATTATGTATTTTATGGGTGTGGTTAAACCCTTCATGGTCCCAGTTTGCATTAGAGTTTGTATTCTTTTTAAAACTATATTATGCTAAAACAAGCATGCCGATAAATATACTCATTTTCTTCTATCCCAATACTAATCATACAAAACGATCAGAGTGGATTTAGTAGGTCTGTTTTCTTCATCAATAAGGTTGGACATTGACATGTGATGGGAACCACAAAGTCGAAGATGAAATATGTCTTGGGGCCATTCTGGGTTTAATAAAAAAACATTTAATTGATTAAATGTCATCCAAAAGTGACTGGATTTTAGTATATAATTTTTAGTATAGATTGGCAACTTGAGTATTCAGTTAAATTGTGCCCATAAATATCTCAATTGCCCTCATTTAGAAAAAAAAAAGAATTCTGAATTTATGGACAGTATGTTGGTGAATTAAGAAAATTCACAATGAGTTACATGATGTCGCCTTTCTCGGCTATAGTTACGTATTAATATTATGTCTTCTTTATCCACGTTTGTTAGCCTCACTTGTACAGTTATGCAGACCTTTATTCATCACACCTTATCATAACTCTTCCAAAAGGATAATCATAGATCTGTGCTTCTCATATCTTGAATTACTACTATTTTATTTCCTTAAAAATGCGGAAACCGTGAAGAAGTGAGGTTTAAGTCGGCATGGATATGACCTTATAGAAGAGTATTAAAATACCATCTTAGAATATTGATACATTTCTCTTACAAAGCTAACAAATGATTTTTCTTAAAAAAAAAATCCTCTCAAAAAAAAATTTCTCATCGAGAATCATTAGTATGATCTACGGTATGAAGATGAAATCAATGAAATTAGGTGGTTTATAAGGAATCAAGGGCATCATTTAACAATGCCGGTCTTGGTGACCCTTAACCTGACCGTGCGAGAGCGCGGTGACTCTCAACTGGGCGGAAGATAGGAAGCCCAGTTAGGGCAGCGGCCGCCAAGTGCGCGGGTCTAGGATCACAGTCTTTTACACGATTTTACGCGAGCTCGCAGTGTTTTTACGCCTCGTTGGGATCCTGACTTTAGACCAGTTCCGCTGACCCTGTCTTTTAGGATACCCAGGCGGGGGATCCTTGGTTTTCAGTTTTACGTACGAGCTCGTCCGCCCGTACTAGTCGGGCAGTTTTCTAGAGCGACTTTTCTAGGGAGTCTCTCTCACCCGTCTCAGTGGCGTAGTTGGGGAGTAAGACCTATCCCTCTATTGGACCGCGCTTCCAATTAGAGGGCGAGACGGAAGAGCCATTTGTAGGCTTCTTCACCGGTTGAGTTACTTCGCCAACAGACATGGCGATTCTACATCTAGATCATCCATATTTATAGCTACATCATCTGGAGTTATATCTGAATCAATTGAAGTTAAGATCTGGTGAGGTTATGATCAAAAGTTGAGATTGCTAGAAAATGATATATATGTATATACTCTTATACTCATTTATATCCAACTACAAAGTAAACGTGTCATATGTGGGAAAATGTTGGGTTCTGGGGAAGTCATTAGAAATGCATTACAAACAATTTGAAAATCCTTTTTACTTACGCAAGTAGATGTAGATTTTACTTGTATTACCTTTCTACTTGCTTGCTTTTGCACATATTAAATGTCTAGTTATTTTTATAAGTTTTTGGGAGGTACCAGCAATGGCTGACGCCTCTTCTTTCCTATTGTGTGTGGCAGGCAAACAGCCTGCAGTTCAGTAGCCGCTCAGTAGCTACATGCTTCCAGGAGACAGAGTATACACTAGACGGTATGAATTACTTGTCTCTGTTTTTGTTCAGATAATGATGTAAATGCTATCTCTTTTGTATCATACTTTGGGATATATGTTAAAGAATGGAAGATCCTTGTACATGTTGTAAACTGATATGAATATTAATGAAAGGAACTTTGGTGTCATTTGTCTCTCTGTGATCTTGTGGTTATGTTGTGGATGTGAATGTCATGTGAACAATTAGCCGCACGAAAAATTTTCCCTGCCTTTCTGTAACTTCATGCGATCTCATGTGAATAATAGTGCGAGTGTGTGATTAACGAGTACCCGGATCCTGAGGGGTTCACAGTTAGGTATCAGAGCAGTGGTACCCCGATACGCACATTCGCAGTATTTCAATTCCAATCGCATTAAGTTCTCGAATAGCGACAGTCTTCCGACTTGTCGTGAGTTCGAGAAGGGAAATATGACATTCATATTCTATAACCACAGATGTCACCAATTTCATTAATTTTCATATTATATCCCAAGAAGAGAAAAGCATTTATAATAAGTATCTGTCTAGGACATTTTTATGACTAATTATGGTCCTCATGCAGAGCCATGCCATCTCGACCAGGTCAGGATACTTCTGATCAGCTGGCACGCATATTGAGCGCACTTGCCGGACGTGGCTCAGATTCCGCTCGACCATCTGGGTCGCAGCGAGTAGACCGACCACCAGCCGGACCAGCTCGGAACACAGACATAGCTACTCCACCTACCAGACCAGTCCGGTGTTACCGATGTCACGAGTGGGGACACTATCGTTCACAGTGCCCACAGGTTTCTAGTGAGCCTCAGCCACGGCCTTCACAGTCGCAGCCTCAGGCACAACGCTCAGGGAGTTTCCGTGGCAGGAACTCCAACTTCAGGCGACCGCAGCAGAGACAGACGCAGAGTGTGGCAGGTTCCAGTGCCGCACCAGCTAGGCAGGGGCAGATACACGCAGTTACTGAGGAGCAGGCACGTTCAGCGGCTACCGTGGTGAAAGGTATGGTCTCAGTATTGGGCTGACCTTTCCATGTCTTATTTGGTTCTGGTGCGACGCACTCTTTTCTTGCTTCGAGGTTGCTTACTTCTTTAGATAGAGTCACAGAGACTCTCTCTTCCCCATATCACATCCGAGGGCCAGGTGGCCAGTTGTTCATTATTTCACTGATAGTCAGGCACTTGCCCGTACTGATTGGAGGTCACGAGATGATCGCAGATTGTCTACTTCTGCAGCTTGATGAGTTCGATTTGATTTTGGGCATGGATTGGTTATCCGCTCATCATGCACTGGTTGATTGCTTTAGGAAGACGGTTGTCTTCAGGATTCTTGATCTACCCGAATTCACTTTTGAGGGTACTTTGCATGACTCCACCATGGAGTATATTTCAGTGTTGCGGGCTCAGCGACTTGTTGATCAGGGTTGTGATACATATCTTGCATTTATTCGGGAGTTATCTGACCGTGAGCCGATGATACAGGACATCTGAGTAGTCTCAGAATACCCTGACGTGTTTCCTGATGAGCTACCAGGATTACCTCCTGAGAGAGAGATCGAGTTCGAGATCACATTGCTGCCAGATACACAACCGATCTCTATGGCACCATATCGCATGGCACCAGCCGAGTTGAGGGAGCTGAAAGTACAGTTGCAGGAGTTACTTGATTTGGGATTTGTAAGGCCGAGCACTTCACCTTGGGGTGCTCCGGTTCTATTTGTCAAGAAGAAGGATGGATCCATGAGACTGCGCATCGATTACAGGCAGCTAAACAAGAAAACGGTGAAGAACCATTATCCTTTGCCGCACATCGATGATTTATTCGATCAGCTCCAGGGATCTTCGGTTTTCTCGAAGATCGATCTTCGCTCAGGCTACCATCAGCTGAGGATTCGCGAGTCGGATATTCCGAAGACAGCCTTCAGGACTCGCTGTGGACACTACGAGTTTGTGGTGATGCCGTTTGGGCTCACCAATGCACCTGCGGCTTTCATGGATATGATGAACCGTATCTTCCGTCTATACTTGGACAAGTTTGTAGTGGTGTTCATCGATGATGTGCTCATCTATTCACGGAATGAATGGGATCATGTGAATGATCTATGGATTGTCTTAGATACATTGCGGGAGCACAAGCTATATGCCAAGTTGAGCAAGTGCGAGTTCTGGTTATCTCAGGTCTCATTTCTCGGGCATATCATTTCTGGAGCAGGCATTGCAGTTGATCCTGCGAAGATAGATGCAGTTATGTCTTGGGAGCAGCCCAAGACAGTTACACAGATTCGGAGCTTCCTTGGATTAGCGGGTTATTACAGACGCTTTGTCAGCGGATTTTCACGCATTGTTCGCCCTCTGACACGACTGATGCAGAAGGGAGTTCCATTTATTTGGGATGATTCATGTGAGCAGGCCTTCCAGACACTGAAGGAGAGGTTGACTACAGCGCCTATTCTTGCTCTTCCTTCAGGCACTCAGGACTATGCAGTCTACACAGATGCATCTGGAGAAGGTCTAGGAGCAGTGTTGATGCAGAGAGGACAGGTGATTGCTTACGCATCACGACAATTGAGACCGCACGAGCGGAACTACCCCACACATGACTTGGAGTTGGCGGCAGTTGTCTTCGCCTTGAAGATCTGGCGCCACTATCTATATGGGGTGAACTTCGAGATTTTCACAGATCACAAGAGCCTAAAGTACATCTTTGATCAGAAGGAGTTGAACATGGGACAGCGCAGATGGCTCGAGCTGCTGAAGGATTATGATTGCACGATCTCTTACCATCCCGGTAAGGGAAACGTGGTGGCTGATGCACTTAGCAGGAGAGCGCATGCTGATGGTACGGCGAACTGGCTATACACGTGGGATACGCTTGCAGCTTTGACCGATTGGCATCCTCAGGAGAGCGCATCCATTTCTACCGCCATGCCTCCACGATACAGCAATCTTTGGGATCGTATTGTAGATGGACAGAAGACAGATCCTTGGATCCGAGATAGATACATGTGTGCCATCAAGGATGAATTTGATGATTTTGTCGTGACAGAGTCTATTTTATGGAAGGCAGGACAGGTCGTTGTACCCAATGACGAGCAGCTTCGCAGAGACATTTTGGACGAGGCACACAGTTCACAGTTATCTATCCATCCAGGTAGCACGAAGATGTACCGTGATCTGCGTCGACATTTCTGGTGGGATAGAATGAAGTGCGATGTGGCGCTACATGTTAGCATATGCATGACCTGTCAAATGGTCAAGGCTGAGCACAGGAGACCACCAGGATTACTGCAGTCTCTCCCCATTCCCGAGTGGAAGTGAGAGAGCATTTCTATGGATTTTGTCACAGGTCTGTCGAAGACACCAGGAGGCCATGATTCCATTTGGGTCGTTGTTGATAGGTTGACCAAGTCAGCCCATTTCATACCTGTCAACACGACTTACACTCCATCCAGGTTGGCCAAGCTCTATGTGCAGAACATTATCAGGCTGCATGGTATACCACGAGAGGTGGTGTCTGATAGGGATTCGAGATTTACATCTCATTATTGGCACCAGTTTATGTCAGCACTACAGACAGAGCTGAGGATGAGTTCTGCATATCATCCGCAGACAGATGGGCAGAGTGAGCGCACCATTCAGACGCTCGAGGATTTGCTTCGCGCTTGCACTTTGGAGTGGAAAGGGTCCTGGAAGGACCATTTGCCTTTGGTGGAATTCACGTACAACCACAGCTATCACTCCAGCATTGGCATGGCACCATTCGAAGCCCTATACGGGCGGAGATGCCTCACACCTCTCAGTTGGCGGGAGGTAGGTGACCATGCTCTCTACTCCGTAGATCTCTTGGAGGAGACTGCGAGAGCTGTTGATCTTGTGAGACGGAGGCTTCTGACGGCACAGAGTCGCCAGAAGAGTTATGCAGACCGTCGGAGAAGAGATTTGGAGTTTCAGGTATCCAATCTTCTTCTCTTCTCGTTATTACAAAATTAATTTAATCTCATAATAATGACATCCCTGTAAATTTCAGGTGGGAGATTGGGTATTTCTTCGAGTATCTCCCATGAAAGGAGTGCAGAGATTCGGTGTTTGTGGCAAGTTGGCGCCGCGATATGTTGGACCTTTTGAGATTCTGGCTAGAGTGGGGAAAGTGGCATACCGAGTAGCCCTTCCTCCACATCTTTCAACTATTCATGATGTTTTCCACATATCCAATCTGAGGAAGTACGTGCACGACCCTCGGCACATTATCAGTTATGAGAATCTGGACGTGGAGCCAGATCTGACTTATGAAGAGAAGCCAATCCAGATACTTGATCGTGATGTGAAGAAGCTTCGCAGCAAAGAGATTCCATTGGTCAAGATTTTGTGGCTACGTCACGGCATTGAAGAAGCGACATGGGAAACCGAAGTCGACATGCGGGCACGATACCCGCAGCTTTTATGATGTAAGCATCAAAACAAGCTTTTGTAATTAGATACATGATTAATATATGGCTTGTTTTCTCTTTGAGGTATTTATGGGTTTAAAACCCTTTGAGGTTTTTATAACCATACGAGATTCAAGCAAGATACCTATTAACCTTAACTCGAGTCTCGAGGACGAGACTCCCTTTGAGGTTTTTATAATTGTAACATCTGGGTTTCAACAAACCCGAACTCGATCCGATTAAGGTCCGATTGACCCAATAAAGTTATCTGACAATATTAGATAACCTAAAACGATCAATTGATCGTGAATCAAAAGTCGTTCGGACGAAATCGACCGAAAATCGGTCGCATCGTAATGCGCACCGCGAAAAGCCGCGATGCAAATTCGGAAACCGCGAAACGAACCGAGACCATCATGAGATCCGATTCGACGATACAAGACCAACGGAATCGACCGTTCGTCAATCGGAGGTCGTTTGATATTTTTAGTTCGTAAAATTTAACTTTAAACAAAATCCGTATCCGAAAATTTCGGGTATTCAAAACTCGACCGAAAGTATATCAATATTATACTCATATTGATCGTCGTTTCGTGACAATCAAACGAGATATTGCGCGTCAAAATCCGATACTCGAGGCGCAAATACGGTCATATTTTGTTTTGTTTTGTTTTTTTTAAAAGAAGAGCATCTAAATAAAATAAAATAATTTTTTTTAGCAGACATCTGTTGTTGACCACTTAATTCCAGCCGTGGGTTTTGTTTTTTTTTATCCCCCTTCTTTCTCTTACACTTGGTTTGGCTCCTTATAACATTTGGCATTCAAAGGACCTTTCTCTTGACTTTATAAACACTAAACCACCAAAACCCTTCTTACTCTCTCCACCCCTCTCAAGTTTCAGCCGAAGAAGAAGGAGGAAACTTTGCTCTTCTCTTCAAACTGAAGCTAAATGCTGTGGTGATCTTCCAATTAGAAGACCCACTCAAAGGTACTCTCCTCTTCCCCTTTATTTTCCTCCATTTTCACTCTCTTTCTTTGTTTTTTTTTCTTCTATTCTCTCCAGTCATTTCTTCCCTCTGCTGTCCAGCAACCTTGCTGGAGCAACTCCTCTCCATTGGAGTTGCACAAGGTGCTACCCAGAAAAGAAACCAACTCACTGCAACAGCCCCTCCCATTTGCTGAAGCCCTGTAGCAGCCAATAGCTGCTGCTAGTACCCAAATTTCAGTGCTAATCTTGCATGCAATTGGATCTTCAAGATATTGAAGATCAAAGGTACCTCCTTCCCCATCCCTTGCTGCCATGCATGTATATTAAACTTGATTTTTTTTTCTTGTACAATCCTTATCCCTACTCTTTGCTGTCATGCATGTTCAAATTTCCTACCTATTACCTTCATCTATATCTTTATAAAACCTGGGACTGCCTTTGGGAAGGAGAAAATTATAGTTGCTGATATGGAAAATTATATGGGAACAACAAAGATAATGAGATATGTGAAGTATATAGCTATATATATTATGAAATTGAAAATAAATGCATGCTTAATAATATGGATTGTTATTGTTTTCAAAAGGTATTCTGTTTCTTATCTGTGAAGATGAATGTATTAACTTTAATATGGAAAATATAATTTCATAAGAAATTTGTTGATGATGTTTTCTGTTAAATTTTTATCTAAGCAGCAGTTCACTGTTCTTACTGTTCTCTACAAAATTTTTATTCAGGAATATATCAAATTTGAAAGATTAAATTTCTTAAATCAGAAATTTGTTGATAATGGTTACTGCTCTCCACCAAAGACTCTTTCTCCATGTTTTTTTTCAAAAAAAAAAATCTTTTCATTTTCCAGCCAAGGGGGATCTATTTCCTTGTTTTATCTGCTGTCCAGCAGCATTGAGAGCTGCTATTGCCCCCATTTTTTTTTAGATCTTGCTGCTCCAAGCTCAGCCTAAGGACTGGAACTCTTTTCTTTTTCTTCCTGCAGCTGTCCAGCCACTGTAGAAGCATTTGCATGCAAGATTTAAGGACAAATTAGGTACACTCTCTTCCAATCTCTATTGCTGCCATGCATGAGGTTTTATACCTTTTGATTCCATGAGAATGCTTTCTTACTTGTAAAAAAAAGAGTTGATAAGTGATAACTGATATGTGTCATATCATCTTTGCATTTTTATTTTCATCATTTCTATTATTCCTAATTGGATTTATGAAATTTCCACAGAAGAATAATCTATTCTGATATTATTAATGGCTCGTTCCAGTCATCCATCTATACCTGATAACTAATCATTTCTCACATCCTTTTCCATAGAAAAAAAAACAACAAATCAGCTCTATCTCTTTGACAATTATCCACCTCCTAATTATGTATTTTATGGGTGTGGTTAAACCCTTCATGGTCCCAGTTTGCATTATAGTTTGTATTCTTTTTATAACTATATTATGCTAAAACAAGCATGCCGATAAATATACTCATTTTCTTCTATCCCAATGCTAATCATACAAAACGATCAGAGTGGATTTAGTAGTTCTGTTTTCTTCATCAATAAGGTTGAACTTTGACATGTGATGGGAACCACAAAGTCGAAGATGAAATATGTCTTGGGGCCATTCTGGGTTTAAAAAAAAACATTTAATTGATTAAATGTCATCCAAAAGTGACTGGATTTTAGTATATAATTTTTAGTACAGATTGGCAACTTGAGTATTCAGTTAAATTGTGCCCATAAATATCTCAATTGCCCTCATTTAGAAAAAAAAAGAATTCTGAATTTATGGACAGTATGTTGGTGAATTAAGAAAATTCACAATGAGTTACATGATGTCGCCTTTCTCGGCTATAGTTACGTATTAATATTATGTCTTCTTTATCCACGTTTGTTAGCCTCACTTGTACAGTTATGCAGACCTTTATTCATCACACCTTATCATAACTCTTCCAAAAGGATAATCATAGATCTGTGCTTCTCATATCTTGAATTACTACTATTTTATTTCCTTAAAAATGCGGAAACCGTGAAGAAGTGAGGTTTAAGTCGGCATGGATATGACCTTATAGAAGAGTATTAAAATACCATCTTAGAATATTGATACATTTCTCTTACAAAGCTAACAAATGATTTTTCTTAAAAAAAAATCCTCTCAAAAAAAATTCTCATCGAGAATCATTAGTATGATCTACGGTATGAAGATGAAATCGATGAAATTAGGTGGTTTATAAGGAATCAAGGGCATCATTTAATAATGCCGGTCTTGGTGACCCTTAAGCTGACCGTGTGAGAGCGCGGTGACTCTCAACTGGGCGGAAGATAGGAAGCCCAGTTAGGGCAGCGGCCGCCAAGTGCGCGGGTCTAGGATCCCAGTCTTTTACACGGTTTTACGCGAGCTCGCAGTGTTTTTACGCCTCGTTGGGATCCTGACTTTAGACCAGTTCCGCTGACCCTGTCTTTTAGGATACCCAGGCGGGGGATCCTTGGTTTTCAGTTTTACGTACGAGCTCGTCCGCCCGTACTAGTCGGGCAGTTTTCTAGAGCGACTTTTCTAGGGAGTCTCTCTCACCCGTCTCAGTGGCGTAGTTGGGGAGTAAGACCTATCCCTCTATTGGACCGCGCTTCCAATTAGAGGGCGAGACGGAAGAGCCATTTGTAGGCTTCTTCACCGCTTGAGTTACTTCGCCAACAGACATGGCGATTCTACATCTAGATCATCCATATTTATAGCTACATCATCTGGAGTTATATCTGAATCAATTGAAGTTAAGATCTGGTGAGGTTATGATCAAAAGTTGAGATTGCTAGAAAATGATATATATGTATATACTCTTATACTCATTTATATCCAACTACAAAGTAAATGTGTCATATGTGGGAAAATGTTGGGTTCTGGAGAAGTCATTAGAAATGCATTACAAACAATTTGAAAATCCTTTTTACTTACGCAAGTAGATGTAGATTTTACTTGTACTACCTTTCTACTTGCTTGCTTTTGCACATATTAAATGTCTAGTTATTTTTATAAGTTTTTGGGAGGTACCAGCAATGGTTGACGCCTCTTCTTTCCTATTGTGTGTGGCAGGCAAACAACCTGCAGTTCAGTAGCCGCTCAGTAGCTACATGCTTCCAGGAGACAGAGTATACACTAGACGGTATGAATTACTTGTCTCTGTTTTTGTTCAGATAATGATGTAAATGCTATCTCTTTTGTATCATACTTTGGGATATATGTTGAAGAATGGAAGATCCTCGTACATGTTGTAAACTGATATGAATATTAATGAAAAAAATTTTGGTGCCATATTATCTCTTTTACTTGTGGTCATGTGTTGAGAATGAATGTCATAGTTGCGCGAAAAAAAAAATTTCCTGTATTTGTGTGACTTGTGCGATTAAACGTGAATGAATTATTGCGAAATGCGCGTAAACGGGTACCCGGATCCTGAGGGGTTCACATTATTTTTCCATGATTCATTGTGATGCTTTAGAAACTCCTTTGTTTCATCAACTTCCTCCTTCAGCAAAGTTTCTGCAATTTCGTGGAAATGAGGCCTGTATCTGCTTCCATATTGCCTAATTGCTTCACGCATGCGACAAAAGAACTCTTGGTCACAACAATGAACGGAATGTCAGAATCATAAAAGAAAGAATTTCGTGCATATATATTGACACACGCACGTTCCTCTTTGGCTAATGAGTATTTAAATACATTGTGATACATTGTTGTGCCCAAAGAAACATCATCTTTGAAAACTCGAGCCTCTTTGCGTCACTTCCTCCTTGATATGCAGTGGTAGAAGATCCATCGGATGCATTGGTTGTCACTTCCTTACGTAGTTCTGTCATGCTAACAACTTTGTCATTGTTGTTTTTCATGATATCTTCTACGTAATCTATTATTTCCTTCTACACATTTCTATCGGCCTTCACACGTGCTCTTGTATCGCCCTTGATGTGTGTGAGATGTTGCTTCATCCAATTAATGCCTCCATTCATAACTTTCATGCACAATCTATTATATTCTAAAAGAAATATATTAACATACAACTAATTAGCTCTAAAAAGATACTAGTGAAGGTTTTAGAATATATACTTACACAGTTCACTTGGAGAACAACCAGCCTCATGATGGTCTATAGATGACCAAGAGGAGGGGAGGTGGCCACTGTGTTGACGTAGGGGCGATGCACAAGGAGGAGGGGAGTTGGCATGAGTGGCAGTGCAGAGAGGAGGAGACTTGGCATTGAATGGTGAGCTAATGCACCAAGGCGGTGGAGAGATCGCACGATGAGGCGACATGAGGAGGACCGAATGAGGTGACCATCGCGAGGACCTGAGGAAGTGATCGATGAGGAGGAGATGGTTGCTGCAAGGAGAAAATTAAAAGAGGAGTGTTCTTATGTCATGCAAGGGCTCAAGCAGAGAATACCATCATGTGGTTCATTCGCCCAAATCAATTGCTTAATCGTATCCCTAAACGGATCTGATTAAATGGTAACCACGAAACCAACCACCAAACTGGCTGAAGGCTGTATAAGTTGACACATATGCAGTATATATGACCCAATCTACTTAAGCGTTGGAGCCACATATGGATGCATGTTAAGTATGCGCTTCGGATGGGGTCCGAGAAGATGTGATCGCACAAATCGCATATCTAAACATTGACTTTATAACACTTGTACAATTTCTGTTTACTTTCATGTTAGCTCTTTTGTATTTTTTTTTGATGCTCCTCTTTTGTATTTATTGAGAGGCATGTATATAAGTATGGACATTTGTGAATGCATATATATATATGTATATATGTATGTATGTATGTATAAGTGGACATGAACTTTTGTATGGATACTTATGGGGATCGCCCAGATCCCACGAATGAATAGAAAATTGGATCCATGTCGGATCTCACCTTAATCGCCATGTCTATCCTCCTAAAGAGAAGTTTGGTTTCAAACTCTGATTCAAACAGCAGGAGTACGTCATGCTAATGTGCCTTGAATGATCCACATCTCCAGGTCATGCTTTGATAGCACGTTGAACTATCCATGTGGTTGAGATGATTTTCTTATATGCTTGTCTTTCGAATGTGGAGCCTACATACGTGGAATGTTTTGCTGAATATGTGGATCCAAGAGCGTTACATCTTCCTCATAAGCATAGCACTCCTCCAATCTCCAGTCGCTTTGCGTCTCTGTGTCCCCTCAAACGCATGCTCCCTCGACGATCTTCAGTACGATCTTTCTAGGCGCAAGTGCAAAGAAGCTCCTCGATAATGGCGATAAGTTCTCCCTAATGGAGAACCCTAGGCGGTGATAGCAAGAATTGGGTCCAATCCTCCATAAGAATCCATTTTATGTTTAGATCAATCTCAAGGACTTAGATTAAAATAATTAAAGATCCCTTTGACTAGTCTCCTTCCAACACTTCTTGGGTCTTCCTTGTCCTCTTTTAGCTGGCTCAACATCCCAAATATCACATCTTCTAACTAGTGCATCAACAGACCTCCTTTGCAAATGGTCAAACCACCTTAAGTGGTTCTCTTTCATCTTATACTCAATAGAGTTGAACCAGCTTTCCTTCTGATAACATCATTACCAATCTGATCTTTTCGTGTATGACTACACATCCACCGTAGCACTTTTATTTCTGCGATTGTCATCCTCTACACGTCTATGGTTCACAGATCATATGGCAAAGTAGGTCTCATGCTTGTTGTATAATATTTTCCTTTGATTTTCAAAGGAATTTTCTTCACATAGAACAGAGAGGCTCCTCCACTTTTGCCAACCCGTTTTTATCATATGAGTTACATCACCATCGATTTTCCCCATTTGCAAAATGGATCCCAAGTATCCATAATAATTTTTCTTATGAATGTTATCTTTTCCAATCTTCACCTTGATTCCTTCACCACTGTTTCCATCAAATATATACTACATATTTTCAATCTAAGCCCTATTTATATGAAATTATTTCGTCTCTAAGGCATGTCTCCAAACCTCAAGCTTCTAATTTAATCCATCTCTAGTCTCATCGACCAACATAATATCATCGACAAACAACATATAGCAAGGTATCTTATTTTAAATGTGACTAGTTCATTCGTCCATAATAAATTAAAATGAAAGGGGTCATAACCGAACCTTGATGCAAACCGATGCTGATGTCAAAATAGTCGATCTTCCATGACTGGATCAACTGATGCTAATGACAAAATAGTTGGTCTTCGACGACTGGATCCTTATACAAGACGAAACCCCATCATAACATATCCTTAACAAGGTTAATGTACATAACATGAACTTGTCTTTTCTCAAAACTCTCCATGAGATCTCTCGTGGAGGTGAATCATAAATCTTCTCCAAATTAATAAAATTTATACGGAGGTTCTTCCTTTTATCTCTATAAATCTTGTGAAAATATGAACAACGAATTGATTCATATTGAGGCCCTAAGGTTCTCTTATATAAGATGAGAACCCTATTTGGAAAAGTACATATTAGAGACGGAAAGAAAAAAAGAAATATATAAAATTGGAAAAGATAAAATATCTCTCAACACTTAACCTCAAAGATGGAGCATAGATATCAATCATGCTCTGCTTGGAACAACACATCTAGAATGACCCTCTGGCTAGGGCCTTAGTAAACACATCTGTTGTCTGTTCCCCTGAGCTGACGTGGGAAGTAGAGATAAATGCCTTCTGAATCATGTCACGAGTGTAGTAACAATAAACCTCAATATACTTGGTCTTCTAATGGAAGGCAAGCTTGTTGGCAATGAAGAGAGCAGCTTGGTTGTTACCTTGTAGATGCATGAGAAGAAGACTTGTTAATAGCTAGGTCAGTCAAAATGGATCTGACCTACATCACCTCAGTACATCTCAGTACCATGGCTCTGTACTCTGACTCAACATTAGACCTGGCAACCACAGTCTGCTTCTTGCTCTTCCATGGCACCAAAAAGCTGATATGAACATTGCAGAACATGAGGCAAACTTCCTAGCCTTGAGACATCCTGCATAATCTGCATCTGTGCATGATGTAACAACAAGGAATGTCCCTTTGCGAAAGAACAATATAATCATAATCACATGAACCGCATCCATATGATCATGTTTAGGCTACTCTATAAACTACTTGACTCTGCTCACTGCAAAAGAGATGGCAGGCCTAGTGATGGTCACATATAGGAGCTTCCCAATGAGTTCCATTTATCACCTCTTGTGTACCTCCTTTATATCATCATCATCATATAACTTCATGCTGGGGTCCATCAAGCAGGCTTGCAATCCGCATGTCTGTCTCGGAGAGAAGATTAATGACATACTTCCTCTGGGTCATAACAAGACCCTATTGATTCCTAGCAAACTCAAGTCCAAGGAAGGAAAAAATAAATCATCAAGTCCTTGGTGGGAAATTGTTGTCTAAGGAAATCTGTAACTGTGTGGATACCTTGTGCATCATCTCCTATAACAATTATATCATCAATACAGACCGGTATAGGAACTATACCTTTCTGAGTCCTCCGAACAAACAATGAATAATCTGCAGTCACTCACATAAATCTATAGTGCTCTATCATGTCCGAGAGCTTCTGAAACCATGCTTTGGGACTCTGCTTAAGGCAATAGATAGCCTTGTGAATCTACAAACCATCTGACACTCCTAAGCAGCAAACGCAGGTGGTTGCTGCATGTAGACTTCCTCCTGTAGGTCACCATAGAGAAATGCATTCTTCTCATCAAGCTGAGATAAGGACCAGTCACATATCACGACAACTGAGAGAAGGATCTGCAGTGTAGAATGACAAGCAACGGGAGAGAAGGTATCCTGATAGTCCATCCCATATGTCTGGGTGCACCCACGAGCCACAAGCCTCGCCTTGTAGCAATCAGCACTGCCATATGTACGATACTTCACCGTGAACACCCATTTGCATCCCACCACAGATGCTCGTATAGGAGCTATAACAAGGCTCCACGTGTCACGTAACTATGCTCCTATAGGAGCTGTAACAAGGCTCTACGTGTCACGTAACTGTAATGTGCCCATCTCATCCATGGCAAGACGCCACCGACTGTCTTACATGGCCTCCTGGTATGTTCGTGGAACAATTGACAGACCCACGACAAACATTCTGAAATCCTCTGAAAGACGCCCCAAAGAGACATGGGCAACAAGGAGATACATAGCACATATATGCCTCCGCTTTCGTAGAGCAATAGGCATATCATCTACATCCTCCTCAGCCTGTAAGCTAGCCTCCTGAGAAGGCACTTGCTCGTCCCGTATAGTAAACTTTGCATAGACAAATCACCAATTCCATCGGTAGAACAATGTGCTCAAAACATGCTTGAGTCGTGCTAGAAGATGGGAAAGGTCCATGAGCAGAGCAGTGGGAGGCCTGTAAATGTAAAAATGAGGCAAAAATAGAGCCAATGTACTAGATGGTGGGGACGAAGGAGTAATCGCAGTAGGAGGTGACGGTGGAGGTGTTGGAAGTGTAGGAGAGACCAATGGAGGAGATAGTAGTCGAGTAGGAGGGACTACTAGGCGGTGGTGGAGAAGGCGGAGGTGGTACATGTATATCCTCCCCTGACTGAAAGACAGTCATACTATCACCTGTAGGAGTAAAGCACATAATCGACTCAAAAAATGTGACATCAACACTAGCATAGTACATCCGTCTGACGCAATCGAGGTGGTGGAACCCTTTAAAGGTCCAAGATTTTCTCACAAAAACATACTTTAACAGCTTTGGGATAGAGCTTGTCACGACCAGGGGTCAGATGGTGAACAGAGGTCACTTAACCAAAGACATGAAATGTTAGAGAGAAAAGATCATTATTGGGAAGCAATCGAAAAAGGAATCTTTTCACCTAAAACAGAATACATCTTTTTAAACATGTAAGAGGTAGTAAGAACATCTCCCTAGAAGGAATGGGCAGCACGACTCTGAATGAGAAGAGTCCTAGTTACATCAAGAAGATGACGGTGTTAGCATGTTGCAACATTGTTCTGTTGAGAAGCATAAGGCCAAGAAGTATGATGTATAATACTATGAGAAACTGTAAGGCGTTATCAGAGCGAATATATTTGATCGTAGCACAAAATTGTTCTTTATTTCATAAATATATGATTGGATAACATATCAATCCTCATATTTATTTTTCAGTAGAAAAACCATGACAATCTAGACTAATCACCTGCAACTACAAGCAATGTTGTAAAATCGACAGTCAATATTCGGTCGTCCAGGTCACTGACTAAGGATTAATCGACAGTCGGGCGACTAATTGGATTTAGTTGGACATTAATCGACTTTGATTTTTTTATTATTTTAAATATAAATCATTTTTATACATATATTCTTATGCATTTACATAGATTTGTAAATCTGTATAGTGTTATAATAAAATGAAAGAAGTAATTGAATTTAAATTAAGGGTTTTTATAACTTATGCCCCTCTGAGATATCGCAATATCATTTATGCCCCTATCTTTTTGGTAATATCAGTTGTGCCCCTCATTTCTTGCTAATGTATCACTTGCGCCCCTCGGGTTAGTGACCATTCATCCACAGTGCAAACAGACATTAACTTTGAGGACATAAGCGGAATTAATTTTTAAAAAAGGGTTATATGGTTATTTTACGCCCTCTTCCTCATCTTCTTCTTCCTCCTCTTCCCCCATCCTCTTCCTGCTCCAACCTCCTCCTCCTCTCAGCCCGCCGCCCCCGCCCCTACTCCGCGCCGCCCAGCTCCGCCTCGAGCTCCCCGCACCTCCTCCCAGCCCGCCACCCCCGCCCCTGCCCCGCACCGCCCAGCCCCGCACCTCCTCCCAGCCCGCCGCCCCCTCCCCCCCGGCATCGTGCTCCCTCCCCTGGGCCGCCCCCTCCCAGCCCCGCACCTCCTCCCAGCCCGCTGCCCCTGCCCCCTCCCCCCAGCGCCGTGCTCCCTCCCTTGGGTCGCGCCCTCCCAGCCCCGCACCTCCTCCCAGCCCGTCGCCCCCGCCCCTGCCCCCTCCCCCCCAACGTCGTTCTCCCTCCCCTGGGCCGCCCCCCTCCCTGCCCCGCACCTCCTCCCCGCCCGCCGCCCCCGCCCCTGCACCTGCCCCCTCCCCCCCGGCGCCGTGCTCCCTCCCCTGGGCTGCCCCCTCCCAGCCTCGCACCTCCTCCCAGCCCGCCGCCCCCGCCCCTGCCCCTGCCCCCTCACCCCCAATGTCGTGCTCCCTCCACTGGGTTGCCCCCTCCCAGCCCCGCACCTCCTCCCAGCCTGCCGCCCCCGCCCTTGCCCCTGCCCCCTCCCCTTCCCGCCCCCTGCTCCCCTTCCCCCTTCCCTGTGCCGTCCCCTGGGCCCTCCCCCTGCCCCGCACCGCCCATCCCCGTACCTCCTCCCAGCCCGCCGCCCCTGCCCCCTCCCCTCCCCGCCCCCTGCTCCCCCTCCCCCTGCCCCGTGTTGCCCCCTGGGCCCTCCCCCTGCCCCGCACCGCCCAGCCCCGCACCTCCTCCCAGCCCGCCGCCCCCGCCCCTGCCCCCTCCCCTTCCCTGGGTCGCCCCCTCCCAGCCTGCCGCCCCCGCCCCGTGCTCCCCTGGGCCTCCCCCTCCTTCCGTCGCGGTCCGCCCCGAGCTCCTCCGCCCCTGATTTTGTTTTGACCATAATACCCTTCTTAACTACACCATGGTTTGAATAAACCATGGTTATTTTAATTTTTTGACGGTCAATCTGACGGAAGGACAGAAGTGATAATGGCAAAAGAAGTGAGGGGTACAACTAATATTACCAAAAAGATAGGGGCATAACTGATATTGCGATGTCTCGGAGGGGCACAAGTGATAAAAATCCTTAAATTAAACATTAAGCGTATTAGAATAAGTTTGATCTAAAAAATAAAAAAATATGACATCTCTGAGCAAACATTAGTCGATTAGTTGGCGTAGTCGAAATTAGTCAATACTCGATCGGTCACCCCACCGACTAAACTAGTCTTACCTACTAATCAGGCTAGTAGGTTAAATTTTACAACACCGACTACAAGATAAGACATATTCTCCTGATGGTCAAGTACATGACTAGGACCCCAGATATCAAAATGTACTAACGTAAATAAAGAACTACTGCTACAACTATGGCGACGAGGATAACAAGAACGGTGATGCTTCCCAAGATAACAAGCCTCTCACTTAAAGGCAGATTTGGAAGAAATCTGAGGGGAGACTCTACACAGCTTTTGCAGAGGAAGATGATCGAACCGAATATGCCACATGTAGGGGGAGATTGACCAAATGGGAATGGAAGAGGCCCGGTATATGGAGCTTTCTACCCTCTACTGCAGCTCCGCCCCTCTGCAGCCTGCCTTTATCCTACTAGCCATCCTTGTTTTTTGGAATCTTCCTGCCAGCCCTTAAATATATACACAGAAATTCACTATTATATATGGGGGATGAAAACTCCTAGACAAAAAGTGAGAAGCATTATGGGGCTAACATATATAATGTTGTCTTCTTTCCCTATCTCGGACTGTCCATTTGGATTCTCTGAGTGCATAGCCTCTCCTTTCCTTGCGGCTCTCTTCTCCTCTGACCGTCTTTTTGCTTTTGAGTTTGAGGGATGATTTTCTATATTTAATAAGGATACTGAGCCAGTCTGTAGAGACCGCCTTGTTCACGGTCACATACAATCACTCTACTCGTGAGTATATCTTGAAAGACAATAGAAGATAAGTCAAAAATGGCCCAAAATATGTAAATCCTTAGTGATTTGACTAACATATAATAAATTCATTGAGAAATCAAGAGCAGGAAGGACATTTTATAGATCCACGGACTGTGTAAGTCTGATATCTCCCTGTCCAGTAATAAGGGAATGCATGCCATCAGCAATAAATATCGTTTTGCGAAGGTTGAACAACTCTGTAGGAAGTAAACTGAGCCTTATCTCCACACAGGTGATGAGTAGCACATGAATCCATGATCCACTTCAAGAGCTCTGACCTACGACAAGTAGTAAGGCCATAGACTGTACTTTAAGTACCAACAGAAGTAGAGGCAACGAAGTTGGATAAAGCTTGATGAAGCACTAGAAGATCCGGAAGTGGGAGGCATGATCTTTCCTCAGACGGGAGACTAACTCATCGAATATATGATCAGAAGCAGTGACAGGAGGTGCAGTCGTCCTAACCTACTCTACAGTATGGGCGGGTGCTGGAAATCCATGCTTAGAATAGCATGTATCCTCGGAGTGACCAGAGTGGTCAGTGGTGACAGTAAATGCATGAGAATGAGGATCATAAATGACTTGTTCCTCTACCACAGGACCTCATCCTCTGAACTGTGAAGATCCTCCTCTACCGCAAGATACGACCGTCGCCAATGAGGTCTAAGAGGAGGTTGGCGAAGGAACTGTGATCTTGCTAAGTCTACGATATGTTTCCTCCGTAGGAGGTATGGTAGCATTTGCAAGTAACTGTGATCGTGTGGCATCATACTATGGATCAAGAGCCACAAAAAAGGCACCAACTATTGTGATGTTCCCGCACCTTTTTGTAGCTCTGATGTCATTGCAAGAGACATGAAGCTATGTAGCTTCTCAAACATAACCCTCAGAGATGTGTATACATGTGAAAAGGGTGGACATTTTACTTGACCATGAAGCTATCTTGTTGGATCTAAAGTATCTTTGTTTCCTTCCTCTGCTGAGAGTATGTGGATGTAAGGATGTCCCACATCGCCTTGGTTGTGGGTTGATGCAAGATATCATTGGCTATCTCCATAACCAGGGTACGAGATAGCCAAACATGCGTGTATGCATCATCTTCCTCCTACAAGACATTAGGCCCAATCTTGTCAATCATCTCCTCCAGTGTCATAATGTGCTTTATTCCATTGCACTGCATAAGGATCATGAATTGCATGGCCCACAACTCATAGTTGATCCCGTCCATCTTGACTCTGGACACTGAACCTTTAAAGGCCCCAGAGGATGGGATGTCAACCTTGTTCTCTTACATGATGCTGACAATAGACGAAGACCAGAGCTGTAGATTGGAGAAAATGTGTCTACACAAACATATAGGAAATCAGTGGTACATGCATACTCATGCCACAACCATTCCCATCAACTACGGAAGGGCTTTAGGTCTTGCAGATGGAGTAAACGAATCAAAATCATACCATTTTGAGACTCAGATGGGCGCAAACTCGTGAGAATCAAACCTCTGGAGCCTTGGAAGTTGATAGACAACACCAAAATACGGTTAAAATAACCCCTTCTTGGCGAAACAAGATAACGAGGCTAAAAGGATCCATGCACGGGCTCTTAGGTTGCAAGGATGATGCCGGTGGTCGGATCCGATCGCCGTGCGAGGCCTAGGGCCTCTTGGCTGCAGTACCGGGGCCAGCTGCAAGATCTGACGATAGTGGGAGGGCCCCTTGGGGCGATGACGGTGAGGAGAGACCCTCAGGGTGGTGTCGGTGGTGAGGGGTTACGGCCGGTGAATGGGTGTGAAGGGGATTAGGGCATAGAACTCCAGCCTAGGACCATTGCTCTTATACCATATGGAAAGATGAATCATGAATTGGTTCATATTAAGGCCCTAGGGTTCTCTTATTAAGAGGAGAACCTTGTTGGGCAAGTTATATAATATAGACTGAAAGAAAAAAGGAATACATAAAATCGAAAAAGATAAAATAACACTCAACAAATCTATATTGTTTACCTCAAGTGGATAGCTTCAATTATTGAACGACCTAGTATGAATCTAAATTGATTTTATATTAGTTTAAAAACATGCCTCAATCTTCCTTCGATCACATGTTCCCAAATTTTCATAGTATGACTCATCCGTTTGATACCTCTATAATTCAAACAATTTTGAATCTCTCATTTATTCTTGTAAAGATGCACTACGATGCTTTTCCTCCATTTTTGAGCATTTTACTGCTTCACCGAATAACATTGATTAAATTTTGTAAGCTAAGTCAAGCCGCAATCGCCTAGAATTCTCCAAACTTCTATAGGAATGTCATAAGGTCCACCTTTCACAGGTTTCATATCTTTCGAAGCCTCCTTTACTTCTTTTGTATTCAGTTTAGCATGCACGATTCAGATAACTTTTACTACTGGTTATATCTCACAAAGATCTTTATTCCCTTTCCAATGAAAAGCTTATGGAAGTAATGCTTCCATCTAGTCTACATATCCTTCTCAGTTACAAGGGCATGTCCTTCCTCATCCTTAATACATCTGACTTGAGTAAGATCTTTGATCTTTCTTTCTCTTGCTTTGGCTAATCAGAATCTATCACTCTGGCGCTCCTTACAGTCAAGCTTTTTGAATAAAACTTCATGGGCTTTTGTGTTAGCTTCACTTACGGACTTTTTTGCCTCCTTTTTCATTATTTTATAGTTGTTGACCATTTCCTATGTTTATGTGACCGTTGTACAAAATAATTATGATAGCAGCAAAAAAAAAGTTGATTTGAAAAAAGAAAGAGGAGATGTTTTCTTTACCTTTTATTTGTTCTCCCAACTTAGTTGAGTATCCTCATATTTCTGACAAGTATTGAAGCAATGAGTATTAAGTAGCAGTATATGCGGCCGCATATGCCTGTGCGGCACGCATATACCCCAAACCGATTTTATGAATCGATGTATTATGCATTGTAAGCGTATATGCAGCATGCATATACCCCGTATATCCTGAATAAGCCACGCATATCCCGCATATACCCCGCATACCACTCCAGCATTCTGGTGGCTCATCCTTCAGTAGTTCCAATTCTCTAATCCTCTCATTCGTGTGCTTATTCTTTTCATGCGTGTATGTAATATATCTTCTAATAATTTAATATTTGTCAATGAGGTTTTGCTTATGTATTGCAAGTCTACATGTATGTGCATTGAATTTTTGTTATTATGTATCATCTAATATACAAGGGTTTTTATCAGTTGGGCCCCTCTAAGATATTGCAATATCAATTATGCTTCTTCCTTTTTTGGAATATCAGTTGTACCCCGACTTCTTCCATAATGATCACTTGTGTCCCTCGGATTAGTTGCCGATCATCCCCAATGCAAATGGGCGTTAACTTTGGGGACGCAATGCAAAAGATCTTTCCACGACTCATCCCCCTCCTATCCCTCCCCCTCCCAAGCTTCCTCCTCCTCCCCCTCCTCCCCAACCCTCCTCCGCACCTCTCCTCCGGTCCCCCCTCCCCCACCACTCTCCTCCGGTGCCCCCTCCTCCGCACCTCTCCTCTGGTGCCCCCTCCTCCGCCTCCTCCTCAATAGCCCCCTCTTCCTCCTCCATCACCTTGCTCCTCTACCGCCCCCTTGCTCCTCCCCCCTCCTCCATCCTCCTCCTCTACCCCTACTCCTCCATTGCAGCCACTGCCCCTCTACGCCACCCCCACAACACCGAAGCCACAAAGACTCCATGTCGGTCCACCGCACGCAGCCGACCTACCAATGAGAACCTTGACCCCATCTGCAGCTGAAGTCGATGAATTTCTGTGCATCGATGAGGATGACAAAAGATGAGGGCGGAGGGCGTGGGCAGAGAAGGAGGGCCATAGGAGGATGGATGGGGGAGTTTTGAGACAGTTAAGCCCCTCTTAGCCTCATTATTGTTTGAAAAAATCATGATTAAGTTCAACTCATTGACGGCTAAAGTAACAAAGGGGTACAAGTGATATAACGACAAGAAGTCGAGGGCACAACTAATATTCCAAAAAAAGGAGGGGCATAACTGATATTGTAATATCTCAGAGGGGAACAACTGGTAAAAACGCAATATATGAAGTTTCTGTGGCTAAATGTTCTTTTGTGATTAAATGTTAGGCAACTAATGGCATTTACTCAACCATCTAGCTTGAACTGCTTTTCTTGGATCTTCTTTAACTCCAATTTAGTAAATAAATTCAATAGTAATACTATTTATAGATATTTATCTATTTTAAATTTGAAAATTGAAAAACCTCAAAGAATTGTATATATCAAACATATGCTCCCGCATACCTGCTTATTCAACATTCGGTGACACGTTTTGTAACATCCATATTCTATCAAACCCGAACTCATCCGATTTTGGGTCTAATGAACCCAAAAACGTTGTCGGTCAATACTAGACAACCTAAAACGACCAATTGATCATGAATCAAAAGTTGTTCGGGCGAAATCGACCGAAAATCGGTCGCACCGTAGCGCGCGCCGTGAAAAAGCCGCGACGCAAATTCGGAAACCGCGAAACGAATCGAGACCGTCATTAGATCCGATTCGACGACACAAGACCAACGGAATCGACCGTTCGTCAATCGGAGGTCGTTTGATATTTTTAATTCGTAAAATTTAACCTTAAATAAAAATCGTATCCGAAAATTTCGGGCATCCAAACCCGATCGGAAGTATAGCAATATTATACTCATATTGATCGCCATTTAGAGACGATCGAATAGAGATATTGCGCGTCAAAATCCGACACTCGAGGTGTGAATTCGGTCAATTTTTGTATATCAAATAAAAGAAGAGGAAATAAAAAAATAAATAAATTTATTTTTTTATAAAGCAGCAGACTGTCTGCTTTCCAGGACAGCCACATGGCTCTTTCTTTTCATCCTCCACTTGCCTCAAGATTTCTCTCCAAGTGGCATTGCAACAATGGCTTTATTTCCTTATAAGTATCACCATGAGAGCTCTAAAAATCTTCTACAACTTTCCATCGAGAGACCTTTCCTCCTCCATTTCTTTTGCTAAAGCTGCTGCTGCTGAAATGAGAAGCAAACCTTGCTGCTACAGCTATTGAAGAAGTAAAAATCCTCCTATTTCTTAAAGATTTCAAGAGGTACCATCCCCTCTTCCTTCCTTGCTCCCATTCCTCTTGGATTGTTGTTACAGCAGTTCTTTTTTTTACTATTTCTCTCCAATTCAGACTCCAATCCAAGCAATTAGAGGTCCTGTATTACTGCATGCAAGATCAGCCCCTTCTTCCAATCTTAAAATCTAATTTGGTACATCTCCATCTCCAGCCCTCTTCACTGCAAGCTGCTGATGTTTCCTTCTCTTAAAGTTGTTGCATGTTCTAAGGCCACCTCTCCCATCTGCAAGCCACTGTTTAAAAAAAATTGAGAACTGCTGCATGTTTTGATCCAATCACTTGCCATCCAAGAACCAAGATCAAAGAGGTACACTCCTTTGCCATCTTTTGCTGCCATGCATGTGACCTGCACATTAAATCCATGTTTTTTTTGGGAAATTTGGACTAGTCCATGAATTAAAGTTCAAAATTCAAATCTGATTTCCATCATTTTTTTCCAATCTATAGAGAGATATATATATTCCAAATCCAGAGATTGGTTTCCAGTAAACTGTATATATATTCCAAATTCAGAAATTGATTTCCAGTAAAGTTAGAAGGTACTATGGAATGGGTTGTTGTTGTTCTTGTAAGTGATATTTGATTTTCATGTATCCCATATGAGAATGGATAATCTGGAATTAGATGATATGTACAATAATGGGAGAACTGCAGCCAAATCTATGCTTTTGAATATAAAAAGAGGCTCTGGAAATTGAAATTTAATGGATGCATGCCAATGCATGCACAATTAGACACTATTATACCTTCAACCCCCACTTTTGCTGCCATACATGATGATTTGTTCTTGATTCCTCTTCCTAAACCCTTTCTTGAGTCTTACAAAATGGGGGAGGGTGATCTGGGGTATGTAAATTTAGTCTCATCAGTTAGATGTTGGGCTAAGAAGATATCTCAGAATGATTGAGACACATTTTCTCAAGTCCTTATAGCAAACACGTTTTTAATAAACTTGACTAACGGATTTTCCATCTATTTTGAAATAAGCAGTCCTATATATTATTATTTCCTTTCTAGTAAATTGAATTCAATATAAATAACTTTTTAGCTGGAAAAAAAATGATTGCCAGACTAGTTACTGGGAGTTAATGTTCCATAATTAAAAATACATCTATATACATGACAATATTAGATATTCTTTCATTATAATTATCTTGATATTCTGGCACTGAGTAGACAACGCATAAATTCAATGGTACACAAAATGGATGTACCACATATGCTCAGTTTTCAAAAAGAAAAATTATCCTGCCATTGAAGCACCTGGGACCAGTATTTTATAAGATATAAATCAATTTAAATAATAATATTCTCTCTTCAAGAAAATAGAAGCCATCTTATATTCAAGCTTCCCCTCTACAATAAGACTAGATAAGAAACTCTGTAATTGCTAAATGGATTTGGCACAAGTAAAATCTGTTCTAGAACATCTGCTACATGGGTTCCAGACTTATTGTTAGTAAATATATGTTTTATAATTTCAATATTCATGGGATTATTTATTCACACTTATTATCTATGACTATTTCCAAAATTTAGGTTGAAGTATCACTGTCCTAATGGTGTACCCGAGCATGTTAAATAATATCAACTCGAATCATTAACAAGATTAAACGATTCTCTAACTATTAGTTAAAAAAATGTTACAAACATGACAGTATAAATCTATTACATGATTGTAGTATACACAGTGCAACCATAAAAAAATTACAATCCAAATAAATAAATAAATAAATAAATTTGATAGCCAGTCTGTCAATAAGTTAACAATTAGCATCTGAGTACAAAAATAGATTATGATGGGTCTGTTGCATCATGTTGCATCAAGCTGTTGGTAACGGGTAGATAGAAGAATGGGTATAAGGTTTGTTTTTATAACATGATCATTTATTCTTAATGAAATAACTCAAAAGTGATCGAATCAATGATTTCTTATGATCAATATAAATTTCATCAAATGATCCGTTGAGTATGAGTCACTATCTATTGGTCGATATTATTAATACAATCAACCCAAAAAGTATGAATATATACAGTTAATCACAGAAAAGATCGAGAATAAGATGGGTACTCAAAGAAGGAAAGTAAATGGTGAATCAGGATATCAATTAATTGTGCCGGTCATGCTGACCTTTGCACCTGACCGTGCGAGAGCGCGGTGACTCTCAACTGGGCGGAGGAAAGGAAGCCCAGATTGGGCAGCGGCCGCCAAGTGCGCGGGTCTAGGATCCCAGTCTTTTACACGGTTTTTACGCGAGCTCGCAGTGTTTTTACGCCTCGTTGGGATCCTGATTTTAGACCATTCCGCTGACCCTGTTTTAGGATACCCAGGCGGGGGATCCTTGGTTTTCAGTTTTACGTACGAGCTCGGTTGCCCGTTACCGGTCGGGCTGTTTTTCTAGAGTGACTTTTCCGGGAAGTCTCTCTCACCCGTCTCAGTGGCGTAGTTGGGGAGTAGACCTATCCCTCTATTGGACCGTCCTTCCAACTAGAGGGCGAGACGGAAGAGCCATTTGTAGGCTTCTTCACCGCTTGAGTTTTCTTTCGCCAACAGACTTGGCGATTCTACATCTAGATCATCTATATCTACATCTAAATCATCAAGAGTTGCATCTGAGAGAGTTAGAGTGAAGATTTGGAGGAAATTACAATTAAAATTGAGTTGATTGGAGGTGACTATAACTTGATTCGAAATCCCTATAAGTTAGTGGACGTGTTGGGAACTTAGTTAGGATGCATTACACAACACCGCATGCCTACGGAGGCCCCCCAAACCCTAAGGTACTTTTAATACCTTAGAGTCATAGTGTGAGGTTTCACACGAACCAAGACCACAGACTATCCACTAACTAAAAAGGAGTAAATAGCATTAAGGATCAAATCCATCATCATTATATCAGTCCTATATCGAAAACCATGATATAATCTCAATGACAAGAAATTAGCAATTTCATCATTCATGTGCCATCAAGTTCCACGACATGATCTCCAAGACCCAGAATCATGATCTTTATCTACATCATCTGGAGTTATATCTGAAACAATTGAAATTAAGAATTTGATGCCTACCTATTGAACTTGGGAATTAAGTAATCTATAAATATCTCCTATTCCATCTTTCACATCGATAAATCCACAGATTTGATATCTGGTCAATATGATAATAGGGATATATATACATATATGCATACTCCTATGATTATCAACATTTGATTACAAAATAAATATGTTAAATATGAAAAGTATTGGGATAATGGGAGTTTATGAGAAATGCTTAAAATCCTGACTACCTTTTTACTTACGCAAGTAGATGTAAATAGTGCTTATTTCACCCTTCTACTTGCTCTCTTTTGCACATTAAATTACTTGTTAATTATTTAAACTACGGGTTTGTATTCACAATTGTGACTCCTTTTCTTCCTTGCACGCATGGCAGGAAAGGAGTCTGTTGTTCAGTAGCTATACAGGGTTTCAGGAGACAAGGTCTATACCAGACGGTATGTGGTTTTTGTTACAATTTTCAGTTCAATTGATATTGTAATTGCTTCTTCTCTTCAGTCAAATTTTTGGGATGTTGTATGTACAGACAGACATTGTACATGATGTAAAAATACATGCAAATTAATGAAATATGATTTTGGTGCCAATTTTCTCTATTAGCTTGTGGTTGTGAATGTGAATGTCGAATGTCACTTGCAAATATATTCATTGCGAAAAATTTCCCCATAAAAACTATGCTTTTAATGCGATGTCATAAATGGAATTTCGCGAATTGTGTCGTAAACGGGTACCCAGATCCTTGGGGGTTCACAGTTTTGGTATCAGAGCAGTGGTACCCCGATACGCACATTCGCGGTATTACAATTCCGATCGCATTAAGTTCTCGGATAGAGACAGTCTTCCGACTAGTCGTGAGTCCGAGAAGGGAAATATGACATTCGAATTAAATAACCACAAATGTCATCAATTTCATTAATTTTCATATTATATCCCAAGAAGAGAAAAAGCATATATTATAAGTATCTCCAAATGGTACTTTTAAAACTAATTATGGTTCTCATGCAGAACCATGGCATCCTGACCAGGCTAGGAGACAACTGACCAGCTAGCACACATACTGATTGCCCTTATCGAGCTTTCCATGTTCTATTTGATCTGGCGCGACGCATTCTTTTCTTGCTTCTTTAGGTAGAGTCGCAGAGACTCTCTCTTCTTCATATCACATCCGAGGGCCAGGTGGCCAGTTGTTTGTCATTTCTCTGATAGTCAGGCTCTTGCCCATACTGATTGGCGGACACGAGATGCTCGCAGATTGTCTACTTCTGCAGCTTGATGAGTTCGACTTGATTTTGGGCATGGATTAGTTATCCACTCATCATGCACTTGTTGATTGCTTTAGGAAGACGGTTGTCTTCAGGATTACAGATCTACCCGAGTTTACTTTTGAGGGTTTTATACATGACTCCACCATGGAGTACATTTCAGTGTTACGAGCCCAACAACTTGTTGATCAAGGTTGTGATTCATACCTTGCATTTGTGCGGGAGGTATCTGATCAGGAACCGATGACACAGGACATCCGAGTAGTCTCAGAATACCCTGACGTGTTTCCTGATGAGCTACCAGGATTACCTCATGAGAGAAAGATCGAGTTTGAGATCACATTGCTGTCAGATACACAACCGATCTCTATGGCACCATATCGCATGGCACCAGCCGAGTTGAGGGAGATGAAGGTGCAGTTGCAGGAGTTACTTGATTTGGGATTCGTGAGGCCAAGCACTTCACCTTGGGGTGCTCAGGTTCTATTTGTCAGGAAGAAGGATGGATCCATGAGGTTATGCATCGATTACAGGCAGCTGAACAAGAGAACGGTGAAGAACCGTTATCCTTTGCCACACATCGATGATTTGTTTGACCAGCTCCAGGGATCTTCGGTTTTCTCGAAGATCGATCTTCGCTATGGTTACCATCAGCTGAGGATTAGAGAGGTTGATATTTCGAAGATCGCATTCAGGACACGCTATGGACACTACGAGTTTGTGGTGATGCCGTTTGGGCTCACCAATGCTCCTGCGGCTTTCATGGATATGATGAACCGTAGCTTCCGTCCATACTTGGACAAGTTTGTAGTAGTGTTCATCGATGATGTGCTCATCTATTCACGGAATGAATGGGATCATGCGAATGATCTACGGATTGTTTTGGATACATTGCGGGAGCACAAGCTATATGCCAAGTTGAGCAAGTGTGAGTTCTGGTTATCCCAGGTCTCATTTCTCGGGCATATCATTTCTGGAGCAGACATTGCAGTTGATCCTGCGAAGATAGATGCAGTTATGTCTTGGGAGCAGCCCAAGACAGTTACTCAGATTCGGAGCTTCCTCGGATTAGCGAGCTATTACAGACGCTTTGTCAGCGGATTTTCACGCATTGTTCGCCCATTGATACGATTGATGCAGAAAGGAGTTCCATTCATTTGGGACGATTCATGCGAGCAAGATTTCCAGATAATGAAGGATTATGATTGCACGATCTCTTACCATCCCGGTAAGGGAAACGTGGTGGCTGATGCACTTAGCAGGAGAGCTCATGCTGAGGATACGACAAACTGGCTATATACATGGGATATGCTCGCAGCTTTGACCGATTGGCATCCTCAGGAGAGCGCATCCATTTCTACCGCCGTGCCTCCACGATACAGCAGTCTTTGGGATCATATTGTAGAAGGCCAGAAGACCGATCCTTGGATTCATGATAGATACATGCGCGTCGTCACGGACGAATTTGACGTCTTTGTTGTGATGGAGTCTATTTTATGGAAGGCAGGACGGGTCGTTGTACCCATTGACGAGCAGCTTCGCAGAGACATTCTGGATGAGGCACACAGTTCACGGTTATCTATCCATCCAGGCAGTACGAAGATGTACCATGATCTGCGTCGACATTTCTGGTGGGATGGAATGAAGTGCGATGTAGCGCAGCATGTCAGCAGATGCATGACATGTCAGATGGTCAAGGATTACTACAGTCTCTCCCCATTCCCGAGTGGGAATGGGAGAGCATTTATATGAATTTTATCACATGTCTGCAAATTCACAGGTATGCCGAAGACACCGGGTAGCCATGATTCCATTTGGGTCGTTGTTGATAGGTTGACCAAGTCAACCCATTTCATACTTGTCAACACGACTTACACTCCATCCAGATTGGCCAAGTTGTATGTACAGAACATCATCAGACTGCATGGTATACCACGAGAAGTGGTGTCTGACAGGGATTCGAGATTTACATCTCATTATTGGCAGCAGTTCATGTCAGCACTACAGACAGAGCTGAAGATGAGTTCTGCTTATCATCCGCAGACAGACAAGCAGAGTGAGCGCACCAATTAGACGCTTGAGGATCTACTTCGCGCATGCACTTTGGAGTGGAAAGGGTCCTGGAAGGACCATTTGCCTTTGGTGGAATTCACGTACAACAACATCTATCACTCCAGTATTGGCATAGCACCATTCGAAGCCCTATACGGGCGGAGATGCCTCACACCTCTCAGTTGGCGTGAGGTAGGTGATCATGCTCTCTATTCCGTAGATCTCCTGAGGGAGACTGCGCGAGCTGTTGATCTTGTGAGACGGAGGCTTCTGACGGCACAGAGTCGCCAGAAGAGTTATGCAGACCGTCGGAGGAGAGATTTAGAGTTTCAGGTAATCTAATTATTTTCTCCTCATTCACTCAATTATGATATATATGTGTTCAACTTAATCTCATACTAATGACATTCCTATAAATTATAGGTTGGAGATTGGGTATTTTTGCGAGTATCTCCCATGAAAAGAGTGTAGAGATTCGGTGTTCGCGGCAAGTTGGTGCCGCGATATGTTGGACCTTTTGAGATTCTGGCTAGAGTGGGGAAAGTGGCATACCGAGTAGCCCTTCCTCCACATCTTTCAGCTATTCATGATGTTTTCCACATATCCAATCTGAGGAAATATGTCCACGACCCTCGGCACGTCATCAGTTACGAGAATCTTGACGTAGAGCCAGATCTGACTTATGAGGAGAAGCCAGTCCAGATACTTGATCGTGCTGTGAAGAAGCTTCGCAGCAAAGAGATTTCATTGGTCAAGGTTTTGTGGCACCGACACGGCGTCAAAGAAGCAACGGGGAGACTGAAGCCGACATGCGGGCACGATACCCGCAGCTTTTCTGAGGTAATAACCAAAACAAGCTTTTGTAATGAAATATTTGTTCAAATATATGGCTTGTTTTCTCTTTGAGGTTTTTATGGGTTCAAAACCCTTTGAGGTTTTTATGGACATATAAAATCCCAACAAGATACTTAATGACCTTGACTCGAGTCTCGAGGACGAGACTCCCTTTGAGGTTTTTATATTTGTAACATCCATATTCTAACAAACCCGAACTCGTCCGATTTTGGGTCTAATGAACCCAAAAACGTTGTCGGTCAATACTAGACAACCTAAAACGACCAATTGATCATGAATCAAAAGTTGTTCGGGCGAAATCGACCGAAAATCGGTCGCACCGTAGCGCGCGCCGTGAAAAAGCCGCGACGCAAATTCGGAAACCGCGAAACGAACCGAGACCGTCATTAGATCCGATTCGACGACACAAGACCAACGGAATCGACCGTTCGTCAATCGGAGGTCGTTTGATATTTTTAATTCGTAAAATTTAACCTTAAACAAAAATCGTATCCGAAATTTTCGGGCATCCAAACCCGATCGGAAGTATAGCAATATTATACTCATATTGATCGCCATTTAAAGACGATCGAATAGAGATATTGCGCGTCAAAATCCGACACTCGAGGTGTAAATTCGGTCAATTTTTGTATATCAAATAAAAGAAGAGGAAATAAAAAAATAAATAAATTTATTTTTTTATAAAGCAGCAGACTGTCTGCTTTCCAGGACATCCACATGGCTCTTTCTTTTCATCCTCCACTTGCCTCAAGATTTCTCTCCAAGTGGCATTGCAACAATGGCTTTATTTCCTTATAAGTATCACCATGAGAGCTCTAAAAATCTTCTACAACTTTCCATCGAGAGACCTTTCCTCCTCCATTTCTTTTGCTAAAGCTGCTGCTGCTGAAATGAGAAGCAAACCTTGCTGCTACAGCTATTGAAGAAGCAAAAATCCTCCTATTTCTTAAAGATTTCAAGAGGTACCATCCCCTCTTCCTTCCTTGCTCCCATTCCTCTTGGATTGTTGTTACAGCAGTTCTTTTTTTTACTATTTCTCTCCAATTCAGACTCCAATCCAAGCAATTAGAGGTCCTGTATTACTGCATGCAAGATCAGCCCCTTCCTCCAATCTTAAAATCTAATTTGATACATCTCCATCTCCAGCCCTCTTCACTGCAAGCTGTTGATGTTTCCTTCTCTTAAAGTTGTTGCATGTTCTAAGGCCACCTCTCCCATCTGCAAGCCACTGTTTAAAAAAAATTGAGAACTGCTGCATGTTTTGATCCAATCACTTGCCATCCAAGAACCAAGATCAAAGAGGTACACTCCTTTGCCATCTTTTGCTGCCATGCATGTGACCTGCACATTAAATCCATGTTTTTTTTGGGAACTTTGGACTAGTCCATGAATTAAAGTTCAAAATTCAAATCTGATTTCCATCATTTTTTTCCAATCTATAGAGAGATATATATATTCCAAATCCAGAGATTGGTTTCCAGTAAACTGTATATATATTCCAAATTCAGAAATTGATTTCCAGTAGAGTTAGAAGGTACTATGGAATGGGTTGTTGTTGTTCTTGTAAGTGATATTTGATTTTCATGTATCCCATATGAGAATGGATAATCTGGAATTAGATGATATGTACAATAATGGGAGAACTGCAGCCAAATCTATGCTTTTGAATATAAAAAGAGGCTCTGGAAATTGAAATTTAATGGATGCATGCCAATGCATGCACAATTAGACACTATTATACCTTCAACCCCCACTTTTGCTGCCATACATGATGATTTGTTCTTGATTCCTCTTCCTAAACCCTTTCTTGAGTCTTATAAAATGGGGGAGGGTGATCTGGGGTATGTAAATTTAGTCTCATCAGTTAGATGTTGGGCTAAGAAGATATCTCAGAATGATTGAGACACATTTTCTCAAGTCCTTATAGCAAACACGTTTTTAATAAACTTGACTAACGGATTTTCCATCTATTTTGAAATAAGCAGTCCTATATATTATTATTTCCTTTCTAGTAAATTGAATTCAATATAAATAACTTTTTAGCTGGAAAAAAATTGATTGCCAGACTAGTTACTGGGAGTTAATGTTCCATAATTAAAAATACATATATCTATATACATGACAATATTAGATATTCTTTCATTATAATTATCTTGATATTCTGGCACTGAGTAGACAACGCATAAATTCAATGGTACACAAAATGGATGTACCACATATGCTCAGTTTTCAAAAAGAAAAATTATCCAGCCATTGAAGCACCTGGGACCAGTATTTTATAAGATATAAATCAATTTAAATAATAATATTCTCTCTTCAAGAAAATAGAAGCCATCTTATATTCAAGCTTCCCCTCTACAATAAGACTAGATAAGAAACTCTGTAATTGCTAAATGGATTTGGCACAAGTAAAATCTGTTCTAGAACATCTGCTACATGGGTTCCAGACTTATTGTTAGTAAATATATGTTTTATAATTTCAATATTCATGGGATTATTTATTCACACTTATTATCTATGACTATTTCCATAATTTAGGTTGAAGTATCACTGTCCTAATGGTGTACCCGAGCATGTTAAATAATATCAACTCGAATCATTAACAAGATTAAACGATTCTCTAACTATTAGTTAAAAAAATGTTACAAACATGACAGTATAAATCTATTACATGATTGTAGTATACACAGTGCAACCATAAAAAATTACAATCCAAATAAATAAATAAATAAATAAATTTGATAGCCAGTCTGTCAATAAGTTAACAATTAGCATCTGAGTACAAAAATAGATTATGATGGGTCTGTTGCATCATGTTGCATCAAGCTGTTGGTAACGGGTAGATAGAAGAATGGGTATAAGGTTTGTTTTTATAACATGATCATTTATTCTTAATGAAATAACTCAAAAGTGATCGAATCAATGATTTCTTATGATCAATATAAATTTCATCAAATGATCCGTTGAGTATGAGTCACTATTTATTGGTCGATATTATTAATACAATCAACCCAAAAAGTATGAATATATACAGTTAATCACAGAAAAGATCGAGAATAAGATGGGTACTCAAAGAAGGAAAGTAAATGGTGAATCAGGATATCAATTAATTGTGCCGGTCATGGTGACCTTTGCACCTGACCGTGCGAGAGCGCGGTGACTCTCAACTGGGCGGAGGAAAGGAAGCCCAGATTGGGCAGCGGCCGCCAAGTGCGCGGGTCTAGGATCCCAGTCTTTTACACGGTTTTTACGCGAGCTCGCAGTGTTTTTACGCCTCGTTGGGATCCTGATTTTAGACCATTCCGCTGACCCTGTTTTAGGATACCCAGGCGGGGGATCCTTGGTTTTCAATTTTACGTACGAGCTCGGTTGTCCTTTACCGGTCGGGCTGTTTTTCTAGAGTGACTTTTCCGGGAAGTCTCTCTCACCCGTCTCAGTGGCGTAGTTGGGGAGTAGACCTATCCCTCTATTGGACCGTCCTTCCAACTAGAGGGCGAGACGGAAGAGCCATTTGTAGGCTTCTTCACCGCTTGAGTTTTCTTTCGCCAACAGACTTGGCGATTCTACATCTAGATCATCTATATCTACATCTAAATCATCAAGAGTTGCATCTGAGAGAGTTAGAGTGAAGATTTGGAGGAAATTACAATTAAAATTGAGTTGATTGGAGGTGACTATAACTTGATTCGAAATCCCTATAAGTTAGTGGACGTGTTGGGAACTTAGTTAGGATGCATTACACAACACCGCATGCCTACGGAGGCCCCCCAACCCTAAGGTACTTTTAATACCTTAGAGTCAGAGTGTGAGGTTTCACACGAACCAAGACCACAGACTATCCACTAACTAAAAAGGAGTAAATAGCATTAAGGATCAAATCCATCATCATTATATCAGTCCTATATCGAAAACCATGATATAATCTCAATGACAAGAAATTAGCAATTTCATCATTCATGTGCCATCAAGTTCCACGACATGATCTCCAAGACCCAGAATCATGATCTTTATCTACATCATCTGGAGTTATATCTGAAACAATTGAAATTAAGAATTTGATGCCTACCTATTGAACTTGGGAATTAAGTAATCTATAAGTATCTCCTATTCCATCTTTCACATCGATAAATCCACAGATTTGATATCTGGTCAATATGATAATAGGGATATATATACATATATGCATACTCCTATGATAATCAACATTTGATTACAAAATAAATATGTTAAATATGAAAAGTATTGGGATAATGGGAGTTTATGAGAAATGCTTACAATCCTGACTACCTTTTTACTTACGCAAGTAGATGTAAATAGTGCTTATTTCACCCTTCTACTTGCTCTCTTTTGCACATTAAATTACTTGTTAATTATTTAAACTACGGGTTTGTATTCACAATTGTGACCATGGTTATTAAGGCGGCAAGGCGACAAGGCGTTACACCCGGGCGCCTAGACGCCTAGGCGCGCTTAGGCGCGCCTAGGCGTTTTCAAAGTGGCATCAAGAAATTTCAAAAATATTGCTTTTGGATGCTAGATTATTAAGAAATTATATCGCATTTCAAAAATACGACATGTATATCACATTTTCAAAATGCGCTATGTATATCGCTTTTTGTAAGTGCGCAATGCATATCGCATTTTGAAAATGAGATATCTGTGTAGTGTGCATGAAAAATAGTCGCCTAGGCGTCAAGGCGTGCCTAGGCGCACCTAGGTGGCCGCCTAGGCGCCTAGGCGGCCCAAGGCGTCGCCTTTTTTGATAAAAGCAAGGCGCATGTTCAAGGCGCACTGGCTGGGGCGCCTAGGCGGCCGCCTAGGCGCGCCTAGGCGTGCGCCTTAACAACTATGATTGTGACTCCTTTTCTTCCTTGCACGCATGGCAGGAAAGGAGTCTGTTGTTCAGTAGCTATACAGGGTTTCAGGAGACAAGGTCTATACCAGACGGTATGTGGTTTTTGTTACAGTTTTTAGTTCAATTGATATTGTAATTGCTTCTTCTCTTCAGTCAAATTTTTGGGATGTTGTATGTACAGACAGACATTGTACATGATGTAAAAATACATGCAAATTAATGAAATATGATTTTGGTGCCAATTTTCTCTATTAGCTTGTGGTTGTGAATGTGAATGTCGAATGTCACTTGCAAATATATTCATTGCGAAAAATTTCCCCATAAAAACTATGCTTTTAATGCGATGTCATAAGTGGAATTTCGCGAATTGTGTCGTAAACGGGTACCCGGATCCTTGGGGGTTCACACGTTTGAACGCATAAGCATACTGCTTTCCTGAACCTTGTTGAGTATAGGTTACATGCCCTATCATTGTTTGAGGCACTCTACGTTAGAGTGGCACATTTTTCTTAAATTTCTCCTAAGAGAGACTAATTGCAGATTCCATCTTCCAGTGATCGTGAACTCTAGTACGAAATCCTTGAGAGGTTCCTGTTAGAGAGAACTGACTTCGAGGTCCCTATGAGAGTGACTCATTTTTCATATCTATATATAGATATTCCCATGGCTTTCTTTGTTTGGCCCTTGTTGGAGTATATGCATCACTCATGTGTAAATAGGTAATTGGATCCCTCCAGGATTCAATTACCACATCCAGTGGTTTAATCTCACATCTATTATCTGTGGGACTTGGAGGGTCAGTGGAGGCTATATAAGAAGCCCCAGACCTATTGTATCAGATGAGAAAAAGTGCAATGAACACATCAACCCTTTGATGCATTCTCTCGTGGTTTCATCCCGCTCCTCACGGAGTAGGGTTTCGCGTAAGATCCCGATGTTCTTTCATGTTTATTCTATTTCTCAGATATTATGTTTCCGTATTCCAAGGTTCAAGAAAGAGGTATATGTATGTGTTTGGACAGGTCACCGAATACTGAATAAGCGGTATGCGAGGCATATGCAATTCTACGTGGTTTTGTAATTTTTAATTTAAAAATAAAAAAATATATATATGAATACATTAACATTAAATTTATTTATCTAAGTGGAGTTAAAAAAGATCTGAGAAAAATGGTTCATGTTAGATGGGTGTGTATATGCTTTTAGTTGCCTCATATTCAATCACGAAAAATATTTATCATAAAAACTTCAAATGTTAGATGATTCGTGATAATAAGACTTCAATACACATACAAGCATTACATGAGCAAAACCTCAATCGACTTATATAAAAATATTCGACGATACATTGCATATAAATAATGGCATAATGCATTGCCATTGTATACAAATGCATGTCATATTCTTACAATTGCATGAAGGAAGAGGCAGCGCTACGGAATTAAGGACCTGAATGAGAAGATTGAAAAGTTAGAGCTGTTGGAGCAATATGCGGGGTATATGCGGGATATGCAGGGCATATGTGGGATATGTGAGGCATATGCGGGCCACATATGCGGGGAGGGCACATAATGCACTGATTCATGAAATTAATGTGATTTGCATGCCGCATGGGCATATACGGCCCGTGCTGTCGATTTCATGAACATTGCCGCATTATTCATTTTCTAACATGGTATCAGAGTGGGTTCAATTCTCGATGATTTTTTAATGTTTTTTATTTATGTTCGAGATTCGAGATTCAGATCTTGGATTTTCTGTTGAAAACCTAATTCATGATTTGTTCACGATTCAATTGTTCATTTTTGAAGATTATTATTGTTCATATACATGATGTGTTAAAGATCAAGAAGAGTTCTACGGCTATGATTCATGATATGTTCAAGGTTCAAGATCTAGGCTTTTTCGAAACCATAAACGTGTTCTTCGTTCTTCTTCAAATCGATTTGGATGCAGCGCCAAAGTTCTAGGGTTTTCTTGAAGCCCTAATCCTGCATAGATTTATTTAGCCTTGAAGATCATCGCCATATTTTTATGATTTTGGATTCAATTCGAGTTCCAATTCATGGAACCCTAATGCTGCGGCAGCATCTTCTCCAGCGGTAATATATATATATATATATATATATATATGTTGGAGCATTAGTTGTATGCGCCTATTGTGTTGTAGCAGGGTAAATGGATCCTGAAGGAGATCCATTTACCCCACCCAGTTGTTTAGTCCCACATCGTCCAGTGGTGGGACTCGGAGGCCCTGTGGAAGCTATATAAGGAGCCTCAGGCCTCCTGTAACAGATGAGAAAAAGGAATGAAGTATCCGCCCCGTTGAGGGCTTCTCCCGTGGTTTCATCTCGTTCCTCACGGAGTAGGGTTCCACGTAAAAATCCCGCGTTCTTATTTTCTTATTCTTTTATCCATGCTTACGCTTCCGCTTCCGATTTTATAACATGGTATCAGAGCGGGTTCGTTTCTCGAGGATTTGTATGTTCGTTATCTTTTCTGAGATTTGAGAGTTTTTTTTTCGGGAGATTTTTTGCAACCACATTTGCTCCAGTTCAATATCATGTTCTAGGGTTTTCTATTGAAACCCTATTTTCTGGAGTTTTGTTCATGATCGATGAAATTCGTTGTTGCGGCTCGATCCAAGATTTAGCGAGCCCTAGTTCATCTCTCCTGCAGCAAGCCCTAGTTCGTGCGTGTTTTCTTGGACCCCTTGTTTATGTTGTGCTGCAGCCTGCATATTCTGCACATTCATCTCCTCCATCGGGCATCAAGGCCAAAGAGGAGGCTCCTTGCAGGAGCATCTCCAAGTCCATCTCCAACAACACCACCACACGGCATCAGCACCCTCCTTTCCTTGCAGTTTCCCCATCTCCAACAGAAAAACTTTGCAGGTGGATCTTGGAAGTCATTCTCCAGCAAGGAGCATCATATGCAACCAGCCACGATTCCCCAGGCGCATCTGCGCGCATCCTCAGAGCATGTTAGAAACCCCAGCCCAGATCGCGATGGCCAGGCTCATACAGGCAGCGGGCCCGTGCCCTAACCGCTCCAGATCGCGATGGCACGCATCCCTTCCAGGCGGCGTCGCCCCCGCTGGCCCGCAAGAACCTTATCCCAAGGCGGAGGCCTGCACGCTCGCCCCACGTGCGAGACCAAGTCGTGATCCTCTCCTCCAGGCGTGCACCTCCGCCCCCAAGTCTCGCAGCCGAGCATCTCCAGATCGGCTCCTCGCGCCGCCTCATACAGGTCGCAAACCCGCGTGCCCCGGCGCAGACCTCCGACCCCGCGCGCCTCCAGCGTGGGCTCCAGCAGGCGGCGTTCCACCCCCCTCTCGACAGCACGACATCGTTGACGTCGATGGTGATGCAGATCAACATAGCGGCATCCTTCATCTCCAGGCTTGAGGATCGACGGGTTCCCAGGAACCCTTAAAAGTAGCGGCGGCGACGTTCTTTTCCAAGAGTAGGTGCCCCCAATTGCGGGAACCCTAGGCCGATGGCCATTTTATTAAAAAAATTGAAAGAAATAGAGAGAGAGAGAGAGCCCAAGTTGGACCGAAAAAAAAGGGGTGCATCTGGTTTATCTTCGAGATTTGTAAACAAAAATAAAGAGGGGGGGAGATTTGTTTATGAAAAAAAATGAAGGCTTGTTTAAAAAAAAGAGATATTATGTTTAAAAAAAAGAGAGGGAGAGAGAGAAGGGGGTTGATGTATCTTTGGGCCAAGTAGGTCAAGATCTTTTTTTTTAAAAAAAAGGTATAAAAAAAAGCCGCGTACAAAGAAAAGTCGTACGCAATTTCAAAAAAAAATTGCAAAAGCCGATAAAAAAAAACAAAAGGCTTATAAAAAAAATGAATTAAAAAAAATGATGAATGTTTTGAAAAGCCGACAAAGTTATGATCGGCTAAGTGGTTTGTTTTTTTTGTCCCCATCATTGTTGTCTTCTCCCAACTTAGTCGATGTTCATTTTCCGACAAGTATGGGAGAAAGGGGGAGTATATGTAGAGTCGCAGGTATGTTCATGTTCCAGATTCAGATACCAGTCTTCAGACCAGCCAGTTGATCAGACTCTACAGTTCGGTTTCAGACTCGACGATTGTCTTCCGTCTCCAGTTTCAGACACGCACGAGTGTGCGGTCATTGTCAGATGAGCATAAGATGCCATCATCAGTTCAAGGTCCCCATCATTCTTGTTGTTGTTCGGCCAGAGTTTTCATATGAGCCATAGGGACTCCAGAGCAGAGGACCATTCCCTTGAGGGGAAGGGTTTTCATGTGGTATCATAGGTACACCAGAGCAGTGCACCATTCTCTGAGCCAGATGGGAGAGACTCAGTTCTCCGACGAGGAGACTTCAGGCGCAGTTTCAGACTCGATGGTCAGATTCCGAGTCTTCAGTCGACTCACACTCCAGCCCGTTCGTCCTCCTCACCTGCACGGCATGAGAAGCAACGTCCTCGACAGCAACATGTGCGCGTTGGGTTGATATTGTCCGTAGTGTCCTGTAGCGTTGAGTTGAGTACCTTTCTGTTTGTCCAAGCTGAGCATTGCATGCTCCAGCTTGAGGGGGAGTGTTGGAGCATTAGTTGTATGCGCCTATTGTGTTGTAGCAGGGTAAATGGATCCTGGAGGAGATCCATTTACCCCATCCAGTTGTTTAGTCCCACATCGTCCAGTGGTGGGACTCGGAGGCCCTGTGGAAGCTATATAAGGAGCCTCAGGCCTCCTGTAACAGATGAGAAAAAGGAATGAAGTATCCGCCCCGTTGAGGGCTTCTCCCGTGGTTTCATCCCGTTCCTCACGGAGTAGGGTTCCACGTAAAAATCCCGCGTTCTTATTTTCTTATTCTTTTATCCATGCTTATGCTTCCGCTTCCGATTTTCTAACAATATATATATATATATATATATATATATCACAAGCCCTATTTTTGATTCATAAACGGAAAGTCGCGACTCCAGCAATCAGCAACCAACAAAAGGGGGACCTCCATGCCTCGACCCCAGGCTACAAAAAGGGGCCATCAGACCTCCCAAGGCGCATCTTCCATGTGATTCCAGCAAGCACCGCTTCAAAAAAATGAAGATTGTCGAGTTCCAAGAAATATTAGGGTTCCAACTCAGGAGCCCTAGATCGGAAAAAAAATTCTAGGTGCGTGCATCGACCACTCCACCGACTCCCAATGGCGATGGCCATCCCTTCCGCTTCCTCCTTGAACGAGTCATCACACATCCAGCACTGCCGCCAAGATGCTCCAGATCGCATTCTCCATGGAAGGAGGCATAACAGGTCGAAACAAAAAAATGAGAAAGAAGAAGAAGGTCGAAGGCGATGCCGAATCCCGTACCCCAAGCAGCAGCGGTAGTAGTAGGTCACCTTGCATACCTCCCTCCCATCACATGCTCATCTTCAAACAATCGCATGCAGGGAGCATGATCCATCTTTGTCCAGTTGGCGGCGTCACCTTCAAGCCAATTTAGTATGTATTCTAGGCCCGCAAGCTTCTTCTCGCTTTCCGACAACTCTCCCTAGTCGTCTGCCGGTGCCAAGGTTCAAGAAAGCGGTATGCATATGCGTTCGGACATGTCACTGTATAGCGCTTAAGCGGTATGCGGGGGCATATGCGGGGTATATGCGGTTCTACGCGGTTTACTAATTTTTTATTTAAAAATAAATAAATATATAAAAAAGTGACTACAAGAGAACTAAATTTATGTATAATTGTGGTCCAACAATAGATCTAAGAAAAATAACTTTCATATAGAGTTCAAAACAATCTCTATCAATCAAATATCAATACTTCAGTAGAATGATTAGCACACAAAATAATTGACAACAATCAACAAAATAGAAAAGTTAGCACACAATAAGCCTCTATTGTTGAATATATTGTCATTTATCTCTGTCATTATATTTATAACTGATCCTCCATCAAAAGTACCAAACTTTACATATAATATATTGCATTCATAATAACTATTAGTTGACTAAATTAGTTTGCTAAATTATTGGTACATTATTCTTTTTCTTCCTCGCGTGTTTACTCCAATCTCGCAGTACAACTACTTTGACGATGGATTTAAATGGTCATGGATGCTTGGTTGGCATACATGCAAAAGCAAGGAAAAACATGGCACAAATAGCACAATAAAACGTGGCAAAAAATAAAAACAATAAAAAAATGTGTATGCGGCCGCACAAACCGTATATGTAGCCGCACAGGCCGCATATACGGCCCGCATAAGCGCAAAAGGCACATAATGGGGGGCTTCATGAAATCGGTGCGCTAAGGCACCGCATACGCAAATGCGGCCGCACAGACCGCTTTCGTGAACACTGGCCAGTGCGATGGAGATCCTCTTTTCGGGTCAATCGGCGGCGGTCTCCTCTCTCCGCGATTGGCGTCGTAGATGGGTTTCCCCTCACGGGGAACCCTAGACTTAAAGGAAACCCTAAATAGGGTCATACTATAACTTTAAAAAAACTGCAGCAGTCGGGCGGAAAGAAAAAAAAGGGGGGGAGGGGAAACAAGCCCAATTGGGCTTAGCAATATTTTGGGCCCATTATTTAGGACGAGAGATCATTTTTAAAAAATTGGTGAATCAGCTCTGTAAAAAAAGGGGGAGTACCCAAGAGAAAAGAAAAAAGAAAAATTAAGACAAATAACCGTAAAAGAATAAAATGAATGAGACGGCTAAAAAAAGGAGGAAATAGCTAGGAAAAATGGATAGTACAAAAAGAATCCGTACGAAAAAAAATGACTTGAAAAAAATGTGAGAGGAAAAGCTGAAAAAAATTGAGATCAGCTTATGTGGGTTTTTGTTTTTCCCTATCTTCATGTCTTCTCCCGACTTGGTCAAATTTTGTTTTCCGACAAGTGTGGGATAAAGGGGGATTATTGTGTAGAGTTACAGGTATGTTTCAGATTCTCCAGGCCATATGTCGGACTCTACAGTTTTTTCAATTCCAAATTCGACATTCAGATTGGTTCTGAGTCTTCAGTTTGATGCATACATGTTTGCTACCATTTGTGTGATCCCCATCTTTGTATTTGATCTTAGAGTTTTCATATGATCCATAGGGACTCCAGAGTAGAGATCTAATTCTCTATGCCATGTGGGCTAGGGTTTTCATGTGGTTTCATAGGAACTCTATAGTAGAGATCCCATTCTCTGAGCCAGTATGGGAGAGACCTAGTTCTCCGACAAGGAGACTTTTCAAACTCCATTCTCTATCAACCGTGGACTTCGACGAGGATGTCTCCATGGCCTTTTCAGTTCGGCCCCTCAGGGATGGAGCAGTTGTCCACATTCAATCTTATACATGTGGCGGGCCAAAGTACTCCGACGAGGAGACTCATTAAGTTTCAGTGACTCTGACAGACGTAGTACAGAGCACATGTTCTCCGACGAGGAGACCCAGTTCAACTCACACTCCAGCCTGTTTGTTCCTCCTCACATGTAGGACATGAGAAGCAATGTCCTCGACAGCAACTGATAGTTGTGTTTGCATTGAGTTGATATTGTATGTAGAATCTTCTATTGTGAGTTTGAGATTTCTTTCTGTTTAACCAAGCTGAGCATTGCACGCTCCAGCTTGAGGGGAAGTGTTAGAGTATATGCATCACTCATGTGTAAATCGGCAATTGGATCCCTCCAGGGGCCAATTACCACATCAAGAGGTTTAGTCCCACATCTACTATCTGTGGGACTTGGAGGGTCAGTGGAGGCTATATAAGAAGCCTCGGACCCATTGTATGAGATGGGAGAAAGTGCAATAAACACAACATCCCTTTCCGGCATTCTCCCGTGGATTCATCCTGCTCCTCACGGAGTAGGGTTCCACGTAAAATCCCAGTGTTCTTTCATGTTTATTGTATTTGTCTGATATTACGCTTCTGCATTCTTCGTTTTCTAACATTCAGAGAGATAGAGTAGTCTTCGATCTTCTACATGTTCCGGGCCAAAGTACCTCCATGAAGGACTCATTACAGTATCGATAACTCTAACTAATGAAGATACATAGCACATGAACCAATTGTCGATCCAGAATTCTCTACAGGTCATCATTCATACTCTAGTTCCTCATCACCAGCATGACATGAGAAGCAACATCGTCAACAACCAGTAGACTACGTGTTGAGTCAATGTTATTTGTAATGTCATGTATTCAATTACAGATGAGTGTTTTTCCTGTTTGTCCAAGATGAGCATTGCATGCTCGATCTTTGTAACATCCGGAAATTTGCGTAAACCCGAACTCGTCCGATTTTGGGTCTAATGAACCCAATAACATTGACGGTCAATACTAAACAACCTAAAACGACCAATTAGTAGTGAATCAAAAGTCGTTCGGACGAAATCGACCAAAAATCGGTCCCTTCGTAATGCGTGCCGTGAAAAGCCGCGACGCAAATTCGGAAACCGCGAAACGAACCGAGACCGTCATTAGATCCGATTTGACGATACGAGACCAACGGAATCGACCGTTCGTCAATCGGAGGTCGTTTGATATTTTTAAATCGTAAAATTTAACCTTAAACAAAATCCGTATCCGAAAACTTCGGGTATTCGAAACTCGATCGGAAATGTATCAATATTATACTCATTTTGATCATCGTCCAGAGACGATAAAAACGAGTTATTGCATGTCGAAATCCGTAGCCCGAAGCATAAATACGGGCAACTTTAAGTATACTAAATAAGTAGAAATTTTGGTTTAAAATATATATAATTAAAATTGATGCTACAGTAAACAGACTGTAGTAGACGTTAATTGCAATCTTAAAATAATAATAATAATTAAATTAACTCAGTTATAAAAACAGTTAAAAAAAAAAGAAAAAGAAATTGTTCTGTGCTACAGTAATATAGCACCGGTTTTATCTCTAAGTATATCTAACCGTGGGATTTGTTCCCTTCTTTTTCAGCCACTTGTTTTGGTCCCTTAAAACATGTGGCATCCAAATGACCTCTCTTATTACTATATAAACACCAACACACAGCCTTTGTTTCTCCTAATTCCTCTTCAAATCCCAATGTCAAACCCGTCTCCTCTCCTCTCTTCCAATTCTTTTTTCTATTTCATGCTAAAAATTCCAGCCGTTGGAGCCTTTGCCTGAAATTTCCAGCCACAAGATACTGCAGCTGCTGCATGCAAGCCCTCATCAAGCCCCCGATTCCTCTAAATTAGAAGCAAATCAAAGGTACCTCTTATACCCCTATTTTGCCGCCATACATGTATAATCTCCAGCACCTTTTCTTACAGCCATTTCAGTGTTTCTCCACATTTTAAAAAAAAAATATTCAAATTATAACAGTTTTTGTTTGTGTACAAAAGTAGTTGCTACCTAATTATTTCCCTATATGAATGTAAGCTACAGTATAAATAGGATAAGATAATTTAAATAGGAACATCTATGGGTACATTGTTCACGGTAGAACCCACTCGAATTAAGTTGGATAAAATTTCAAAAAAAAAAAAGAAGAAAAAGAAATGCTTACAATAAGAAACTGTTGCTGACATTCCATATGGAAATATTAACGTAATATAATTAACGGTTGAAAAAGAACCCAGAACATTGGCACATTGTAGGATTAGTCCTTAGCAAATTTACAAATCACAGGGCACGAGTCTCGATTAGCCAGAGGACACAAATTCAAGGAACCTCATGTTATAACCATATATATAGGAGGTTTGAGAAATGAGACATGCTAACTGGTTAGCATCTCAGTGTTCAAAACTAAGACGAGAAAAAAAAATCCACAAATGGATCTTCATATCCCTAAGGGGTTCACATGATTGATGGTGAACTCAACATGCCTTGCATGTGACGAGTTACAAGGATTTTGCTGGGCACTGGTAGAACATCTGAGTGCCTTTAACAGTATTGGTGACTGTTATTTTCTAGCATGAAGAATTCGATGTTTGCTTTTGGGTGGGTCCACATACTTCCTGGACATTCCGAACTCACAAGTGCAACTAAATTTTATTGCAAATTTTGGAGGAAACATCTTGGATTTTTGAAATGATCCCATGTCGGTGTTGACCCGTTTTATCTATCTTCATTTTGAATAATGATGCTGGAAATTGTTAGTATATTCAATTATAGTAATTTATAACAAAAAAAAATATAGATCGTGACATCAAGGAAGTGAGTCTGTTTACGTTTTTTTGTGAACTTAATAGCTATAAGCTTATTAGAAAACTTATGCTCATCATCTTAGTATTGAAATGAAATTCAAAATAATAGTTCTGTTTCTATATCAACTGCCAATTGTTAAATGAACTGAAATCATCTTGCCTGTGTAAATAAATAAATAAGAATCCTTGACAAACTTTGCAGATCATCCGCAATTAAGTTAGTACCGTTTGCAATATTACTTTATATACATTTAATAGTCGAATTATAGAAAAATAAATTAAACAATTGACATGTGCAGACTTAATCAGTAAGGATTAGGATGCTTGTTTAAATGGTAGAAAAATAAATTACACACCTGACATGTGTGGACTAAGTCTAAATCAGTGGGGATTTTGATGTTTGTTTGAGGGTTTCTTTATATATTAAACTTTGATCCATGGTGAATATATAAATCATCAATTTTTTTGACCCAACTAACACTATCATTTTTGTCAATTTACAAAAGTAGGACTAATGTACAATGAAGACCTTATAATATAGATCATTGTTGATAGAATTATAGACCAAAGAAAGATATATACAGTCAACCATATGGAGGTTTGAAAAGAGATGAGTAGTCGAGAAAATAAAGATGAGGGTGAATGTGTAATAATAATTAATCGTGCCGGTCATGGTAACCTTTACACCTGACTGTGCGAGGGCGCGGTGACCCTCACCTGGGCGGAAGAAAGGAATGCCCAGTTAGGGCAGCGGCCGCCAAGTGCGCGGGTCTAGGATCCCAGTCTTTTACACGGTTTTTTACGCGAGCTCGCAGTGTTTTTACGCCTCGTTGGGATCCTGACTTAGACCAGTTCCGCTGACCCTGTCTTTTAGGGTACCCAGGCGGGGGATCCTTGGTTTTCAGTTTTTACGTACGAGCTCGTCCGCCCGTACTAGTCGGGTTGTTTTTCTAGAGTGACTTTTCTAGGGAGTCTCTCTCACCCGTCTCAGTGGCGTAGTTGGGGAGTAGACCTATCCCTCTATTGGACCGCGCTTCCAATTAGAGGGCGAGACGGAAGAGCCATTTGCAGGCTTCTTCACCGCTTGAGTTACTTCGCCAAACATACTTGGCGATTCTATATCTAGATCGTCCATATCTACATCTACTACATCTGAAGTTATATCTGAAACATTGAAGTTAAGATTTGGAGAAGTTATGATCAAAAGACCATTCTCTCTACCCAGGAATTTAATTAAGTTAATAGATCTCTAAAATCTCAACTTTTCCATTTTTCACTCACCAACATGATCTCTGAAGAAATAGATATATGTATTCACACTCATACACTCAAGATTACGAAATTGCTATATATAAATATGTTACATATGGGAAATGCCGGGTTCTGGGGAAATCATTAGAACGCATTACAAACAAACCTCTTTTTACTTACGCAAGTAGATGTAAATTTTACTGGTACCACCTTTCTACTTGCCTGCTTTTGTACATATTAAATGTCAAGTTATTTTTATAAATTTTAGGGAGGTACCAGCAATGGCTGACGCCTCTTCTTTCCTATTTTGTGTGTGGCAGGCAAACAGCCTGCAGCTCAGTAGATATACATGCTTCCAGGAGATAGAGTTTATACCCGACGGTATGAATTACTTTGTCTTAGTTTTGTTCAGATAATGATGTAAATGTTATCTCTTTTGTATCACACCTTGGGATATATGTAGTAATGAAAGATCCTTGTACATATTGTAACTTGATATGAATATTAATAAAAAGAAAATTTTGGTGCCATTGTCTCTTTTACTTTGTGGTAGTGTGTTGTGAATGTGAATGTCATGTGGATAATTAGCCGCGCGAAAAATTTTCCCTGCTTTTCTACAACTTCTGCGATCAATGTGAATGAATTATTGTGAATTTTGTCGTAAACGGGTACCCGGATCCTGAGGGGTTCACAATCTTGAGGGGGGTGTTAGAATGCATCACCTATAGGTAGGAGCCCCCACAAACATGTACTCATCGAAAGAGAATTCAATGTAACAACTAGCCATTTGAAGCATCTCTTATGCTTTCATCCCATTTCCTAGGGAGTAGGTTTCACGTAAACTCAAGTATTCTTCTTCTTTATTGTTCTATATTTTCTTTCATATTATATTTTCACGGTTGAACTAAAAGATTTCGGCAATAATTGGTAATCAACCAACTAAACAAATAAATAATCAGTGGGGTAATCGACCAGTTCCTCCAAGTAATCAATGGACATCAGCTTTTCATGATGGTGAATAACTAATCGGTAATGTACTAGTTGCTATACATGGTCATTGGTACTCAACATGTTGCTTAGAAAGACAAGCAATTGGTAATCAACCAGTTGCAACAAGTTATTGCTAGTAATTGACGAAATGCTTACAAAAATAAGTAATTGCTAGTAAAACCAACTAATTGCTCGAAAAACCACTAATAAACGATCATGTGCTCTCTCTCTCTCTCTTTTAAGAGGAAATGGGTGCAGCCCCAAGATTGGACCCACCTCAAGATTTCATTAATAAAAATTAATAATTAACATACATTTAGCCAGGATAAATGTAGCTTTTCACAGTATTCGAGTATGTTATATGGATAAAAACGTTGACTGCAGAAGATGGATTTGTTCTTGGCATTCGAAACGGCCCAGAGCACCACAAAGGGAGGGAGCTATACTCTTGCGAGATGCCATAAAACCTCCTAACAGACAACTAGAAACCATCAAAATTTTCTATCTTAAGCCAAGATATTCCAACCCTGTCCCATACAGCTAAAGACAGAGAGAAACCAAAGAAGAGATGATCCATATCTTCAACAGCTCCACTACACCTCGGACAAGCCACATCCCCGATCTGCAAAATAGTATCCCTATGCACCTTGGTCAGTAAACGATCGTGCATAACCAACCAAAGGAAAATCTTCACTCTATGTGGAACCCGGCTCCATCAAACCATCGAGAAATACTGATATAAGTCGTCCTGTCAAGGGTCATGTGTCACAGAGAGCCCTACACATCTTAACTGAGAAATGCCCATTCATCCACCACCAGTGATACATCATGCCAGTAGGGCCATTTACATCATTCAACTCCATCATCTTTAAGAAATCTACCAATATCTGCTCCAAAAAATCTGCCCTAAATGTAGGAGCCCCGTACCAACCGCCCAAGAGTATGCAACATCACACGATTGCTAACCAGCAATGGCAAATAATCTTGAGAAATGCTGGCAAAGATAGCCCAAACCCGTCCTATCGTCTTACCAGAAGCGGAAGGAAGCTCCATCACCCAACACTGGCTGCAACAAATTCCGCATCTCATGCATCGGCGTAGAGAAACCTTGCCAAAGCGTGAAGGGCCACCTAATAGGACGAACAGATAAATCCACCCCACCACCATATATATTTCTTAATAGATAAACCAAATCATCATTGCCCTCCCCCCCAAATTCTGAGGATCCACTTTGGTAGAAGGGTCTTATTCGTTTGCTCAAGCTTCAATATACCAAGTCCTCCATTTACTTTACGACTCGTTTGGATGTCCCAACCCATAAGATAAAACCCCTTTCTTTTCATTCCCCTCTTTCGCCTAAAAGAATTGCTTCATCATAGCCCCGAACTTCTTCCTCACACCAACAGGAAGTAATCTGGTGAAGCAGAAAAAGATAGGAATCGCTCATTTGCTCTTATATCAATCAATAATGGTTTCATACACATCTCCTATTTTGAATTACATTCATTGACCTTCAACGAGCACCAGTTGAGCCACACATGGAATACATAATGGCATCCAAGAGGGAATAACACCAAACATCATATCTAGACCCCAATAAATAAGCGACATCATTAATTATCATATTCCTAACCATTTTTGTTTTAGAAAACATTATGGACTTTGGTCTAGCAATAATGATCTAAGGTATAGCATCGAACAATACGTCACATAGTCAAACGAGGGCAAGAGTAACTACTCGTCTACGTTACATGACACATTTAACAAAGTAAATGCGATATATATTTCGTAAGACATGTGACTACTACAATAACTATCCCAACTAATGGCATGACAAAATAGACAATTAAGGGCAAATAATCGTAGTTGAAATGCCAAAGTCCTTAGTAATCAATTTCCCATAAAGACAAGCAATCGTTGGTAATTGAACAGTAGCTATGGGTAGTCGCTAGTAACCGAGCAGCTACTCATAGACTGTTGGTAAACGACAACTTGCTTTAAGCAACGATTGGTAATTAACCAGCTTCTCACAAATACTAGCAAGTCGTATCAACTACTTGTAATCATCTAATTGCTCCGAGCAATTGTTAGTAGTCGACCAATGGCTCTTACATGATGATATTGACCAATGATCGATCCATAAAGACACTGTCTTCATAACTATGAGCACCCTTCTAAGGACACCAAATGAGCATCACATGGTATGACAAATCTCCCCATAAAGATAATAACAATCATCCCAGAAAAAGCAATCACAAGTAAAATGCAACTTATTCCAAGAAATAAAAAAAACAAGTGAAGGCCACTCATTTTACATGGCTAGACCATAATACATAAGGAGCATCTTTACATGTCATATTCAAAATTATTTAGGGTTATGTACCATGGCAATCTTGATGATCATATAACTGTTGATTCAATTATTGAATCAGAGAGGCTGGAAAACTGCCTTTATAACTCTTGTAGTTGACAATGCGAGTGACCACAAAATTAAGGGCAAATGATCGGGCCTGAAATTGTTGAGTCATGTGCCACCTACAAGTCAGACCAAACTCAATTTCGAAGAGTTGAGCACTTAGCTCAAGCAAAAGTCAAAAACTTGTATCCAAAGAGCCAAACACCTTGTCTGAGGGCCAAGAAGCACTTAGTCATAAAAACTATAGATTTAATGCAAAAATCAAGCATCTAGTGGCAAAAGCTAAATAAACTGATTCTCAGCAATATGTGCATAGATTAACCCTCTATAATAGGCAAATAGAGTAGATATTCTAACCCATCCTATAGTCGACAAGACATTAGTGGTGACAAACAAAAGACGACCACATTGCATTCAACAAAAAGTAGGAAAAAACAAAATGAGAGGCAACGTCAACCACGTCACATGTCCCACTAACTTCCTACCTACCATGCAGCATATCAATGCAAGTTGATATGAAATATTTCGATACTAGTTATGAAAAGGATTAAGTCAAATGAGTAGAAGGTCTAAGTCAGCCCAACCATGCTGACAAGGGCTGCAATCTTTGGAGCTGACAATCACCAGAAATCTAAGATTGCTCGACTATATTAGCAAAGACCGCAAATATAATTGTAACTGTTGAGATATTAGTTATCTTTCATATCTTTTATGTAATATATATTTTCTCTATCTTCTTTATTTAATTTGCCCAACAGGTTTCTCTCCTATAAAAGAGAACCCTAGGGTCTCATCAATGGATAATTCTTTTTTTCTCTTTACATGGTATCAGAGTGATTATCCTAAACCGGAGTTCTCATAACCACCGTATCCTAGCCTCTCCATGTTGTCATTTCTCTCTCTCTCTCTCTGGGTCTAGCGCCACCACCAAGACCCCCTCAAGGCCTCGCCGTCGCCACCACCTACTCCCATAGCCATTGCAGCGCTGCCAAGAACCCCTCCCCCCCAGCACTGTCGTAGCGTAGCTAGGATCCCCAGCGATGCCAAAGCAAGTAGTTGTGGTCTCCAACACTGCTGTAAGGCTACTGTAGTGGTCCCTTGTTGCTGCTCTCGACCCTCTTAGGCCCCTTCAGGCCTTAAGCGGTTCTCTCAGCCCTCTTATTTCATCTTCGGCGACAACCAGCAGTCTGAATTTGTCTGATTTTGGTTGAAAACGTGATTTCAAACCTTTAGACTTTTTTCAGCGCTAGCGCGAACCGAGGATTGAAGAGGATAGTAGTATGAGTCTACACATGCAATCAATCCTCCATATGTTTATGTTGACTCGCTCAAATCAGTCTATTTCCCCAGTCGAGTTCCATTTTTCGATCGTTCGTCCATCATGTCAGAAAACAAGGGTGAGATTTTTTCTTCGCTTGGTGCCTTCAAGGGCCTGACTCCCATCGTGAAAATGGATGGGACCAACTATGAATTGTGGTCCATGCAGTTTCTGACCCTTATGTAGTGCAGCAATAAGGAGCACATTCTGACAAAGCTAGGGCCGATTGATAAGACTGGGGACAATGCTTCGTGGAAACAAGATGATGTATATGTGTGTATTTGCCTCTCTAGGACTCTCACCACAGAGATAGCCAATGATATTGTGAACCAGCCCACCGCCAAGGCCATGTGGGATATTCTGGCATCCACTTTTGCCCAAATGAAGAACAAGGCCAAGATTCTTCAGCTTCAGTTTGACTTATACAAGGGAAAGAAGAATGACCATCCACTACACGCGTTCTGCTCCTCGCTTCGAGAAGCTTCACAGCTTCATGCCAATTATGACCTCCACAGAGCAGATGATGGCATACAGGAACTCCACGATGGTTGGAGTTTTCTTGGTTGCGCTTGATCCAGAGTATGACGCAGCACGTGCACAACTCCTTACTGGGACGACCATACCTCCCATGGAGGAGTCTTACAGTCATCTCAGCAGGCTTTTTATTCCACCTGCTACCACCACACAACCCTCCTCTGCAATGGTTGCTTCTCGCGGCAGAGGAGGTTCTACTCAGTTCAGAGAGCGTAGTCCCCATGGCAGAGGTAGTGAACATCAGCATGGTCCTTGCACCTACTGTCGTCCAGGACACTATGAGGACACATGCTATCAGAAGCATGGATACCCGTATTTACTCGCATGGTGGAACAAATTGAGCCTTCAGTCACTACAGCTCCTCAAGCAGATCCACACCTTGATGGCATTGTCTCGCGTATTCGGGAGTTCATGACTCCAGTGGCTGGCACTACCATTATAAGATCCACAGATACTGCAACCACAGCTAGAGCCTCTTCGAGCTCCTCAAGTATCGCATACGCTTTTACTGGTAGTAGCAGTGCATATATGACAGTGGATCATAGACTCTGATGCATCCCATCTTCTGTGTGGAGACAGGGACCAGTTCAGGTCTTATATGACTATACCTCTTGGCAGATGGGTCGTTATTGCTGATGGGTCCACTTACCCATCACTAGACAGGGGGATGCATTTGACACCATCCATGCGCCTACAGAATGTTTTATATGCCCCTGGTATTCAGATGAACTTACTTTCTATTAGTCAGATTACTAAGGATATGTATTATCGTGCCATTTTGACCCTTCTTCTCTTGTGTTTCATGATATACTCACGGGCAGGAGGATTGCATGCGGTCGTGAGCAGCGGGGGCTTTATAGAGTGCTCTGGCCTCCTCTTGCAGGTGCCTCTACTATTCCTACTGGACCAGTCTCACCGTACATGTGGCATCTTCATTTTAGCCACCTTCCTATACAGAAGCTGTGTCATGTCCTCCCACAGATCTCTACATGATCTTCCTTCCAGTGCAAGGCTTGCCAGCTTGGGAAGCATCATCGTTCCTCATTCCCATCTCGTCAGAGTCAGAACAGTTCTCAATTGTTTGAGCTCCTTCATGTAGATATCTGGGGTCACCAGGAACACTATTTTTATCCGGTTGTTGTAGATGATTTTTCTAGACTTTCTTGGGTTTTCTTGTTAAAGAATAAATCTAAGGTTGGGTTAGTCCTTAAGTAATTCAATAATGAGATAAAGAATATTTTTTCTGTTACTGTCAAGTATCTGTGTTCTGATAATGCCTTGGAATTTTGCACCTTATAGCTATCCAAGCTTTTCAGGTCTCTTGGCATTATACACTAGACCTCAGGTGCCTATACATCTCAACAGAACGGTGCTGCCGAGCACAAACATCGTCATTTACTGGATGTGACCATAAGCATGTTGATTCAGAGTCGTGCTCCCCACGCTTATTGGGTTGATGTGGTTCTTACTGCATGCTACTTAGATAACAGTATGCCTTCCTCTGTTTTGGGAGAAAATGTCTCTTTCTCGATTGCGTTCCTCGAGAAGGATATGTTCTCCCTTACCACCCCCCCCCCCGTGTTTTTTGATTTGTGGCCTTTATTCACAATCTTTCGCCTCGTCGTAACAAGCTCTCCCCCAGAGTTGTCAAGTGTGTTTTGTCGGATACTCTCATATCCAAAAAGGGTACCGTTGCTTTGATCCGCTTCGACAAAAATACTTTATTAGTGCAGACGTTATATTCTTTTAGTCGGTCATGTACTTCTCTTCTACAGGTAACAGACTGGCCCCATCTGACTCTGATGAGGAGATCTACATGCCTCCACCTCCTACAGCTCTACCACCTCTTGCACCAGCTCTACCACCTCCCTTACCACCACCGTCGCCATCTCCACATCCATCTTTAGTACCTACACATGCTCCTACACCTACTCTTGTGGCTACCCCTGGACCGCCAATTACCTTAACTCAGTTTTTACCATGTATGTTTACTCCCAGGTCTTGCTCTGTTCCACCTGTTCGCAGGTCTTCCCCACCATCCAGCATGCCTCAGGCATGTAATGAGCATAATGTTTCTATTGATGGCACTATTGAGTTGTCTGTGCAGCAGGATTCCTTACAGGATGAGCGCATACACTCTCAAGAGGGAAACTTACAGATTTAGGAGTTGGCAGATGATCTTGATGTGATGATTGATTTGCGAAAGCAGAGACGTACTTGTGCTTCATATCCTTTGGCAGCACACATTTCTTTGAACAGACTTTCAGAGGATTTCATGAGATTTACCTTGGCATTATCAGTTGTGGAAATACCACGAACATATCAAGAGGTTATTCAAGACAGTCAGTGGCATCTTGCCATGGAGGAGAAGATGATCATGCTACAGTCGCGTGGCACTTGGAGCCTTGTTTCAGTTCCAGTTGGCGCATCTGTCGTTGGGTGCAAGTGGATGTTCACGATGAAGCACCAAGCATATGGCAATGTAGATCGCTACAAGGCAAGACTTGTGGCACGTGGGTTCACCCAGACATATAGAGTGGACTATCAGGATACATTCTCTCCAATGGCCCGACATTCTACTCTGTATATCCTTCTATCAGTTGCAGTAACAAATGACTGGCCCCTCTATCAACTTGATGTGAAGAATGCTTTTCTATATGGTGACCTACAGGAGGAAATTTATATGCATCAGCCACTTGGGTTTGCTACTGAGGAGTGTTAGAAGATTTGCAGGCTTCATAAGATGATTTATAGCCTTAAGCAGAGTCCAAGAGCATGGTTTCAAAAGCTCTCGGACATGATAAAGCAACATGGGTTTGTGTGATCGACTACCGGTCACTCTTTGTTTGTTTACAGGGCTCAGAGAGGTACAGTTGTCATTCTTGTCTACGTTGTTACAGAGGATGACGAGTAAGGCATTCAAATTGCTAAAGATTTCCTAGGTCAACAATTTGTGATCAAGGATCTTCGTAATCTACGCTACTTCCTTGGATTGGAGTTTGCCAAGAACCGGCGAGGTCTTATAATGATCCAGAGGAAGTACGTTGCAGATCTTCTTTCTGAGACAAGTATGGCAGATTGCAGACCTGTCACTACTCCTATGGACCCGAGCATGAAGCTCTATGATGATGACACTGAGGAGGTCGACAAGAGGATGTACAAGGAGCTTGTTGGGAAGCTTCTGTATATGACCATCAACATGCCAGATTGTTAGAGTATTTGGAGCATGCGTCACTTATGTAATAGGTGGGTAAATGGATCCCTCCAGGGTCCATTTACCCCACCACTGAGTTTAGTCCCATACCGCCTAGTGGTGGGACTTGGAGGTCCTGTGGAAGCTATATAAGGAGCCCCAGGCCTCCTGTAACAGATGAGAAAGTTCAATAGAATATCCGCCCCTTTGATGGGTTCTCCCGTGGTTTCATCCCGCTCCTCACGGAGTAGGGTTCCACGTAAAATCCCGCTGTTCTTCTTATTTTATTATCTTTTCCATGTTTTCGCTTCCGCTTCCGATTTTCTAACATGGTATCAGAGCGGGTTTGATTCTTGAGGTCTTCGTATGGTTTATTTTCGATATTCGATTGTAATGTTCATATTCTAGAGTTTTGTTATGAACTAGGGTATCCTTGAACCCTAGTTCGGCACGGTTGCACATCAACGTCAAGTTTTTTTCTCCTCTCTGCACGCGCTGTTTTGATATCTCCGGAGTATTTCTGATGGCACGAGTATTTCTGAAACCCTCGAGAATATCATCAAAGGGGGTTCTGTTCGTGGAGATCTTGCAGAAGTCGACTCGTGCAGTGTCATGCACAGATCCTTCCAGGCGCGAGCTTCCTTCCCCGCCCATGCTCCTCCCACGCGGAACCAAGCTGAAAAAAAAAGGCGGAAGTCCCCCCTATGCGCGAGCCCCTGCGCGCAACCCTACTGCGCACAAAGCGCCCAGGCGGTGCGAGCTGAGCCCCTTCTCCAGCAGGCGGCTGGCGGCGCACTCGATCTCCTCCGCGCCACCCCTCTTGTCGCCCCTTCCATCGGGAGCAGGATAAAATCCCATCGCCGCCCAGATTTGGGAATCTCCCCTGGCGCGAGATCCTCCAGCCATCGCCGAGCTCCCGCGCGCAACTCTCCCCACGGCGGCCCCCTCCTTGTGCATCAATCCCTCGCTGCAGGCGGCAGCAGAAGATCTTTCTCCAAGAGGCGCAGGCGGCGCAAACGTGGAAGCCCCTTCGGGGTGTTGAGCTTTTCCCATTCAGAACCCTAACGATGGGGTTATTTAAAAAAAAAGCATATGTTTGGGCCCAACTGTATGGGCCGAGAGCTGAGTTAAAAAAAAAGGAAAAAAAAAGAAAAAGGTGAGGGGCCCAAATGAGCTGTTAAAAAAAAAAAAAGAGGAGAAGATGAGCACTGTTGGGCTGTTGATGTTTTTTTTAGCCCTTAGTAGGCGGATTGGTTTTCGTTGTAAAAAAAAAGATGCGTACACAAAAAAAAAGCCGTACGCAAAATTCAAAAAAAAAAGAAAGAAAAAAAATGTTGCAAAAGCCGAAAAAAAAAGAGTTGGAACGGCTTATATATATAAAAAAAATGTTCAAAAAAAAATGGACGGCTTATTACAAAAAAAAAATGAAGAAAAGCCGCAAAAGAAATTTTTTGAGAATATTCATTTTCCCCATATTTATGTAGTATCTTATCTTCTCCCAACGTGGTCAACAAGGTCATTCCGACCAGTTTGGGAGAAAGGGGGAGTATATATAGAGAGTCACAGGTCTTGTTCTAAGATTCAGATATCAGATGTTGCAGACCGGTCAGATATTCAGACTCTACAAATTTCAGATTCAGACTCGACGATGACGCATGCCAATCATTTGTCATTCTTGTTGGTCGACCAGAGCTTTCATGTGAGCCATAGGGACTCCATAGCAGAGGACTATTCCCTATGCCATTAAGGGCAAGGGTTTTCATGTGGTATCTGTTAGAATACTCAGATGATTCATTCATAGAGCCCTCGGGTCTCTTATATAGGGAGAGAGCCCTCGGGTAAATTACATGAGAGGTACATAAAGAAACTGAAATAATAAATAACATAAGAGAAGAACAACTATCTCTACACTCCCCCTCAAGATGGAACATAGATATCTATCATGCTCAGCTTGGAAGAACATCTCTGGAAAGGTCCTCTGAGCAATGGTTTAGTGAATATGTCCGCTGTCTGGTCCTCTGAACTGACGTGAGACGTGGAGATGAAGCCCTTCTGGATCATGTCCCTAGTGTAATGACAATCCACCTCTATGTGTTTTGTTCTCTCATGGAAGGCTGGATTGTTGGCAATAAATAATGCTGCCTGATTATCACATTAAAGGTTCATAAGTAAGGGAACATCAACATTCAGATCTTCTAAGACTGCTTTAACCCACATCATTTCTGTGCTTGCCTGTGCCATGGCTCTGTACTCGGATTCGGCACTGGATCTTGCCACAACAGTCTGCTTCTTGCTTTTCCAAGAGACTAAAGAGCTTCCTATGAAGATAGCAAATCCAGAAGTAGACTTACGATCCCGTGGACATCCTGCATAATCTGCATCTGCACAGGCTGAAATAGACAGATCTGTACCTTTCCTGAATAGCAACCCTGTGCCTGGGGAAGACTTCAGATATCTCAATATCATGTACAAGGCATCCATATGTACTTGCCTCGGCTGCTCAATGAATTGACTCACCCGGTTTACTGCAAGGGCAATATCCGGTCGAGTTACAGTGATGTATAAGAGCTTACCCACCATTTCTCTGTACCTTCTCTTGTCCACCTCCTCGGTATCATCATCGTACAGCTTCATACTCGGGTCCATAGGTGTACTTGAAGGTCTGCATCCAGTCATTCCTGTTTCAACTAGCAAATCTGTGACATATTTTCTTTGAGTCAACACCATTCCTTGTGCATTTCTTGCAAATTCGATCCCCAGAAAATATCGTATTGTGCCTAGATCCTTTGTAATGAACTGGCTGCCCAACATAGACTTGGTTATCTCAACCCCCTGTGCATCGTCTCCAGTAACCAATATGTCATCAACATATACCATAACAACGATGGTACCTCTAGGAGTCTTCCGGACGAACAGTGAGTGGTCCGCATTTGATCTTCTAAACCCCTGTCGTTCAATAAGCTGGGAGAGCTTCTGGAACCATGCTCGAGGACTCTGCTTAAGGCCATAGATAGCCTTATGAAGTCTGCACACCTTCTGAGTCCCCCCCTCAGCAGCAAACCCGGGTGGCTGCTGCATGTAGACTTCCTCCTGTAGATCACCATACAAGAAAGCATTCTTAACATCAAGCTGGAATATGGCCCAGTCACGTACCACTGCAACCGATAGAAGGATGCGAAGGGTAGAGTGTCTCGCCACTGGTGAAAAAGTGTCCAAATAATCTACCCCATATGTCTGTGTAAAGCCTCTTGCTACGAGCCTGGCCTTGTATCTGTCAAGACGACCATCTGCATGATATTTGACCGTAAATACCCACTTGCAACTCACCACAGATGCACCTGGAGGAATAGGGACAAGAGACCAAGTCCCTCTAGATTGCAAGGCACGCATCTCCTCTTCCATTGCTAGTCGCCAGCATTCAGTCTTCATGGCATCCTGATATGTCCGTGGAATCTCCACTGTCGATACAGCAGCAGCAAACTTCTGAAAATCCCCAGTGAGACGATGAAAGGAGACATGAGAGGCCAGGGGATATGAGGCACACTGTCTTCGCTGCTTCCTATGAGCAATAGGCCAGTCCAAGTCATCCAAACCAGTGCTGATCGGTTGATCCTCCTCCTGCGGTAAAGGCTCCTGCACAGGTGCATTATTCAACCCATCATCAGTGTTAACATCAGAACATACCTGAGGCGTGCTGGATGGTTGACACGTAGCTTGAGCAGGGCCTGGCCGTCTCGTGTAGAACTTAGTGAAAGGGACAACTGGGGGTGGTGGCGGGGGTGGTGGTGGTGGTGGTGATGTTGGTGTCGGTGGAGTAGAGGATGGACCCAGGCTTGGAGGTGGTGGAACATAGACATTGGAATCTGATGATGTGGAGGAGACCAATCTGTCACCTGCAGGGGAGAAGTACATGACAGGTTCGAAAAATGTAACATCAGCACTCACATAGTACTTGTCATGGACAGGGTTATAGCAACGGTATCCTTTTTGTGTCCTGGAGTAACCCACAAAAATGCACTTGATAGCCCTAGGTGATAGCTTATCAAGTCCCGGAGAGAAGCGGTGGACAAAAGCAACAGTGCCAAAAACCCGAGGTGTCAGTGTAAACAAGTCTCTGTCTGGAAAGAGAACAGAGATTGGAGACTTTTCTCCAAGAACAGTTGTAGGCATTCGATTGACCAGATAGCACGCTGTAAATATAGCATCCCCCCAAAAGGTTAATGGAGCACAACTCTGGATAAGTAATGTGCGAGCAATATCAAGAAAGTGTCGATGTTTTCGTTCTGCAACCCCATTTTGTTGAGAGGTGTAGGCACATGTGGTTTGGTGGACAATGCCTTTAGATGAAAGGAAGTTAGCAAGAGAGCGAGTGCAGAACTCCAATGCATTGTCAGTACGCACATACTTAACAGTAGATGAAAAAACATTCTGGACTTCATTAATTAGATTTTGAAGAACATTTCCTGCTTCAGATTTATTTTTAAGAAGAAAAGTCCACGACACTCTAGAGAAATCATCAACGACAACTAAATAGAACCTGTGCCCCTGATGATCCGGGACACGACTCGGACCCCAAATATCTATATGAAATAATTCAAATGGGGAGCTACTGCTCCGACTCTGACGACCGGGGAAGCTAGATCGATGGTGCTTCCCTAACTGACATGCTTCACAACGAAAAGAGGAACTCGGAGAGATCTGAGGCAGGAGGTGGCGCATCTTCTGTAGCGGCAGATGACCGAACCTAAGATGCCAGGTGTACGGAGATACGGAGGCCTGGGAATGCAAGGAGACGCCAGCGTAAGAGTTACAAACGAGACGATAGAGGCCATTGTGCTCAGAACCACAGCCAATCACCCTGCCCGTCAGTATGTCCTGAAAAATAACAGACGATGGATCAAAAATAGCACGACAGTGCAAATCACGTGTAATCTGGCTAATAGATAAGAGGTTCATAGAGAATTCTGGAGCATGTAGCACATTCTGTAAGTGCATAGAGGGTAGCAAAGCCGTCTCCCCCTGACCGATGATAGGAGAATGAGTGCCATCAGCAATGAGTACAGAGCGACCAGGCTGAACAGCTCTGTAGGACTGCAGGATATCTTTCTCACGGCATAGATGATGGGTAGCTCCAGAGTCGACAATCCATCCTGTGAGGTCATGACTATGAAATGAGACTGAAGGACTACCTGAGGCACTGGCTGAGGCAGATGTACTAGCTGACGCCGAAGCCGCAACATCAGAAACGTCTGCACCCTCTGATGATGATTGTGGCATAATATCACGAAGTCGTGCCATTAACTCCTCGAACCTGTGATCTGGAGTAGATGCTGGTGGACCCTGAACATGATCAGCTACTCGTGGAGAAGGAGGAAAACCATGCTTGGAATAGCATGTATCCTCCGAATGACCAGTACGGCGACAGAATGAGCACGTAGAGCGTATGCGACCTCCGCGGCCACGTCCACCACTTCCTCTACCACGAAACGAGGACGAACCACCACGTCCCCTGGAAACTGCCATTGCGGACGGAGTCGCAGTCGCTGTATTGGACTGAACGGGTACACGACTGATCCTCCTGTATACCTCTTCCATCAGCGGGATGGTGGCATCTGCTAGAATCTGAGAGCATGTTGCCTCGTACTCCGGGTCTAGGGCAGCGAGTAATACGCCAACCATAGTGGCGTTGCGGAACGTCTTCTGCTGTTCCGGTGTTGCTGTAAGCGGAATGGTGCTATAGAGCTTCTCGAACATGCCACGAAGCGACGTGTACAGGGAATGGAGAGGCCTCCCATTCTGCTTCGTGGTAAATATATCATGCTGCAACTGGAGCATCTTCGTCTCGTTGCGTACCTGAGAGTACGTCATAGCCAAAATATCCCACATCGCCTTAGCGGTGGGCTGGTGAAGGACATCATTCGCTATCTCCGTCGTAAGCGTACCTGAGAGCCACACCTTGGCGTACGCATCGTCAGCCTCCCATGAGGCATAGATCCCTGTCTTCTCCGGCGGTTCATCCTCGGTAAGAATATGCTTCTTACCACACGACTTCATGAGACTGAGGAACTGCATCGCCCACAGCTCGTAGTTAGTCCCGTCCATTTTGACGATTGGTGCCGAACCTTTGAAGGCACCTATGGCGGGCATATCGAGCTTCTGTTCTGACATAATGCCGGAGAAGAACAAGTACTGATAGACCAAGAAAGTATTGTCTACCGAGACCTTGTAGGATTCAAGTGCATAGGTAGACGATTATGCACTTGAATCTAACATCACGATCGAGCCCTAGTGAGGAAGCGGTACCTCGGCCACGAGTAGAGGCTTGGGAGCCCCTACTACAGGAAGACGGCGGCTGGAGGCCTCTTGGCGACGAGCAGGAGGCCGGGGCTGGAGACCGGGGGGGCTGGGCGGCGGTGTAGGGGCTGGGCGGCGTTGATCGGAGGGGCGCTAGGGGTTGGGGAGCCCGCTGGGGGCTGGGAAGCTCGGTGGAGAGGGGCGTTGGGGGCTGGGGAGCCCGGCGGGGAGGCGGCGAGCCCGGGGAGGAGGGGCGTCGAAACCCTAGAGTCGGCGGCGGCGGCGGGAGAGGGGGGGGCGGCGGTGGAGAACCCTAGGTTAGGGTTATGGCTCTGATACCATGTTAGAATACTCAGATGATTCATTCATAGAGCCCTCGGGTCTCTTATATAGGGAGAGAGCCCTTAGGTAAATTACATGAGAGGTACATAAAGAAACTGAAATAATAAATAACATAAGAGAAGAACAACTATCTCTACAGTATCATAGGGACTCCACAGTAGAGTACCATTCTCTGAGCCAGATAGACACTCCAGCCCCGTTCGTCCTCCTCACATGCACGCCATGAGAAGCAACGTCCTCGACTGCAACAGCTGTGCGCGTTGGGTTGATATTGTTTGTAGTGTCATGTATTGTGAGTTGAGTTTCTTCCTGTTTGTCCAAGCTGAGCATTGCATGCTCCAGCTTGAGGGGGAGTGTTAGAGTATTTGGAGCATGCGTCACTTATGTAATAGGTGGGTAAATGGATCCCTCCAGGGTCCATTTACCCCACCACTGAGTTTAGTCCCATACCGCCTAGTGGTGGGACTTGGAGGTCCTGTGGAAGCTATATAAGGAGCCCCAGGCCTCCTGTAACAGATGAGAAAGTTCAATAGAATATCCGCCCCTTTGAGGGCTTCTCCCGTGGTTTCATCCCGCTCCTCACGGAGTAGGGTTCCACGTAAAATCCCGTTGTTCTTCTTATTTTATTATCTTTTCCATGTTTTCGCTTCCGCTTCCGATTTTCTAACACAGATATATCCTTTGTCGTGAGCAAAGTGAGTTAGTTTATGGAGCAGCCCAGACAGGCACATATGGATGCAGTCCATATGATTCTGGGGTATCTGAAGGCCTCGCCTAGTACTGGTCTTCTATATAGCAGAGGTATATCTCTTGCAGTTATAGCATGTGCATATGCAGATTATGTTGGGTGCCCAAGGACAGGAACTCTACTTCTGGCTTCGCAGTGTTCATAGGAAGTTCCCTGGTGCCATGGAAGAGCAAGAAGCAAACCTTGCCCTGTTTCTGAAGAGGAATTATAACAATCCACCTCCAATCCTTGGTCTACTGCACTCATTTAACATGATGGAGTCCTTTGTTGGAGCGTCATTTATCTTCACTTATGCAAGTTATAAAGATGAGGATAGTTTAGATTGGAATTTGAACATCTACGTTCTGTTCTTTTAAAATCTAGCCAATCATTTCATAAATCTCCAGCTATATGCAGCATTTCTAATCCAGCCATTTTTAACGTCTATTGTGTACACCGTTGCCTGCATTTTGCAAGAGGTCGTCTCCAGATTTTAAGCCTGTGAGGGCTAACCATGCAATAAAACTTTACTTATCACCACAAGGATTCCCTTCATGTAATAAACGCTCAGCACTTCTTTGTATAAAGCAAATTTAGATGCCTATTATGAGTCGTATGACTTAGACTCCAAACTTTTTATTATCATCGTAAAGTTTCAAGCAATATGAAAATTGATTATCTTAAAATATAACCACAAAAGTGAATTTGAAAGGTTGGAGATATTACCGTAAAGTCAAGCCATGTCTAATGACTTAAGCTATTTATGGGCATCGTTAATAAAAGAGGGTATATGCTCTTACTGCGTCCATTAATGCATGGATTTCAGAGTCCTTAAGGTTCGCACCAACTCTCTCCAACCCAGCTTTAAGCTCTTCTAATGTGATCTGACCACTTTTGTCAGCATCTATCATATTAAACATTTCCTTAAGACCAGCAATTTCTTCTTCAGATAACCTCTCAGCAATGACCTGAAAGAACAGAACCTGTATTTAGAATTTCACGAAGAACTTTCTTTATCATTGATGGGCCTATCAATAGGTCAAAAGAGACCAATGTCATTCACAAAAGGAAAAATGGAAAGAATGTGAAAAAAAATGTAACAATGTGCATGAAATTGGGAAACCAAAATTGTCAATTCTAAACCAACATAAAGAAATGCTAGGTAGGAAAGCTAATAGGGACTAACGAAGCAAGCAATTAGTCCATGCATCATGAGGTCCTAAGAAAACAAAAACAACAACAACAAAGCCTTTTCCCACATTAAGTAGGGTCAACTACATGGATTCTTTGCCTTCATTCAGATCTATCTTGGGTCATTTTCGGGCGTAGATCCAAAAAACTAAAATCCCTTCATATAATATCATTCCAGCATTTCTTGGGCCTTCCTCGCCCTCTCTTAGCCGTCTCAACATCCCAAAACTCGCATCTCCTCACTGGTTCATCAGCTAACCTCCTTTGCAAATGGTCAAACCACCTTAAGCGATTTTCTCGCATATTATCCTCGATCGGAGCTACACCAACTTTCCTTCTGATGGCATCATTCCAAATCCGATCTTTACGTGTGTGTGTGTGTCCACACATCCACCTTGGCATTTTCATTTCTGCTATAGTCATTTTATGCACATGTTTATGGTTCACAGGCCAACATTCAGATCCATAATGCATAGCAGGTCTCACAGCTGCTTTTTAAACTTTCCTTTGATTTTCAAAGGAATTTTCTTATCACAAAGAACAGTAGAGGCTCCTCTCCAGTTTAGCCGACCTACATTTATTATATTTGTAACATCTCCATCAATTTCCCCATCATGTTGCAAAACAGATCCCCAGTATCTAAAAGAATCTCTTCTGAATGTTATCGTCACCAATCTTCACCTCGATTCCTTCACCATTACTTCCATCAAAAGTCCGCTCCTTATAATCAGTCTTAGCCCTACTTATACGAAATCCTTTAGTATCCAATACATATCTCCAGACCTCAAGCTTCTCATTTACTCCATCTCTAGTCTCATTAATCAACACAATATCATCAGTGAATAACATACACCAAGGTATCTCATCCTGAATGTGACTTGTCAACTCGTCCATAATCAAAGTAAAAGAAATGGACTCAAAGTTGAACCTTGATGCAGACCAACGTTAATGTCAAAATAGTCAGCCCTCCCAGACTGTATCTGTTGGAAAAAATAAGAGTCGTGTTTATTCCGTACGTCTTAGGCTCTCTTATACAGGAGAGTAGCCTATGGGTAAATTACATTAAGAGTCCGAAAGAAAAGAGGAAATACGAAACGGTACAAAATAACACAAAGAATATAAACTAAAACTTCTACACTCCCCCTCAAGATGGAGCATAGATATCTATCATGCTCATCTTGGATAAGCACTTCTGGAAGGAACCCCGAAGTAGAGCATTAGTAAGAATGTCAGCCATTTGATCTCCTGAGCTGACATGGGTTGTAGAGATGAAACCTTTCTGGATCATATCACGAATATAGTGGCAATCCACCTCAATGTGCTTCATCCTCTCGTGAAATGCAGGATTGTTTGCAATAAATAAGGAAGGTTGATTGTCACATTTTAGTGACATGGGAAGAGGAACATCTATATGTAAATCTGTCAGGACGGCGTGAACCCACATCATTTCTGCACATGCTTGGGCCATGGCTCTATACTCCGATTCAGCACTAGATCTCGTAACTACTGTTTGCTTTTTACCCTTCCATGAGACAAGTGACTCCCCAACGAATATAGCAAAGCCAGACGTAGATTTTCTATCCTTTGGACATCCTGCATAGTCTGCATCAGCACATGCTGAGATAGTAATAGTGCCCTTCTTTCTGAACACCAATCCTGCACCTGGAGATGACTTAAGATACCTTAGTATCATATGTATAGCGTCCATGTGTACATGGCGAGGTAGCTCCATAAACTGGCTAACTTTATTTACTGCAAATGTAATGTCTGGTCTGGTAATAGTAACATATAGAAGCCTCCCTACCAATTCTATGTACCTCCTTTTGTCAACCTCCTCAGTATCATCATCATGCATCTTCATGCTTGGATCCATGGGTGTCGAAGCTGCTCGACATCCAAGCATACCCGTGTCACTTAGCAAGTCAGTGACATATTTCCTCTGAGTCATCACCAGTCCCTGTTCATTTCTGGCAAACTCCAATCCAAGGAAATATCTAAGTACTCCTAGATCCTTGGTAACGAATTCGAGGCCCAAGAATTCTTTTGTTGTTTTAATGCCCTGCATATCATCTCCTGTGATGAGTATATCGTCAACATACACCATAATGACAGTCATACCTCTGGATGTTCTGTGTACAAAGAGAGAATGGTCTGTATTTGACCTTTTGAACCCTTGCTTCTCAAACAGATCTGATAGCTTCTGGAACCAAGCTCTGGGGATCTGCTTTACGCCATAGATCGGCTTGTGAAGCCTGCATACCTGTACAGACTCCCCCTCGGCAGCAAATCCAGGTGGCTGCTGCATGTAAACTTCCTCCTGAAGATCACCATATAGAAATGCATTTTTGACATCTAACTGAAATAGGGGCCAATCTTGAATCACAGCAACACATAACAGAATTCGTAAGGTAGAGTGACGAGCAACAGGAGAAAATGTGTCAAGATAATCTACCCCATACGTTTGAGTAAAACCGCGAGCAACCAGTCGAGCTTTGTACCTATCAATAATGTCATCAGCATTATGCTTCACGGTAAACACCCACTTGCAGCTCACAATAGAAGCCCCAATAGGGGCTGGAACCAGACTCCATGTACCTCTCGACTTAAAGGCGGTCATTTCTTCCTCCATAGCCAGACGCCATTTACTATCAGCCAAAGCTTCCTGATAATTCTTGGGAATATGCACAACGGATAAAGCACCTACAAACCTCCTGAAATTTCCTGCCATACGGTCAAATGTAACATGAGAAGCATTCGGATATGAAGCATGGGACCTTTTCTGCTTCCTTAGTGCAATCGGCAAGTCAAGGTATGCATCAGTAGTACTAACATCCATGTCATCTGCTGCCTGTTCCTACTCAGAAACACCGTCAGTCCCATCACTAGATGTAATGTTGTCAGAACAAACCTGGGGCATGTGTGATGATTGACCATGATCATGAGCAGGAGCTTGCCGTCGACTGTAGTGGCGTGGTAGAGGAGGAATCAAAGGTATGGGAGGTGGTAATGGTGGTGGTGGTGGTGGTGAGGATGGTGGTGGTGGTGATGGTGGTGGTGATGAGGATGATGGTGGTGGAGAGGTAGGACCTTGCTGTGGTGTATACAAGGGTGGAGGAGGAATAAAAATGTCATCATTTTTATCTGATGGCACCAACCTGTCACCTGTAGGAGATAAAAACATGACTGACTCAAAAAATGTGACATCTGCACTGACACAATATCTGCGACGTAATGGATCATAGCAACGATAAAAGGAGTAAAAGAAGAAAATAGGAGAGGGGAGAGGGCTTCTCGTAGGGTAAAAGAAGAGAAATGGAGTGGAAGAATATAAAACAGATGTGGTGATAATACTAAGGGAAAAGGTGGGTGATGTAAGTTGAACAGTAGCTGCTGATGTGAGCAGCACTTGCTACACAACAAAAATATTTTTTTAATCCAAAATCTCTCTTTATTTAATCTTCATAAAATTGACCGTATTCACGCCTCGAGTGTCAGATTTCGACGTGCAATATCTCGATTGAATCCTCTTTGAATGACGATCAATATGAGTATAATATTAATATATTTTTGATTGGGTTTGGATGCCCGAAAAATTCGAGATACGGTTTTGATTTGGGGTCAAATTTTGTGATTTAAAAATATCAAATGACCTTCGATTGACGAAAGGTCGATTCCGTTGGTCTTGTTTCGTTGAATCGGATTTTTAGGCGGTCTCGGTTCGTTTCGCGGTTTCTGAATTTGTGTCGTGGCTTTTTCGGGCACGCATTACGATGCGATCGATTTTTGGTCGATTTTGCCCGAACGAATTTTGATTCACGATCAATTGATCGTTTTAGGTTGTCTAATGTTGTCAGATAGCTTTATTGGGTTAATCGGACCCTAATCGGGTCGGGTTTGGGTTTATGTGGATCCCGGGTGTTACATTATGCCTCAAAAAAAATCTCCACGTGATGAATCATAATCATCACAAGCTCCCCAAGTAGCAATTGTAGAAAAATCTTCCTACGTAGAGGAACCTTCTAACCCCAAATAATCCTATTGTAATAGTATCAGGATTAAACACATAGGAGGTATTTAGAACATTCTAAGCTTTCTTTACAGAGAAAATGCCTCCACCATGGTCCAGTTTTCTCCGCCACTTATAAATCAAGAACCTCGTTCTTAATTTCTCAGTAAACTACCCACCATGTCAGCCACTTCCTACATCGCCGGGAGGTCACCATTATCAAATACCAACCATGAAGTTTTTCACATCAAGGTGAACCCGCAACATCACCCAGAGGAAAAACCTCCAATAATAACTTTTTTAAGGTTTTTGTCTCTACGATAGTATCATTATATGAATTTTGTTTTCTTTTATCATATAGTGATCAACAACATTGAGGTGAAAGGTTTTGCATCTCAAAGAACCATAATCTAGGAGGGCCCCCATTCAGCACCCCAACTCTTCCCCTTCCTGGAGTAACCAGTCTTTTCCATTCATATCTCTTTCTAAACCTAGGTGGTCTGACAAAAGAACCGAAATTACATATTGGAAGCAATTTGAAGTACATTTCAAAAGGAGTACACTGTGCAGACAGAACTGTTAAGTGTTTACAATGATCCTAAATTCATATAATCCACAACTTTGCCAAAATGAAACAATGAACCAATGTACATACTCTGAGGGCCATTTTCTTAAGTTTGTTCATTGCAGAGAATTGTTTCAAACGAGTTAAAACAGCTGAATCAAGAGGTTTATCAGGAGCAACACCATCAACAAACATCCACGGATGACCTGCATAAAAAATTGCATTAGGATCATAGAATCAAACAATCCATCAATACACATTGAAGCACTACTAGTGTAAAAATTTCACACCATTTAAATTATCAAAAATCGCAGTATGTAGAAAGATTATTAGATGGATGTAATTATCCAACTCTGATAAAAAAAGTCGCATTTAAAAAATGTCCATAATCATCTACAGCATATTGTTCTTTGATACTATAGGTCGGTAATTTCTTCTATAACTCCTGAAGACAATATTAAGAAAACTTAAAACTTCTCTCCATTTCAACTAGATCTGTAGTAATTATATTTGCAAAATATTTAGCAAGTCATGTCCCAGAAAATAAATAAAATCAAGTATTCAAACTAACGCATTTCTCCAGATTGCATTGTGCTCTAATCTTCACATTAGTTCCATCTTTATTTCCTTGACCACTTAACTTTCATTTATAATTTAATGACCAACGTCTAAACCCGAAATTTTATAGCCAAGATTGTCAAGTAGTCCTAAACTCTTATGACTTACTTTCACATGTATTCAAATTTCCATGTGATACCACATTAAGGGCAGTTCTGCATATATTCCATTGTTATCCACTTAATTAAAATATCAAGGCCTCCATCAACCCTCAAACTTTTTATTAACATCCCTTATCTTATCTGCAAAAATAATGTTATTCGCCAAAAGCATGCACGAGGCACCTCCTCTTCGATGTACTCCAACAGCTTAATCATGTGTAAGATAAGGACCAAAAAATGAACTTCACTGTAGCCCTATATGAAATAGTTTTCTCCAGCAAAAAAGACACCCACTTCTCCAAGAAATCATCAAGGTGGCCTGACTTGATATGAAAACAAGAGCTTTCCTCTCTTAAACGATAAAACCTTATGTAGATCCTTTTCTGTCTATTTAAGAATGACTATTATATTTTATTCCTCCAATGCTCTTCTGAAGATGCACTAGAAGGGAGCAAATAAATAATGCTAAGCAATACTATAAATCTAACTAAATGAGCCAAACAACCATAGAAAAAAGCAACCACAAAACAAAGCAATTTATACAGCTCCACCTACCAAATGACTGTGCGACATGCCTAAGTTTGGTCTACTTAGTATAAGAAATCCATTAAAAGAACTATTTTTGGTGTAGTCCAAGCCGTATTACAAATTGGCCACTCATCTCATCAAGGGCTCATCTGCTTAGCAAGAAAAGTATTCACTTGGAACTCCTCTTAGACAAAATAGAAATAAAACGTGCAATCCAATAAAGCCTTCAAAATAAGAGAAAAATCGAAATAAGAGAAAAATCGAAATGCAAACCGAACAAACTGGAATTGAAGGTGAATGAGGCTTAACCGGAGTCAGAGTTATTCAAGATCGGAGCTACGAAGATGATATATGATAAGGCTAAGAACTCACTGGAGAATGACTTCAGATGGGAATGAGTTGAGTTGTGACATTTAGAGTACCTTATGGGTCCTTTCATAGGTGAGGCGGACCTTTATAAAATAGTAGAAATGCTCAAATTTGTAAGCATAAATGGATAGACAATATTCACTTAAATGATTTAGGTATATTAGTATTTGATCACGGTGTACTAGTGCAAAATATGTTTAAAATAGATTTAGAGCTCTGTACATGTAGATGTCCCTATACATTATATTTTAATTAGAAAAATAACAAACTGAACAATCACAAGATTCGGACAATGTTTTTACAAGTACTCCACATGCAAAGGAATGAATTGTTATTGTGGAAACAATGCATTAGCTTGTTTATTACAAGGGCCCTAGGGCTCTCTTATATAGAAAAGAGAGACCCTATAAGGAAAATTACATGATAGAGACGAAATAAATGAAAGCAAATACAAAATAACTCTCAACACTCTTCTTCAAGATGGAGCAAAGACGTCAATCATGCTCAACTTGGAACAATGCCTCTGGAACCACCTCCTGGCTAGGGCCTAGGTTAACACAACCGATGTATGTTCCCCTGAGCTAATGTGGGAAGTAGAGATAAGCCCTTCTATATATTTTGTGTAGTGGTAATCTACCACAATGTGTTTGGTCCTCTTATGATAAATTGGAATGTTGGCAATGAACAGAGAAGCATGGTTGTCGCAAAGCAAATACATGGGAAGAAACGTGTCAACAACTAAGTTTGTTAGAACGAATCTGACCCTTCTTATCTTAGTGCTCCCTACATCATATTTCTGTATTCTAACTTCACACTAGATCTAGCAACCACAGTCTGGGTCTTTCTTTTCCATGAGACCAAAGAACTCCCTGTGAAAATCGCAAAATCAAAAATAGACTTCATGTCTTTAGGCAACCTGCATAATCAGCATTTGCATGTTGTCATAGCAAAAGAAGTCCCTCTGCTAAAGAATAACCATCTACCTAAAGAAGACTTCAGATATCTTAAGATCATGTGAACAACACCCATGTGAGCATCTTGTGGCTCCTCCATAAACTGGTTGACTTTGCTCATTGCAAAGAAGAAATCTGACCTGGTAAAAATCACATAGAGGAGTTTCCAATGAGCTCCATATAACTCCTCTTGTCCACATCATATGTATCATCATCATAGATCTTCATGTTGGGGTCCATAGATGTAGCGGCAAGTCTGCAGTTTTCCATCCATGTCTCTGAGAGAAGATCTGTAACATACTTCCTATGTATTATAATCATACCTCGTTGGTTCTTGGCAAACTCAAGTTCAATAAAGTATCATAGTTCACCAAGGTTCTATGTGACAAACTACTGCCCAAGGAACGTCCTACCCTCACTGATACCATATAAATCATATATGTCGAGAGAAAAGAATGAAAATTATTTATTCATGAAGCACTAGGGTTCTCTTATATAGGAGAGTAACATGTTGGGCAAATCACATGAAGAAGACGAAGGAAATAAATAATATATAAAAGACATGAACGATAACTAATATCTCAATACTCCTCAAGCTGGAGCGTAGATATCTATCAGGCTCAGCTTGGAGCAGCATCTCTGGTAAGGCCCTTTGGCTAAGGCCTTAGTAAGTGCATCTGATGTCTGGTCTCCAGAGCTGACATGAGTAGTGGAGATGAGACCCTTTTGTGTCATGTAACGAGTGTAGTGACAATCCACCTCGATGGTCTTGGTCCTCTCAGGAAGGCTGGGTTGTTCGCAATAAAGAGAGCAGCTTGGTTGTCACATTGGAGGTGCATGGGAGAGATACCTCAACATTCAGGTCAGTAAGAACATATCTGTCCCACATCATCTATGTACTAGCTTGCATCATGGCCCTATATTATGATTATGCACTAGATCTGGCAACCACAGTTTGCTTCTTTCTCTTCCATGACACCAAGGAATTTCCTATGAACACTGCAAAGCTAGAAGTAGACTTCATGTCCTTGGGACACCAGGCATAATCTGCATCTGCACAAGCTGTAACTGCAAAGGATGTACCTCTACTAAATAAGAGACTAGAGCCAGGTGAGGCCTTCAGATACCTCGGAATCATATGGACTACATCCATAAGTGTCTGTCTAAGCTGCTCCATAAACTGACTCACTTTGCTCACTATAAAGGATATATCTGGCCTAGTGCTAGTCACATAAAGAAGCTTCCCAACAAGCTCCTTGTACCTCCTCTTATCGACCTCATCAGTGTCGTCATCATAGAGCTTCATGCTCGGGTCCATAACGTACTTCCTCTGGGTCATCATAAGACCTCGATGGTTCCTAGCGAACTTCAATCCAAGGAAGTAATGTAGGCTACTAAGGTCTTTGGTAACGAACTGCTAGCCTAGGAAATCCTTAGCAGCATGGATGCCCTTCTCGTCATCCCCTATAACAATGATATCATCAACGTAAACAAGTATGGCAAATGTATCTCTCTGAGTCCTCTGAACAAACAATGAATGGTTGACAGTCGATCTCACAAACTCTTATTGCTCCATCAAGTCCGAGAGCTTCTGGAACCATGCTCTTGGACTCTGCTTAAGGCCATAGATTGCCTTGTGAAGCCTGCAAACCGACACTCCCCCTCAGCAACTAACCCAGGCGGATGCTGCATGTAAATCTCATTTTATAGGTCACCATAGAGAAAAGCATTCTTTACATCAAGTTGACAGAGGGGCCAATCACTTACAACAAATAGAAGTATACATTGAGTAGAATGCATGGCCACTGGAGAGAATGTATGAGTGAACCCACAGAGTATCATGATAGTACACCCCATATGTCTGAGTGAACGCACGTGCCACAAGTCTCGCCTTGTAGCGATCTACATTGTCATCTGCTCAGTGATTCACCGAGAACACCCACTTGCTCCCAACAACGGATGCGCCAATTAGAGTTAAAACAAGCCTCCAAGTTCCACACGACTGTACGCAACCATCTCCTACTCCATGGCAAGACGTCACTGACAGTCTTGAATGGCCTCCTGATACGTCCATGGTATCTCTATGATTGGCAGTACCATGGTAAATCTCCTGAAACCATCTGAATGTCTACTCAAAGAAACTTGGGTTGCAAGAGGATATGAAGCACAAGTACGTCTCTGCTTTCGTAGAACAATAGGCATGTCGAGATCATATGTCATCTCCTGAACATGTAAGTTTCCCTCTTGAGAACCTGGATCATGTAACAAGTTGTACCCTTTCCTTTTATTATATACATTTTCTTGCTTGAGGTATGGTAATCCACTCGCGTACTTTTTTTCAAAAAAAAAAAAAGTTTCCCTCTTGAGGGGGTACCTGATCATCCTGACTGCATAGACAACTCAGTAATACCATCAGTAGAAACAATATGCTCATTATATACATGAGGCATGTTGGATGATGGAGAAGACTGTGAGCAGGGGGAACAGAGTGATACTTGCAAGTAAACATACGTGGCAAAAACTGAGCCAAGGTAGGTGGCGGTCCAGGGACATCCACAGGAGCAAGTGTAGGTGTTGGAGATGGTGGTGGAGGCAGCGGTGTTGGTGGTGGTAAGGGAGGTGATGGAGGTGGTAGAGCAGGTGTAGGAGGTGCTAGAGATGTAGGAGGTGGAGGCATGTAGACCTTCTTATCAGAGTCAGATGGGACAAATTTGTCACCTATAGGAGAAAAATACATAGCAAACTCAAAGAACGTAACAACAGCATTGACAAGGTATTTCTGTCGAAGCGGATCAAAGCAACGATACCATTTCTGGGTATGAGAGCAGCCAACAAAGACACACCTGACAGCTTTGGGGGAGAGCTTGTCATGACCGGGCGAAAGATTGTGAACAAAGGCCACAAATCCAAACACATGGGGTGTAAAGGAGAACATATCTTTCTCGGGAAACGCAATCAAGAAAGAAAGCTTTTCTCCCAAAACAGAGAATGATATATGGTTCAAAGTAGCAGGCAGTGAGAACCGCATCACCCCAATAAGAGTGAAGAGCACGACTCTGAATAAGAAGGGTTCTGGTCACATCGAGTAAATGAGGATGTTTACGTTACGCAATGCCATTTTGTTGAGATGTATAAGCACGCAAGGTCTGGTGTACAATGCCAAGTGACCTGAGAAACTCAGATAGCTGTAAAGTGCCAAACTACAAGGCATTATCAGAACGCAAATACTTGGCAGTAGTAGAAAAATATTCTTTAACGCATTAATAAATGATTTAGTGACAAACACCGCCTTAGACTTATTCTTTAACAAGAAAATCTAAGAATGTCTAGAATAGTCATAAACAGCAACCAGATAAAAGTTGTCCTTAGTAATCAGGGACATGATTCAGACCCCAAATATCTAAGTGAAGGAGCTCAAACAACTAAGAATTGTTCCGACTCTGACGAGATGGAACGAAGAACGGTGATGCTTACCAAGCTGGCAAGCCTCGCACTGGAAAAAAGATCGCATGGAGATCTGTAGGAGGACATGACACAGCTTCTGTGGAGGAAGGTAGTCAAAACGAAGGTGATGCCTCTCTCCGATTATCTCCGACGTATGGCAAAGAGGATTCGTCGAAGAAGTTCTCCGGTTGGGACTTCGTTCTCTTGATGTACCTGCAAGTAAGGGCGAGGCTCAAGCCTTGAAGGCTTGGCCTTATTGTAACCCGCAAGGAAAGAAGATGGGTGGTGCTCAGGGAGGATGTAATGGAGAGGAGCTTCGGCTCAGGCCTGTTGTATGGCCAGAGGTAAGGTGATGCAGCGTGAAATGGATAAATAGGGCCGCATTTTTCTACTTTTTATCCGTTAATTTTATTTACGTTTATTTTGAGTCGTCGTAATTTTAGTCAAATAAAAGAGATCGCCTGTGATCTCAAAAGTAGTTAGTTTAATTTGAATTTCAAAATTAGTTAGTTAGTCGGTTAGAGTCAAATTAGGATAATTAGTTTGAATTTGAATTTGAGTTTCTATTTTTGTGACCTCATCCCTCTTATATAAAGGGATGATAGGCTATTGTGTTAAGGAGGTCAGAATATATGAAAAATTGAGATTTTATCTCTATCTCCCTCTCTCGTCCATCTCTTCTCCCACGCGATCTACGCATTTCTTCCTCCTCAAATCTCTCGTTCTCCGACGAGCATCCTCTCCTCAACCCCTCCAATTTATTCTCCCACCGAAAATCCACCGATCAAATTTTATTTCTTATCATCGCCGAACCCTCATTTGCATCAATTGGTACCAGAGCATGGCTTACAGATCGTCCTCACGATCTGACGATCCCTACAAAAGTTCACGCAAGCATCATGCAACGAAGGACCATCGTTCATTGGAACGAAAACGACGATCCAACGAAGCTTACGACAAGGAGATGTTGGGCATATTGCTTGACTTCCAAACAAAACTACAAGATTTGATGGCCAATTTCGAGACTCTATGCGCCAGAATCAAAGTCTTCCACTACCGAAGCCGCTGTCCAAAATTTTGACGAAGAAAAACTCGTCGTTGATGATGATTTGCTCGCTGTCCCGGCCGTTTCAGAAGAGGAAAACATGAACGTGCTTGCTGTCCAAGTATTTTTAGGCTTGCCAACATCACCGAATTCGACCCATGGCCCCCCTGCCGCCCTCTTGCGGACCCCCTCCACCATCCCCGTACCCCCTACGGCACAGCCCTCAGCCCCCGCGTCTTCTCCCACCGCCCTCGCCACCCCAGCAAACCTCCCAGACCCTCCGAGCCCCCCTTTGTTGCCATTACATCCCCAGAAGAGCCCCAAACCCCGCTACGAACCCCCTCGCTACAGGCCCCAACCCCTTCTCCTTCTCCCCCAGCACCCGCGTCAAACCCATACCCGCCACCACCCCGCTCCGCCACCCCCGCACTCCCAGGAAAAACCCCGGCCTCATCAACCCCTCCTGCATCCCCTGAAACCCCTCTGGCACCCCCTGTTGCCCCACCCCTGCCGCCAGCCCGCAGGCGCCACCACCCACACCCGCTATCCACACCCCTGCCGTCCCCAGCCCCCGCACCTATCATGCTCCCGCCACAACCCCCTCCCACCCCCCAAACCCCATCGCCACCGCTTCCGTTACAACACCATCGCCCCCGCCAGCCCTATTCCGGCCCCCCTATCGCCCTGTGTCACCTGCGCGTGCGTCTCACGCACCGCCGCCGCTCGCACCGACTACCCCGCAGTCACCATCGCCCCTTGCTCCCATCTTGCGTCCACTGCCGCCACTGCCAGGGAAGGGAACACCGAACCCTAACGAGGGGCCCTATAACTATGGGATTCGAATCCCATGAAGTTTGGGATAAGAAATTAATTTGGAATATTTGCATGGAGACCCCTCCTCCCAAAAGTTTTTATCAAAGGGGTTACTTGGAGGATAGATTATGCTTTGGATTTTACTTAAGTGAAGGGGTACGAAAATTGCATTCCAACCCCCTAGAGCAGGAATATTTAAAAGGTAGTGCTGAAAGGACCAAATCTGGATGGTCTCCTTATCCAATTAGGATAAGAATCATGGGTTTCACCTATTTAAAGGCCCCATGGCTTAATTCATTAGCCACATCTCCTCCTCTACTCTACTTGTGCTATTGCTTTGCTATGGACTCTCCAAAGGCCGAGTTGTTCGTCATGAAGATGCCCCATCAGTTCTTCAAGCACCATGTCAAAGGGACGAAACCCAGATGGATGCCCGCATGTGCGTCACACCTGCTCTTCCGCCACGAAGCCAACATCGCCAATACTCGCGTCACGCACGCATGGATTCTGCCATTTGCTCCACACCAGTTCTTCCATGGGATGATCGAGAACGCTGATCTAAACTTATCAACCTCCAAGCCTGCAGATCCAACAATTCGTCCGGAGACGAATTTTTCAAGCGGAGGAGAATTGATGCAGCGTGAAATGGATAAATAGGGCCGCATTTTTCTACTTTTATCCGTTAATTTTATTTACGTTTATTTTGAGTCGTCGTAATTTTAGTCAAATAAAAGAGATCGTCTGTGATCTCAAAAGTAGTTAGTTTTAATTTGAATTTCAAAATTAGTTAGTTAGTCAGTTAGAGTCAAATTAGGATAATTAGTTTGAATTTGAATTTGAGTTTCTATTTTTGTAACCTCATCCCTCCTATATAAAGGGATGATAGGCTATTGTGTTAGGGAGTTCAGATTGATATAAAAATTAAGATTTTATCTCTCTATCCTCTCTCTCGACTCTCTTCTCCCCCACGCGATCTCCGTGCTTCTTCCTCCTCAAATCTCTCGTTCTCCGACGAGCATTCTCTCCTCAACCCCTCCATTTTCTTCTTCCACCGAAAATTCACCATCAAATTATTTTCATAAACGTTTGCATCAGTTCAGGTCAGATTATATGAAAAGTTGAGATTTTATCTCCCTCTCTCGTCTCTCTCTTTCTCCCACACGATCTACGCGTTTCTTCTTCCTCAAATCTCTCGTTCTCCGATGAGTTATCTTCTTCTCAACCCTCCAATTTCTTCCCCACCAGATATCTCCACCTCCAAGTTTAATTTCCGCCGTCGCCAAATTTCCATTTGCATCAATTGGTATCAGAGCATGGCATCTAGATTGTCCTCACGATCTGCAGATCCCTCTCGTCGTTCACGAGAAAAGTCCAAAGAATCTCGCTCCAACGACCGTGCATGGCGTGCTGAGGTTAGACAAGCACTATCGAATATGCTCTAAGTTTGTGCCGATATGCAAGTTTTGGCGTCCCAGATGCGAGAGCCATGGAATATTGAAGCAATAACGCGCCAACTAGAGGAAAACATCGCCAAATCAAAGTCTCCAACCACTGAAGCCGATTTTGATGAAGAAAAACAAGAAAAAGAGAGCGTGGACGACGAAATGGCCGCTGTCCAACCCATTTCAGAGGAAAAAGAGGCCGTCTCCAATGATTTATTCGCTGTCCAGCCCGTTCCGGAAGAAAAAAAGTCGATCTGATTGCTGTCCAGGTAATTTCAGACTTGCAAACGCCGCAGAAACCGACGTACGGCCCATCCGCGGCCCTCTCACAGACCTCCTCCACCACCCTCGCACCTCCAGGCCCCCCTCTCGCTGCACCCGCAACCCCAAACCCCCCTCTCGCGGCACCTGCAACCCCGGAACTTCCTCCCGCACCCCCTGCTGCCCAGCCCGCAACCTCAACGCCCCCTCCCGCCACCATTACACCTCTTGCGGTGCACCCCCCCCCCCACCCTCCCCTCCCTTCTCTACAACGCCTTCCCCCCAACTCCCCTTTCAACCCTATGTGCCACCACCCTTCCCCAATGCTGCTTGTCCCTCCACCCAATCTCTGCGACGCCGCCACATTTTTTCCCACCCCACCACCGTCGCCATCACCCCCATCCTACCCCGCAGCCCCGCACCACCAGCCCTCATCTTCCTTATTTCCAAAACCTACCCCGACTCCCCTCCTCCTCTCCCCGACACCATCGCCCCCTCCCATACATCACCTCTCCGCCAACTTCTCTTTCCACCTCCCTATCTGACGCAATACCCTCCCACCACCCCCCCTCCTGCAGCACACCTCGGTCCCGTACCACCACCACTGGATTCCTTGTCTCCAGTCCATGTTCACGAACCCCCCTCCGCCAATACAGTACCACCGCCAACGCTTTTCCCCCATATATGTGCCGCCAAAATCGTGCTCGGATCGAAGAAACCCTAGTATGGGTTGGAACTCTCCAACCGAAGAGGACTGTATCCCGCCAAAGTAGGGATTGAAAACAAATTTGGAGAAATTGCAGGGAAATCCCTCTTCATAAAAACTTTTATTGGAAGGTCATGATAAAGAACCCCCTTACAAACTATGTTTAAATGAAGGGGTGCGAAAATTGCAAAGACGCCCTCTAATTGGAAGGAACTACAAACGTAACGTCGAAAAGGATCTAATTGAAGGAATTGCAAGCTACAATTTCAAGGACGAAATCTCCAACGACGCATCTAGATCAAGCAAATCGTCGGGAGATGAATTTTTCAAGCGGAGGAGAGTTGATGCAGCGTGAGATGGATAAATAGGGCCGCATTTTTCTACTTTTTATCCGTTAATTTTATTTACATTTATTTTGAGTCGTCGTAATTTTAGTCAAATAAAAGAGATCGCATGTGATCTCAAAAGTAGTTAGTTTAATTTGAATTTCAAAATTAGTTAGTCGGTTAGAGTCAAATTAGGATAATTAGTTTGAATTTGAATTTGAGTTTCTATTTTTGTAACATCATCCCTCCTATATAAAGGGATGATAGGCTATTGTGTTAAGGAGGTCAGAATATATAAAAATTTGAGATTTTATCTCTATCTCTATCTCTCTCTCTCGTCCCTCTCTTCTCCCACGCGATCTACGCGTTTCTTCCTCCTCAAATCTCTCGTTCTCCGACAAGAATCCTCTCCTCAACCCCTCCAATTTATTCTCCCACCGAAAATCCACCGATCAAATTTTATTTCTTATCATTGACGAACCCTCATTTGCATCATAAGGGGTTGTGTAGACGTAGACGTGAAGCGGAGGGATGTCGGAAGTGAGATGATTCGTGTTGTGAGTCGGAGGGTTGAAAATGAGAGGAGCGAAGATGGGTTGAGATTTCGGATTGGGCAGAGTAATCGAAGAGAAAGAAAATATAGAGAAGGGGATAAGATTTAGAGAGGATATACTTTAGGTGCCTGATGTTGGAGGACGGCAGTTGACTCCTAATTCTCACCTGTAGGGGATCGGCAGCTTGTCCTCGAGGCTCGACTGTTCTTCAGAGAAGAAGCAACAACGGAGGGTGGGTAGCCTCCGGATCACGCCTAGGTAGGTTCTAGTCGGACATGTTGTGATGTGTTGTCACCACAACTCAGCAACTGACTCTCCCTCTCTATGTTGGAGCTGAAGGCAGATACTGTTCTTGGTTTTGGAGGTCGAATTTTACAGGGGAGGAGTCGGGTGGTAGGGAAAGAGAGGATAGAGGTGTAGGGGAACTGGAGGTTTGGCGATGGGATAAGATAGAGGATAGAATTTGTTGGGGGATTTGGTAGCGATAGCATAAGGAGGAGAGGCGTAGGGAGATGGGTTCTTGGAGCTTGATCAGGCAATGGTGGTTAGATGGGATTGAGTTTCGTGTTTAGCCGTTAGAGACGATAAGGGATTAGGGAAAAAGTCGGAGATCGGGCCAATCATTGAGAGGATCAGAGGAGATAAGGGGGGTTGTGGTTGCAAGTGACTAGGGATAGAGTTCGGTCGGTAGTTGTTGGGAGTTGACGGAGAAGATGGAACAAGGTTAGGTGGATAGGGATGGACGTTGAGCATCAGGTAGTCATGGCCGATCGGAGAGGGAGGTGGGTCACTTCAGGGAAGTGCATAAAGGAGGTGCAGGCAGTGGTGGCTGAAGGAAGGGGAAGAGAAGCAAGCTGTTGGATCTTCCCAGATCCAACGGCGGTGACGTTGCACGTGAGGAGGGAGTCGCCTTGGAAAGAAGGCGGGGATGATCTCGGCCGTTGGATCGATGGCGATCCAACGGTTCAAATGGGATACACTAGGGGACAAAAAGGGTTAACCAGGGGAAGGTGTGTGTTTGACCTAGAGATAAGGTGGTCCAATGAACGTAAGACACGTGGATTTTTAACTTGCTGGTCAACGCATGAAATGTAAAGAAGAATAAATAAATAATAAAAGACCTCAAATGCAAAAATATCCAAAATGAAAAATATAGCCCTAAATGCATTCTATAATGTTTGTTTGTGAAGGAGTCAAATGCGAATGAACTAAACTATGCAAGGTATGATTTTTTGTTGATATTCTATGTATATAAAATATCAAAAGGAAAGTCGGTATAGCTCTAATCGAGGATAAGATATGTGAAAATCACTTAAGGTGGTTTGGCCATTTGCAAAGGAGGTCGACTGATGCACCAGTTAGGAGATGCGAATTTTGGGATGTTGAATCGGCTAAGAGAGGGCGAGGAAGGCCCAAAAAGTGTTGGAATGAGACTATACGAAGGGATCTTAGTTTTTTGCATCTAAGTCTAAGACTGAGATTGACCCAAGATAGATCTGAATAGAGGCAAAGAATCCATGTAACCGACCTTACTTAATGTCGGAAAGGTTTTGTTGTTGGTGGTGATGTTGGTTTTCTGTGGACAATAAATGTATGCAAAAATCAAACATGATGTAAAATAATGAAATGTACATAAATGTATTTTTTATTGTTATGAGTTGAGAAAAAATCAGAATAAATGAATGATGTGTATTATATACAGGTGAATAAGGTTGGTGAGCTCAAGTCAGAAATTGTATGTTTCTTAGATTTTCTGATTTTTTGGATTTCTAGTTTTATGTAATTATTTAAAACATGAGATGAAATAAAGGAATGAAAAAGAAATAAATCAAAAAGGACTAAATATGTAAATGAAATAACAAGTCAAAGATCAATGAATATGTACAAAATATCATCAGGTCCCAAACCCCAGTTTCACAAATGAACTCTGATTCTTTTGAATTTGGTCTTGATTTGTAGATAGTTGAGTGTACGTTAATTCAAATGTGAGTAGAGTGAAATTGGGCATTGTATGTGAGAGATATCAACATTTACGACTTTCTGATCTGGAATTAGGGTTTGGGTTTATTTCACAAATATACAAGTTAGTAATTTTTTTAGGATTTTTCATTGGATAATATTAGTGATATGTACACAATGGAGTTAGTGTAAATTAATTAAAATGAGTGAAGTTAAGTGAGTATTTAAAAATGAATACGAATGCGGAATGAAATGCTAATTTATGCAAATTATTTATAAGCGTGTGAATGTTAAGTATGAGTTATAAACACATGAATGCACCAAATTACTCGGGACGAAGCTCTATTTTCAACTAATTAGTGCAATGATTTACATATTCATCAACCCCTATACTTAAGCATTGCTCGTCCCTAAGAAACTAAGAATGAAGAGGTGAAATGAGATTAGGTTCCGTACCAAGATGTAACATCCGGATCCGAATGAACTGAAGCTCCTGTCAAGAAAAGGATGTTGCAAGCAAGTTTGGATCTCCAAAGTGGAGATATTCAAAGGTACATATCTCTCTCCTCTTTGTTCTCATTAAAGTCAATGTTGAAGTTTCTAATTCAGTTTTTTTTTATGTTGCTATCCATCAGGTATTTTATCTATTGTTGTATGTTAGATAAAGCCACAAAATCCTTCCAAACTTAAAGGATCAAAGGTACAATCTTTTCCCCTCTCTTGCTGCTTTCCATGCATGGTCTTTACACATTTTGATAGTAATAGGTTGCTTGAGTGTTGTATATTCTAGATATGCTATAACTGGGTTACCATATATTATAACATGTTGGGAACAAGGGTCTTGTGGTAATCTAAAGCAATGGAAATTTGACTCTATAATACTTGTGTATTGCATGTGGCCGAAGATAGATTGCACTTTCATCTAAATTCTAATTGTATATTCCTGGTTAATATGATGTGAATACATAAATAACATCTCAATACTAATAATAGAAGTACAAATGATTCCCAAGAACATTTAAACCATTGTGAGATATACATGAGGGTCGGTAAAGGCAGTGATATCATGTTCTGCACAAGGGTCATTGGAACTAGAGTTTAATGTAAGGATACACAACACTAATGAAGCCTATAAAGAAGGTCATCATACTTATCTCTTGAGATGGTATACATAGAATCATGATATCATCAACATCTCAAAAGACTGTTTGATGAGCTACAAGTTTATTATGCTTTAACCAGCAACAATCTTCTCTATGGCCACTACATCTAGAAAAGTAAAATAATATATGGCTCATCTCGATGTAAAACAATCACGGTTGTGGGCATGAGTGGACCTAATCTATCCCTCTAGAAGAAGCAACCATGGCAGAGGTGATCTCACCTTTCTTAGGTGTATGAAATAATATAGATAATATACTCAACTTAATATGTACCTCCTAACTAGAAGAAATCTTTGATATGGTAATCCTTTGTGACAACACGACCTCATATGGAGATTCCAGATCCGGAAGAAAAAGATCAACAATCAATGGATATCTGAACAGTCCATGTGTTGCACATATACAGACATGTGTGTAAGAATTTAGCTTTTTAAAACTAGAATTCCCAGCATAGCAATATTCAACTAAAGGTTGGGTATTCTGCTTCATTTTAAACACTAGACAAATCTGCATAATGCAAGCAAAATTCTGTCTTCAGAGTATAGTCAACTTAAGAATCTGCCACATTTTTTTTCATGGTTTTTGATGCACAATATCTATACCGCTGGAGCATATTCCATTTTATGACATAATCAGGAGATTATTTTCAATGGAGCATATTCCATTTTATGACATAATCAGGAGATTATTTTCAATATTAAGTATTATGAAATCTGTTAAATATATTGTTATCAACTTATTTGGATTCTTAATCTCGAGAACAATCACAGAAGGTCTATTTCAACCTATTGAAAATGACGAAAGATAAAGAATTTAACTATGATCCATCTTAATGATATCAAGATCGCGTAATTAACCCGACATATTTTTTTTAGCAAGGGTAGGAAGATACAAAGTAGCTAAAGGGGTATAACTCTTGGCTGGGAGTTTGATATATCCAATTGGGAGGGTTTCTCAATATCTCTTAGTAATAGTGATAAAGAATCGAAAGATGGCTACGGTGGATAAGTAAATAATAATCTCAATATTTTAGCATTATTAGAATGACTTGAGATCTAGTGGAAGAGAAGATTCAGGGTGAAATTTTGCAGTGCCAGGAAGGATTGCATCAACCATCTTTTCATCTTTTGTTCATTATATTAGGGTTTTTTCATACAAGAGACTTATAAAAATTAGATCAAGAGTCTTGCCACTAAATTACGAGTTAAATAACAAAAGTAAAATTTCTACATTAAATTAAATTTTAAATTCAGTTCCGATAAAAAACTTATGATCTCGTGGTTTGAAAAAGGAGTTCATTGAGATATTTTCATAAATCTAGATTAATAAGCAAGCCGCCAATTGATGAGATCATATATGATCAATGACTGAAGATCTTTGTGATCAATCATTCAAAATCACTAAAGTATGAATCACTATTCAATATAATTATCAACAAGATACCCAGATCTGTAAAGTTGACTACATCAGAGTTCAAGAGAGGATGAGAAATTAAGTTAGTGATGATGATTCAATGATGACTAGTAATTAAAAGTGTCAGTCATGGTAACCTTTACGCCTGACTGTGCGAGGGGGCGGTGACCCTCAGCTGGGCGGAAGATTAGGAAGCCCAGTTAGGGCAGCGGCCGCTTCGTGCGCGGGTCTAGGATCCCAGTCTTTTTCTCGGTTTTTCGCGAGCGCTCGCAGTTTTTACGCCTCTCTGGGATCCACAGGTTTTCTTTTAAAGACCAGTTCCGCTGACCCTTGTTCTTTAGGGTACCTAGGCTGGAGGACCCTTGGTTTTAGTTTTTTGAGCTCGTTAGCCCGTACCGGTCGGGCCGGTTTTTCTTTTAGAGCGACTTTTCTAGAGAGTCTCTCTCACCCGTCTCAGTGGCGTAGTTTTGGAGTAGACCTATCCCTCTATTGGACCGCCCTTCCAATTAGAGGGCGAGACGGAAGAGCCTCTTTTATAGGCTACTTCACCGCTTGAGTTTTATTTATTTTTTGCAAACAGACTTGGCGATGCTACATCTGAATCATCCATGTATACATCTGAATCCTCTATGGCTACCTCTAAATCAGTTACAGTTGAATCTGAAAAAGATACATTGAAATTGGATTGAGTCACAATTGAGTTGGCTAAAGTTGAATTACAGTTGAGTTGGTTTCCGTTGAACTAGTTACTTTTCTGCCAATAATTCCTGGCAAAGAGAAAAGACCATATCATGAAAATCATCCTTATCAGACTATCTACTAGGCTTGAGAAAAACAATAAGAAAGAATCAAAACCCCATATCCATCATATACTCTTACTATGATCAATCCACAAGATTCTTAAACATCTTTATAAGCATTATAGAGATAATGATTATATCAGAGTCTCATTATTCATATTCTCAAGACCAGTCAAACTTGTATTATAATTAATAGAAAGGCAATGACTTAAATATGGACCACATGATATTGATATATAAATGATTAATGTGGGTAATTAGTGTAGGATGAGTAGACTGCGGTTTTACATACCAAACAACTTGAAAGCCTGTTTCATTGCAAGTAGCTTTAAATTTTAATTGTCAAGGCCAAATTACTTCCTTTCTTTTGGAACCACAAAATTTCCTGTTATTTTTAATTAATTAAGATTTACTCAACATTTGTTGATGTTCTTTTCTCCCTATTCCATGGATTGCAGGCAAAATACCTGCACCGTTGTATTGGGGGAGTTGAATGTCAGTTTCTGAAGCAAAACATAGCAGGTATGTATGTTATAGTTTGTTCAAGATATTTATGCTTTTATTTCTCTTCTGATAAAATTGGGATACATGTATATAATGCAATTTTTGTTGTTACATATAAACTGATATGGAAATTTATGCAATATAAGTGTGACATGTTATAGTTCTGTGGCATGTTGTTAACGTGAATGTCATCCGTATAAAAAAATTTCCCTAATTTCCAGTTCCCTAATGCGATTTCTAGATAATATGATATTACGGATGATGTGTCAACGGGTTTCCCAGATCCGAGAAGGAACGGGCCTCACAGTTTGGTATCAGAGCAGTGGTACCCTGCTACATACATTCGTAGTATTATTGTTCTGATCACATTAAATCCTCGGATTGTGACAGTCCTTTGACTTGTTACGAGTCTGAAAGGGAAATATGACATTCAAAATCAATGACCACAGATGTCACTAATTGCAACTAATTTCCATATGTATCCCTAGAAGAGAAAAGCATAGTTAGAAATATCCATGAACATTAACTATTAATGATATTGGTTCTTACATAGAACCATGGCGTCCTGAACCGATCTTTCTGTGTTTTAATTGATTCTGAAGCGATAGATGAACTTCGAGTTTCTAGCAAGAAGAGTTGCAGAGACCATAGATCCTCTCTATCACATCCATAGGTCAGGTAGCCAGTTGTTCAGCATAAGACTGATAGTCAAAAAGTTACCAATGTTGATTGGTGGACATGAGACGATAGCAGACTGTCTGCTACTACAGCTCAACAAGTTTGACCTAACTTTTGGTATGGATTGAATGTCAGCTCATCATGCCTTATGTAATTAATTCTTGAAGACAATTGTCTTCAAGATTCCAGACTTACCCGAGTCTACCTATAAAGGTACATTACATGACTCCAAAATGAAGTACATTTCAGTGTTGAGAGCTCAAAGACTCATAGATTGAGAATACGATACATTTCTAGCAATTATCCGAAATACACCTGATGAACGAGCCGATGACTCAGGACATCAGTTTAGTGTTGAATTAGTCCAATGTGTTTCCTGATGATTTGCCAGGTATACCGCTTGAGAGAGAGATTGAGTTCGAGATTACACTACTACTGGATACACAACCAATCTCGATGACTCCATACCACATGGCACCGACCGAGTTGAGAGAGCTGAAGATGAAATCGCCTTAATTACTTGACGTAGGTTTCGTAAGGCTGAACACTCCACCTTGAAATGCTCCAGTTCATTTTGTCAGAAAGAATGATGAATCGATGACAACGTACATAGATTACATTCAGATGAACAAGAAAACGATGAACAACCATTATGCTCTGCCATCAACTACATGTGTTTTAGGTATTTTCAAAGATCGATCTCCGATCTGGCTACCATTAGCTGAGGATTCAAGAGTTGGATATTCGGAAGACAACATTCAAAAGCATAAGTAGTATGTTAAGCTGAACAAATGTGAGTTATGGTTATCCAAAACCTCATTCCTTGGACATGTCATTTCTGGAGCAGGTATGCCAGTTGACCCTACGAACATTGAGGAAGTTATGTCTTGGGAATATTCCAAGACAGTTACTCGAATTCGAAGCTTTCCTGAACTAGATAGTTATTATAGATGCTTCGTCTGTGGCTTTCCATGAGTCATTTTGACACAGATGAGAGTTCCTTTCATTGGCCTTTAAGGACATTGAAAGAAAGATTAACAAATGTGTCTATTCTTGCACTTTCTTCAGATACTCAAGTTTATACAGTATATACAAATGCTTCAAATAAATGTTTAAGAGCGGTTCTGATGCAGCAAGGTTACATGATTGTTTATGCAACACGTCAGTAGAGGTTGCATAAGCGGAATTACTCCATCCATGACTTGGAGTTGGTAACAGTTGTCCTCGTTTTGAAGATCTAGCACCACTATCTCTATGAGGTGAATTTTGATATCTTCATAAATCGCAAGAGTTTGAAGTACATCTATGATCAGAAAGAGTTGAACATGAGACAACATCGATTGTTTGAACTACTGAAGGATTTTGAATACATGATCTCTTACCATTCTGGTAAAGGAAATGTGGTGGCAGATGCGCTTAGCAGGAAAGCTCACACACATACGGCAAACTAGCTATATACATGAGATATACTCGTAACCTTGACTAATTGACATCCTCATAAGAGTGCGTCCTCATCTATCCGCAATTCAATATTCTTTGGGATTGCATAGTAGAAGGATATAGGACATATCCTTGAATTTTAGACAGATGCATGCGTGTCATCAAGGACAAACGTGATGATTTTGTGAGGACTAAGTCTATTTTGTGGAAGGTTGGCTGGGTAATTGCGCCCAACAATGAGTAGTTGCGCAGAGATATTCTTGATAAGGCACACAATTCACGATTGTCTATTCTTCTTGGTAGCACAAAGATGTACCAGGATCTAGGTCTACATTCTGGCAGGACGGAATGAAGCGAGATGCAACATGTCGTGTTAGCAAGTGCGTGATCTATCAGATGGTCAAGGCAGAACATAAGAGACCACCATGGTTGTTACAGTCTCTCCCCTTTTTCGAATAAAAGTGGAAGAACACTTCTATGGATTTTGTCACGGGACTAGTAAAGACAATAGGTGGTCACGATGCTATTGGGATGTTGTTGACAGATTGGCCAAGTCAGTCCATTTCATACATATCAACATGACCTACACTCCATCTAGACTGGCTAGATTACATGTGCAAAAAAAAATATTATCAAATTTTATGATATACCACATGAGGTAGTGTCTAATGGAGACTCGAGGTTTATATCTCACTACTAGTACCGGCTTATGTCAACACCACAGACAGAGCTAAAAATGAGTTCTGCATACGATACTATGTGTTATTCAGATACTTGAGAATTTGCTATGTGCATGTACTCTAGAGTAGAAATGATCTTGGAAGGACCACCTGTCATTGGTAGAACTCCCGCACAACGACAGTCATTATTCCAGTATTGGTGTGACATCATTCGAAGCCCTATACGGGCGGAGATGTCTCGCACCTCTCAGTTGGCGTAAGGTAGGTGAACATACATTTTACTCTGTAGATCTCTTTGGGAAGGGGCTACGAGAACTGTTGATCGATCTTGTAAGGGGAAGGCTTCTGATGACTCAGAGCTGCTAGAAGAGCTATGCAGACCGTCAGAAAAGAAATTTAGAGTTTCATGTAATCCGATCCTCTTCTCTTAATCGATTCAAATAATAACTTAACAATATTTAACTCAATCCTTCATATTGATGGAATTCCTGAAAACACAAGAAGGAGATTGAGTGTTTCTATGAGTATCTCCCATAAAGGGAGTACAGAGATTTAGTGCTCATAGCAAGTTGACACCACGATACGTTGGATTATTTGAAATTTTTAGTCGTATGTGTAAGGTGGTCTATCGAGTAACCCTTTCTCTACACCTATCAATTTAAGGAATTACAAGTACGACCTTCACCACGTCATCAGCTATGAGAACCTTGACGTGGAGTCAAATTTGATTTACAAAGAGAAGGTTAGTACAAATACTCGATAGTGTTGTAAAAAAAAGCTTCGCAACAAAGAGATTCTTCTAATAAAGGTGCTATGTCACCAACATGATGTCAAAGAGGCAACATGGAAGACAAAAGTGGATATGCGGGCACGATACCCACAACTCTTTCAGGTAATTGTCAAAACAAGCCCATTTAATTATATATATTGAAAGAACACGGCTTGTTTTCCCTTTGAGGTTTTTATGGGTACAAAATTCTTTAAGGTTTTTATGACCAGATAAGATCCAAACAAGACACAAAGTGACCTTGACCCGAGTCTCGAGGACGAGACTCCCTTTGAGGTTTTTATATTTGTAACATCCGGATCCGAATGAACTGAAGCTCCTGTCAAGAAAAGGATGTTGCAAGCAAGTTTAGATCTCCAAAGTAGAGATATTCAAAGGTACATATCTCTCTCCTCTTTATTCTCATTAAAGTCAATGTTGAAGTTTCTAATTCAGTTTTTTTTTATGTTGCTATCCATCAGGTATTTTATCTATTGTTGTATGTTAGATAAAGCCACAAAATCCTTCCAAACTTAAAGGATCAAAGGTACAATCTTTTCCCCTCTCTTGCTGCTTTCCATGCATGGTCTTTACATATTTTGATAGTAATGGGTTGCTTGAGTATTGTATATTCTAGATATGCTATAACTGGGTTACCATATATTATAACATGTTGGGAACAAGGGTCTTGTGGTAATCTAAAGCAATGGAAATTTGACTCTATAATACTTGAGTATTGCATGTGGCCGAAGATAGATTGCACTTTCATCTAAATTCTAATTGTATATTCCTGGTTAATATGATGTGAATACATAAATAACATCTCAATACTAATAATAGAAGTACAAATGATTCCCAAGAACATTTAAACCATTGTGAGATATACATGAGGGTCGGTAAAGGCAGTGATATCATGTTCTGCACAAGGGTCATTGGAACTAGAGTTTAATGTAAGGATACACAACACTAATGAAGCCTATAAAGAAGGTCATCATACTTATCTCTTGAGATGGTATACATAGAATCATGATATCATCAACATCTCAAAAGACTGTTTGATGAGCTACAAGTTTATTATGCTTTAACCAGCAACAATCTTCTCTATGGCCACTACATCTAGAAAAGTAAAATAATATATGGCTCATCTCGATGTAAAACAATCACGGTTGTGGGCATGAGTGGACCTAATCTATCCCTCCTAGAAGAAGCAACCATAGCAGAGGTGGTCTCACCTTTCTTAGGTGTATGAAATAATATAGATAATATACTCAACTTAATATGTACCTCCTAACTAGAAGAAATCTTTGATATGGTAATCCTTTGTGACAGCACGACCTCATATGGAGATTCCAGATCCGGAAGAAAAAGATCAACAATCAATGGATATCTGAACAGTCCATGTGTTGCACATATACAGACATGTGTGTAAGAATTTAGCCTTTTAAAACTAGAATTCCCAGCATAGCAATATTCAACTAAAGGTTGGGTATTCTGCTTCATTTTAAACATTAGACAAATCTGTATAATGCAAGCAAAATTCTTCTCTTCAGAGTATAGTCAACTTAAGAATCTGCCACATTTTTTTCATGGTTTTTGATTCACAGTATCTATACCGATGGAGCATATTCCATTTTATGACATAATCAGGAGATTATTTTCAATGGAGCATATTCCATTTTATGACATAATCAGGAGATTATTTTCAATATTAAGTATTATGAAATCTGTTAAATATATTGTTATCAACTTATTTGAATTCTTAATCTTGAGAACAATCACAGAAGGTCTATTTCAACCTATTGAAAATGACGAAAGATAAAGAATTTAACTATGATCCATCTTAATGATATCAAGATCGCGTAATTAACCCGACATATTTTTTTTAGCAAGGGTAGGAAGATACAAAGTAGCTAAAGGGGTATAACTCTTGGCTGGGAGTTTGATACATCCAATTGGGAGGGTTTCTCAATATCTCTTAGTAATAGTGATAAATAATCGAAAGATGGCTATGGTGGATAAGTAAATAATAATCTCAATATGTTAGCATTATTAGAATGACTTGAGATCTAGTGGAAGAGAAGATTCAGGGTGAAATTTTGCAGTGCCAGGAAGGATTGCATCGACCATCTTTTCATCTTTTGTTCATTATATTAGGGTTTTTTCATACAAGAGAATTATAAAAATTAGATCAAGAGTCTTGCCACTAAATTACGAGTTAAATAACAAAAGTAAAATTTCTACATTAAATTAAATTTTAAATTCAGTTCCAATAAACAACTTATGATCTCGTGGTTTGAAAAAGGAGTTCATTGAGAAATTTTTCATAAATCTAGATTAATAAGCAAGCCGCCAATTGATGAGATCATCTATGATCAACGACTGAAGATCTTTGTGATCAATCATTCAAAATCACTAAAATATGAATCACTGTTCAATATAATTATCAACAAGATACCTAGATCTGTAAAGTTGACTACATCAGAGTTCAAGAGAGGATGAGAAATTAAGTTAGTGATGATGATTAAATGATGACTAGTAATTAAAAGTGCCAGACATGGTAACCTTTACGCCTGACTGTGCGAGGGGGCGGTGACCCTCAGCTGGGCGGAAGATTAGGAAGCCCAGTTAGGGCAGCGGCCGCTTCGTGCGCGGGTCTAGGATCCCAGTCTTTTTCTCGGATTTTCGCGAGCGCTCGCAGTTTTTACGCCTCTCTGGGATCCACAGGTTTTCTTTTAAAGACCAGTTCCGCTGACCCTTGTTCTTTAGGGTACCTAGGCTGGAGGACCCTTGGTTTTAGTTTTTTGAGCTCGTTAGCCCGTACCGGTCGGGCCGGTTTTTCTTTTAGAACGACTTTTCTAGAGAGTCTCTCTCACCCGTCTCAGTGGCGTAGTTTTGGAGTAGACCTATCCCTCTATTGGACCGCCCTTCCAATTAGAGGGCGAGACGGAAGAGCCTCTTTTATAGGCTACTTACCGCTTGAGTTTTATTTATTTTTTGCCAACAGACTTGGCGATGCTACATCTGAATCATCCATGTATACATCTGAATCCTCTATGGCTACCTCTAAATCAGTTACAGTTGAATCTGAAAAAGATACATTGAAATTGGATTGAGTCACAATTGAGTTGGCTAAAGTTGAATTACAGTTGTGTTGGTTTCCGTTGAACTAGTTACTTTTCTGCCAATAATTCCTGGCAAAGAGAAAAGACCATATCATGAAAATCATCCTTATCAGACTATCTACTAGGCTTGAGAAAAACAACAAGAAAAGAATCAAAATCCCATATCCATCATATACTCTTACTATGATCAATCCACAAGATTCTTAAACATCTTTATAAGCATTATAGAGATAATGATTATATCAGAGTCTCATCATTCATATTCTCAAGACCAGTCAAACTTGTATTATAATTAATAGAAAGGCAATGACTTAAATATGGACCACATGATATTGGTATATAAATGATTAATGTGGGTAATTAGTGTAGGATGAGTAGACTGGGGTTTTACATACCAAACAACTTGAAAGCTTGTTGCAAGTAGCTTTAAATTTTAATTGTCAAGGCCAAATTACTTGCTTTCTTTTGGAACCACAAAATTTCCTGTTATTTTTAATTAATTAAGATTTACTCAACATTTGTTAATGTTCTTTTCTCGCTATTCCATGGATTGCAGGCAAAATACCTGCACCGTTGTATTGGGGGAGTTGAATGTCAGTTTCTTAAGCAAAACATAGCAGGTATGTATGTTATAGTTTGTTGAAGATATTTATGCTTTTATTTCTCTTCTGATAAAATTGGGATACATGTATATAATGCAATTTCTGTTGTTACATATAAACTGATATGGAAATTTATGCAATATAAGTGTGACATGTTATAGTTCTATGGCCTGTTGTTAACGTGAATGTCATCCGTATAAAAAAAATTTCCCTAATTTCCAGTTCCCTAATGTGATTTCTAAAGAATATGATATTACGGATGATGTGTAAACGGGTTTCCCAGATCCGAGAAGGAACGGGCCTCACACAAGATGATGAGCAAAAGGTGAAAATAGAGCTCGACCCGATCTTTGGATTAATAGTTTGGCGAAACTCATGTGAGAATTAAACTCATGTGAGAATTCTTTTGGGGCCTCCGGGTTCCCGAACGGATTGGCATCTTCTTATGGCTTTTCCGTCGCGGGCGTCTCCTTTCACGAAGCAGGTGTGCTGCTATCTTCCCTGCGGTTTCGCCTATCTGTGGACTGTGCAATCTGGAGGTTGAGTCTATTGACCACCTCTTCTTCCACTGTGGTTTAACGCGTGTCATTTGGGCGGATATGGCTTGGCTTGACGTTTCGGACTCCGTTTCCTTCTGCGATTGCTTGGTTCGCTCTCGGGCAAGGAATAAGAACGACATTCTCTCTTCTATCGCTCGGCTGTGGTGCATCTGGACTGCTAGGAATGAGGCTCTGTTTACTGGCCAGAGATTCTACTCGGAAAACGTCCTCATATCTGCTTCCCGCTTGGTCTGTGACTGGTCTGTTGCTTAGTTGTTCCATATTGTAGTCGGGGTATCGATTTGTGATACCTTCCGATATTGTTTGAGTTCTTTCTCTCCCCTTTTTCTATCCGCTTTCCCGCTGTAAGTCTCTCTTTTTTCTTTGTCTTCTATTAATAAATCTGGGGCGAGCACCATCGAGTGCATCCCCCGTTTTTTGAGTTTCAAAAAAAAAAATAGTCTCTAAGTTCTACAAGTCATTGTACAGGTACGGCTTAGAAGTCTTCTTAGATCCACCCCTTCTCAAAGCATGCTCCATAAGCATTGAACAATTGTCTCATGTGTGTGAAGGGTGTTAGCTCTCCCCATCCGAAATGTTGAACTACCGTGCAATCCTCTCCTCTAGTAACTCGTCCCGGGGAGTCAGGTATTTCCTTCTAAGTTCTAGTACTGCTAATACAAAAAAAAAGATAAAGAGAGAAGAATTGGAGCCTAGCTAATGTAGCTAAGTCTCCTACTTGAAGCATGACCAGTGTAACCAAGTTTTCAATATGTAGGCTTTGGACCATTGTGTTTAAGAAGTTGGGATTTTGATATTTGCTCAGCCTTTACTTTGGGGGTCTTTGTTTTTCTTTGATTTTTTTGCCCATATATTCAGGATACTTTTTGTACAAAAGTGAACAACTATGTGAGGTGGTTGCATTGGCCCCCCTCGACTAAACGGTTAAGTACTAGAAACTATTCCTCATCTGAAGCTTCATTTTAACGCGTACTCAGGTCTTCAGATGTCCACGCTATCAGAAAAGAAGCTCCACAATCTTCCAACACCCCCATCCGAGTGAACTAAGTGCATAGTGCTAGAGTCTAGATTAATTCTCCATTCAAAAGTCATACTCAGAATGAGGCGATCAATTTAAATACTAAGAGTCGAAGTTTGAACACTGTCATGCGGAACTCGGATATTTAAGTCTAGGATCTGAAGCTTCTAAAATCCTACTTTTTGGTGAAGTTCCTCTAAAAACTAAGTGGATTAAGGTCAAGTCAATTCCACTCTCGGTTTATGCTCACAACTCGGTTCAGAACACAATAACTTTTCACAAGTGCTTATGCATGGTATGCGGAATGAAGTGCTATTGCATAAGATGCATTTTTTAATTTTTTTAATTTTTCATTTTTTTACAAGAATTTTACATATCTTACAAGAATTATACATATTTACAAGTATTTTTCATATTGTATGTATTTTACACATTTTACAAGTTTTACAAGAATAACCCATACCCTGCATTAAGTTAGTTTTATATACAGAAAATACAATGTGATATAGTAGAATGCAATACAGAGTATTACACAAATACAACTCACCTCCCCTATACTTACTGTATGCTAAGTATAAAAAGGTGCAAAAGAAGAGAGCAGTGAGGTAGAAGTTGTCCACCCTCCATAGTTAGGCTCTAATCAGCCTAAGTATAGAAGAGAGCAAAAATAGGGCAGACGAGGTCAAGAAGCAGAATGATGAGTATACACAGTGTGGCCATCGGTCCCCCATATACTTAGACATTGACCTAAGTATAGAAGAAGTACAAGGGAACCGATAGGATCGAGGAGAATGTACAAAGGTTAGGTGTTAGAGCACTCATGAAGATTCTGAGAGGTGAAGTGTGCATATGCAATGTGTAATGCAAAGCCCGTTGGTATGTCTTCTGGATCTGCTTCATGCATGACAAGTTCTTCAACTCTTGGCAACTAATCATCTATCAAACAAACAGTTTCAACAGCCTCCCATTTACAAGAAATGCGGGTGCACCTTCTATAAGTTCTGAGATCTCGACACTACCGCTCACGTGCATTGCTCGAACCATGTAGGGTCCCATCCATCTTGATTTCAATTTGCCTTGGAAGATTTTCAACTTTGCATTAAACAACCATACCTTTTCTTCCGAGACAAAAACTTTCTTCCTGATGTGTTTATCATACCATCTCTTCACTTTGTCCTTGTAGATCATGTTATCATATACTCGGTTTCTGATCTCCACTAGCCCATTCAAGTCCATCTCTCTCTGTTTCTGACCCAAATGACTATTTCAACTGATATTCTTAATAGCCCAATCTGATTTGTGTACAGGCTCCGCGGGCAAATGGTACGGCTTCCCAAAACCATCATGAACGGGGAAGTACTTAATGGTGTCTTGTAAGATATTCGGTAAGCCTACAGAACTTGGTCCGAGAGTTAGGACCAGTTCTTGTCAGTGCAAACGAGCTTCTGCAAAATGCTCTTTGCTTCCTTGTTCGGCACCTCAACTATGCCATTGGATTGTGGGTGATATGAACTTATGAGACGGTGTTCGATGTTGTAATCTTTCAGCAACTTCTTTATATCTCGGTTCAGAAAATGTCTACCCCCATCAGAGATCAAAACCTTGGGGACCCCGAGCCTAGACATTATGTTCTCCTCATAAATTTTCAGACAGTTATCTGTCTGCGGCTCAGGTAGAGATAACCTCCACCCACCTGGACAAGTAATCTACCACGAGAAGGATATACTGAAAACATTGTTTCTGGGGTATATGCCCATGAAATCAATGCCCCATGCGTGGAATACATCACAAATGATGGTCGAGTGCATTGGCATCTCATCCTTGGAACCGGATGGTTCCTCCCATTCTCTGCATACTGGGCACGAGTTCACAAAGGAGTAGGCATCGTGAAACATAATCGGCCAATAGAAGCCACGTTGTAATACCTTCAACGTGGTCCTCTTCCCGGAGTGGTGTCCTCCTGCCTTCAGGGTATGGAAGTGAGTAAGGATACTCTTGTACTCCTCTTGAGGAATACATCACCTCCAAACACAGTCCCATCATTCAAAGAAAAGGAACAGATCCTTCCAGTGGTAATTCCTGGATTCCAACTTCAGTCAGTCAATGCGGCTTTTGGGCCAATCATGGGGAACTTGCCTAGAGACCAAGTGGTTCACTATATTGGCATATCACATAAGAGAGTCATCAACAGCAAAAATTGACTTGTCAGGGATGGAGTTTCGAATTGTTGTAGGATCGAAAGATTCTGCTTGCTCGATACGGGAGAGGTGACCGCCCACTACATTCTTCACTCCAAGTCTATCTTTGATATCCAGGTCAAACTCCTGAAGCAAAAGAATCCATCTGAGTAGACGCGCATTCACATTTTTTCTTCTCCATTGGGTACCTTAATGCAGTGTGATCTGTGTAGATTGTCATTTTCGATCTTGTAAGACGTAATTTGAATTTGTCCAATGCAAATACCACAGCAAGCATTTCCTTCTCGGTAACTGTGTAGTTACGTTGAGCAGGATCCAGAGTCTTTTTGTTAGGAGAAACAAAATTCATATCATAGACGAGACCCTAAAGCTCTCTTATATAGGAGAAAAGCCCTGGGTTAATTACAGAGAAGTACATAGAGGAAACGTAAATAAGGAAAAAGTAACTGGAGATACAATTATCTCGACACTCCCCCTCAAGCTGGAGCATATATATCTATCATGCTCAGCTTGGTGCAACACCTCTGAAATGGACCTCTAGCGAGTGCCTTGGTGAAGATGTTTGCAGTCTGATCTCCCGTAGAGACATGAGATGTAGATATGAGACCTTTCTCAATCATGCCTCTAGTGTAATGATAATCCACCTCTATGTGTTTGATCCGTTCATGAAATGCAGGATTGTTGGCAATAAATAAAGACGCTTCACATAAAAGTTGCATGGGAAGAGAAACCTCAACAGTAAGATCAGTCAACACAGATCTAACCCACATCATCTCTTCACTTCCCTGTGCCATGGCCCTGTACTCAGATTCTGTACTAGATCTGGTCACCATTGTCTGCTTCTTGCTTTTCCATGAAACAAGAGAGCTGCCAGCAAAAATCGCAAAGCCAGATTTAGACATCATGACTCTGGGGCAACCTGCATAATCTCCATCTGCACAAGGTATCACCTCAAGAGATGTACCCATGTTGAATATAAGACCAGAACCAGGTGAAGTCTTTAAATATCTCAAGATCATATGAACCGCGTCCATATGCACCTTCCTGGGCTGCTCCATGAATTGGCTAACTTTTCTCACTGCAAAAGTTATGTCTGGTCTGGTGATAGTGATGTATAGGAGCTTCCCAACAAGCTCTCTATATCTCCTCCTGTCTACCTCCTCAGTGTCATCATCATATAATCTCATACTTGGATCCATAGGTGTAGTAGCAGGCTTGCACCCTGTCATACCTGTCTCAGAAAGAAGATCCATCACAAACTTCCTCTGGATCATCACAAGACCACGTTGGTTCTTGGCGAACTCTAATCCAAGGAATTATCGAAGTGTGCCAAGGTCCTTAGTCACAAACTGCTGACCTAGGACTCCTTAACAGCCCGAATACCATGCTCATTATCCCCCGTGACGATGATATCATCAACCTAGACAAGAATAGCAACAGTACCTCTCTGTGTCTTCTGAACAAATAATGAGTGATCCGTTGTAGACCTCACGAAACCCTGTTGCTCTATCAATTCCGATAGCTTCTGGTACCAAGCTCTGGGACTCTGCTTCAGGCCATAAATTGCCTTATGAAGCCTACACACCTTCTGTGACTCCCCCTCAGTAGCAAACCCTGGTGGTTGCTGCATATATACCACCTCATGTAGATCACCGTATAAAAAAGCGTTCTTTACATCAAGCTAGTAAAGTAGCCAGTCCCATGAAACAGCAACTGATAAAAGAATGAGAAGTGTCGAGTGCCTAGCCACCGGTGAAAATGTATCTTGATAGTCCACCCCATAGGTTTGGGTGAACCCATGTGCCACAAACCTTGCCTTGTATCGATCCACACTGCCATCTGCCCTTTGCTTTACTGTAAATATCCACTTGCAGCCCACAACAGAGGCACCTAGAGGAGCAGAAACAATGCTCCATGTGCCATGCGACTGTAAAGTTGACTTCTCCTCCTCCATTAAAAGACACTGCCTACTATCCCGTATGGCCTCCTGATATGTTCGTGGGATAGAAACAACAAAGAATCCCACAATAAACTTCTTGTACTCCTCGGAAAGATGGTCCAATAACACATGCGCGGCAAGAGGATAAGTTACACACTGACAACGAGACTTTCGCAAAGCAATAGGTATTTCCAGGTCATTAGCCTCTCTGTTTTCTGGTATCAACCCATCCTGTGTAACATTCAACATGTCAGCGCCATCAGTTGAAACAATGTGATTATTACATACCTGAGGTGTGTTAGATGATGCGGAGGGTGCATCAGCAGAGGGGCGAGTAGAAGACTTGCGCGTGTAAACATGCGATAGGAACTGTGTCTAAGGTAAGGAAGGTGGAGATGGTGGAGGCGATGGAGATGGTTGTGGTGGTGGAGGTGGTGAAGGCTAAGAGTCAACATTGGGTGCACATGGTGAAGAAGATTGAGGTGGAGGAACAACCACATCCTCACCAGAAGTAGCATTAGATAACATGTCACCTATAGGAGAAAAATACATAATAGACTCAAAGAATGTGACATCAGCAGTCACACAATATTTTCTTCCTACAAGATCATAACATCGATATCCCTTTTGAGTACGAGAATGACCAACAATTGTCACGGCCAGGAGTGAAATTGTGGACAAACGCCATAGATCCAAAAACTCTAGGGGCTCATTTGGTAACCGGGCTACCCCGGGGTAACCTGGATTACCCCTCTCTATTCTTGGGTTGGAATTCCATCACAAATCATAGTGACATCACATCACATTCTTTATTCAAACCCTCTCCAACCCTCATAACCATCCGAAACAGCTACTATTCACATCAGGTTACCCCAACCCACCCCAACCCAGCAACCAAACATACCCTAGGAGTCAGAGAGAACAGGTCTTCGGGAAACGCGATCGAGAAAGGGACCTTTTCTCCAAGCATAGTGGACGGCATGCGGTTCACCAAGTAGCAAGCAGTGAGAATCGCATCTCCTCAGAATGAATGTGGGGCACGATTCCGAATCAGAAGGGTCCCCATGACATCAAGAAGATGGCGGTGTTTGCTTTCAGTAACACCAATCTGCTGAGAAGTATAGGCACAAGAGGTCTGATGAACAATACCTAGAGATCTGAGAAATTCCGATAACTGTAAGTTGGAAAACTCCAAGGCATTATCCGTACGAATAAATTTCACATTAGCAGAGAAGACATTTTTGACCTCAATAAGAAAAGATTTAATGATAAGACATGCTTTAGACTTATGTTTTAACAAGAATACCCACGAAAGTCTAAAGTAATCATCCACAGCAATCATATAAAAACGATGTCATTGATGATCATGAACACGACTAGGACCCCAAATGTCGAAATGAAACAACTCAAAAGACTGACTACTGCAACGACCATGACGACTCGGAAAAGAAGACCGATAATGCTTTTTTCCAAGTTGATAGGCTTCGCAGTCCAAGGTAGTGCGAGTACATATCTGCAGTAGAACATGGCACATCTTCTGAAGAGGGAGATGTCCAAAACGAAGATGCCACATGAATGGAGAAACAGATCTTTAAGGAATAGTAGCAATCCCAGCACAAGGTGGTATGGCAAGCTTGTACAGTCCTCTCTGTTGGGAAAAATGAAAGAGAGAGATGTTTATTCCATTCCATAAGCCCTAGGCTCTCTTATATAGGAGAGTAGCCTATGGGTAAATTACATAAAGCATACAGCTGAAAATAAAAATAACAGAGAGACACACAGACAACTAATATATGCGTTAACACTCCCCCTCAAGATTGAGCATAGATATCAATCATGCTCAGCTTGGACGTACACTTCTGGCATGGACCTCGTAGTAATGCCTTGGTGAATATATCGGCAGTTTGATTCTCTGAGGTGACATGCGATGTAGCAATGAACCCCTTCTGAATCATGTCACGTATGAAGTGACAGTTAACCTCAATATGCTTGGTCCGCTCATGGAAAGCTGGATTGTTTGCAATGAACAAGGCTGCCTGATTATCACATTCTAAGTTCATAGGAAGTGGTACATCTAGACATAGATCTGTAAGTACAACCTTCACCCACATCATCTCTGTGCTAGCCTGGACCATAGTCCTATATTCGGATTCAGCACTAGATCTGGCTACCACTGTCTGTTTCTTGCTCCTCCATGAGATTAGAGAATCTCCAACATAGACTGCAAACCCCGAGGTGGACTTCCTGTCCTTGGGACAACCTGCATAGTCTGCATCCGCACATGCTGAGATAGAAATCCCCTTTCCCTTCTTGAATAGCAAACCTGCACCTGGAGATGATTTGAGGTATCTAAGTATCATATGTATGGCATCCATATGAACCTGACGTAGTTGCTCCATGAACTGGCTCACACGACTCACTGCAAAGGATATATCGGGCCTAGTGATCGTGACATACAACAGTTTGCCTACCAGTTCTCTGTATCTTCTCCTGTCCACCTCCTCTGTGTCATCATCATAGAGCTTCATGCTGGGGTCCATTGGTGTCGTAGCAGGCCGACACCCAAAAATACTTGTTTCACTCAACAGGTCCGTAACATATTTCCTCTGCGATATTACTAATCCATACGGATTTCTAGCAAATTCCAGCCCCAGAAAATATCTAAGGACTCCAAGATCCTTAGTGACAAATTCTCTCCCCAGCTTCTCTTTCGCCGGCTTTATGCCTTGCTCATCATCTCTTGTAATCAAGATGTCATCTACGTAAACCATAATTGCAATAATACCTCTTGAAGTCTTCTGTATAAACAAGGAATGATCAGCATTGGAGCGTTTGTATCCCTGTTTTTCAAAGAGGTCTGAGAGCTTCTGAAACCATGCTCTGGAGCTCTGCTTAAGGCCATAGATAGCCTTATGAAGTCTGCACACCTTGGAACACTCCCCCTCAACAGCAAAACCGGGTGGTTGTTGCATATAGACTTCCTCCTGCAGGTCTCCATATAAGAACGTGTTCTTCACATCCAACTGATATAGCGACCACTCTCGATTGACTGCGACTGACAGTAAGATCCTGAGAGTGGAATGATGGGCTACTGGCGAGAATGTATCAAGGTAATCCACCCCGTATGTCTGTGTAAAACCACGTGCAACAAGGCGGGCCTTGTATCTGTCAATGCTGCCATCTGCATTTTGCTTCACCGTAAATACCCACTTGCAGCTCACCGGGGTCACATCTGAAGGTATAGGAACTAGACTCCAAGTTCCCCTAGATTGAAGTGCCGCCATTTCCTCCTCCATTGCTAGACGCCATCTACTATCCTGCAGAGCATCTTGATAATTTCGTGGAATATCCACAGCTGATAAGGCCACCACAAAGTTCCTGAAATCCCCAGATAGTCGCTCAAATGACACAGAAGCTGCCAATGGATATGTAACGCAGCTCCTCTTCGATTTGCGTATAGCAATAGGAACATCTAAATTGTGTCCTCATCTGGCCCCTGCAACATATCCTGCTCAGAAATATCATTAGATCCATCAAGAGAAGTATCTTCAGTACATACCATAGGCGAGCTAGGAGATGAGCCATGACCATGAGCTGGAGGAGGCCTGCGGGTATAATGGAACGGTAGTGGTGAAACGGGGATCGATGGTGGTGGTGGTGGTGGTGATGGTGGTGACGGTGCTGGAGGTGATGGTGTCATGTATATGGCGTCGGTAGTCAGTGGAGGTAGCAGCTGATCACCTGAGGATGAAAAATACATTACGGATTCAAAAAATGTAACATCTGCACTGACCATATACCGCCTATGCAAAGGATCAAACACTTGTACCCCTTTTGAGTTCTGGAGTACCCAACAAACACACACTTGACAGCCCTAAGAGAGAGCTTGTCAATACCGGTAGACAACTGGTGGACAAAGGCAATTGAGCCAAACACACGGGGAGTAAGGGAAAACAGATCCTTCCTAGGATAGATAATGGAAAAAGGAATCTGTTCATCCAAGACAGAGGACGGCATACGGTTAATTAGGTAACATGCAGTGAGAACCGCGTCACCCCAGTAAGAATAAGGAACATGACTCTGTATAAGAAGTGATCTTGTGACATCTAGCAGGTGGCGATGTTTCCTTTCAGCAATCCCATTTTGTTGGGAGGTATAAGCACATGATGTTTGATGTATAATCCCTTTTGAGGAGTAGTAGTTGGCTAGGACATGAGTGCACAGTTCTAGGGCATTATCACTTCTTACAAACTTCACAGATGTGGAGAAAACATTTTGTATTTCATTCAGAAAATGGATAATAATATCGCCTTCTTCATATTTATTTTTCATCAAAAATACCCATGACACACGAGAGAAGTCATCCACAATAACTATATAAAATTTGTGTCCCTGATGATCAGGTACACGACTCGGACCCCAAATATCAATATGAAATAACTCAAACTTGGAGGTACTACTCCGACCTAGACGACTGGGAAAGGTAGACCTGTGATGCTTTCCCAACTGACAAGCCTCACATTGGATAGATGTGTGAGGAAGACCCTGGGGTAACACACGACGCAACTTCTGAAGCGGTAGATGCCCAAAGCGCAGATGCCATAGTAAAGGAGATACAGGTCCAGTGGGAAGGGATGAGGTTCCAGCGAATGGAGTCTGATTTAGGCGGTAGAGGCCTCCTTGCTCCATAGCCACGACCAATCACGTTGCATGTACGGATGTCCTGAAAAATAGGAGAAGATGGATCAAAAATTGCCCGACATTGTAAATCCTTCGTAATCTGACTGATTGACAACAAATTCATTGAAAAGTCAGGTGCATGTAGTACATTCTTGAGATGCATAGAAGATGTCAGTCTAATCTCCCCCTGACCAGTGATGGGAGAATGTGTACCATTGGCAATGACCATTGTTCGGCCTGGAGGAATCTGAGAATATCATGTAAGTAGACTCTGATCGCCACATAGATGATGTGTAGCGCCCGAGTCCATAATCCACGGTAATGTATGCAGCAGCATCAAATTGACTCTCAGTAGTAGGTGATGAGCCAGATGGGGGAATAATGCCCCTTAGACAGGCAACTAGATCATCGAACCGCTGATCCAAAGTAGCAGCAGATGGAGGCTCTATCTGCTCAGCGACTTGTGCAGATGCAGGAAATCCATGCTTCGAGTAGCATGTGTCTTCATTGTGTCCAACGCGATGACAGTAAGTACATGTTGGCCGAGTGCGGCCACCTCTGCCACGAGGTCCACGTCCACGGGTCTGATGATGAAATCCGCGACCCCTGTTGGCGGCCATGGCTGTAGTATTCTGATTCGTGGCCGTGGAAGGAACGGTGATCCGGCTCAGCCTATGGAAGGCTTCCTCCATGGGAGGAATAGTAGAGTCGGCCAAGATCTGGGATTGTGCCGCCTCATACTCTGGATCAAGTGCAGCAAGGAACACGCCCACCATAGTCGCATTCCGATATGTCTTCTGTTGTCCTGGCGTGGCTGTCAGAGGCATGAAGCTGTAGAGCTTCTCGAACATCCCTCTCAGGCATGTGTAGAGTGAATGTAGAGGGCGACCATTCTGCTTTATAGTGAATATGTCATGCTGGAGTTGCAGAATCTTTGTCTCGTTCTTCGCCTGTAAATATGGTGCCGCCAGAATGTCCCACATATCCTTGGTTGTGGGTTGATGTAGAATGTCATTGGCAATCTCAATTGCATACCAGATAGCCAAACTTTGGCGTATGCGTCATCGGCCTCCCAAGAGGCATTGGCTCCAGTCTTCTCAGCAGGCTCTGGTTCGGTAAGAATATGCTTCTTACCTGTTGACTTCATCATGCTCATGAACTGCATCGCCCACAGTTCATAGTTTGTGCCATCCATTTTGACAATAGGCGCCGGACCACGGAAGGCGCCAATGGATGGGATATCTGCCTTGCTTTCTGACATACTGGAAACTGAAGACTGGAGCGATTGACTGAAGATAAGATTTGTCTACAATGACATAGACGGGTTTAGTTGCTTGTGTAGACCTCAAACAACTAAACCCATGTAGGTGACGGTGTGCTCTTTAGGGCTTCGCACACGCTTAGGGCTCCTTGGTGCCCTCTGACCTCACAGAAACGTGTACCGTGAAGTTACGCGCATGCGTGCACCGTGAAGATAAGATCAGGCGCACAGCCGCGCGTGAAGGAGCGTGCACAGGTGCGTGAAGGAGCGCGCACAGGCGCATGAAGGAGCGCGCACAGGCGCAGACCTACGCGCACAGGCGCGTGAAGGCGCGCGCACAGGCGTGTGAAGGAGCGCGCACAGGCGCAGACCTACGCACACAGGCGCGTGAAGGCGCACAGGCAGGCGCGCAGGGCGCACAGGCAGGTGCGCAGGCGCGTGGGCACGGCGGAGGCGCAGCGGCGGAGCAGAAGCGCCGGCGGCGCCGGCGATGAGAGAGAGGGGCTCGTGGGTGGGGTGGGGTAGGGTTATAGAGAACTCCGGTCTAGGACCGTCGCTCTGATACCATGTTGGAAAAAATGAAAGAGAGAGATGTTTATTCCATAAGCCCTAGGCTCTCTTATATAGGAGAGTAGCCTATGGATAAATTACATAAAGCATACAACTGAAAATAAAAATAACAGAGAGACACACAGACAACTAATATATGCGTTAACACTCTCTGCTCACGACCACGCCCAATCATCCTGCCTGTTAGTATGTCCTAAAACACAAGACAAGAGGGATCAAATATGGCATGGTAATGTAAATCCTTTGTAATTTGACTAATTGACAAAAAAATCATATGAAAATTTGGAGCATATAAAACGTTCTGCAGATGCATAGAAGGAGTTAGAACAATCTCCCCTTGACCAACAATGGGAAGATGTACTCCATTAGCAATCACCACGAATCTACCAGGCAGGATAGATATGTAAGAACTAAACTATGCCCTATCTCGACACATATGATGCGATGCGCCAGAATCCATAATCCAATCGGTCAAATCTGAACTGCTACAACTGGTAAGTGCATAAGTAATACCTAATGAGCTAAACAAAGCTCTGGCAGTAGCTGCTGCATCTGAAGAACTTGCAGCTGGAATAGGAGTGGACATCATCTCTCGAAGTCTAGAAACAATATCATCCAGGCGTGCATCCTGTGTAGGAGCTGAAGTAGGATCAGTCTGCTCAGCAACCCTCGCAGACACAGGATTTCCATGCTTTTGAAAGCATATCTCCCCAAATTGACCAGGACGGTGCCAATGAGAACATGGACCACGTTGATGTCCTCCTCCTCAACCACAAGGTCTGTGCCCACGAAATTGTAAAGTCCCCCCTGCCACGAGACACTGCCATAGCTGAGGGAGTCTGGAGTTGTGGGATACGGGAACCCCAGTCTAGGACCGTTGCTCTGATACCATGTTAGGAGAAACAAAATTCATATCATAGATGAGACCCTAGGGCTCTCTTATATAGGAGAAAAGCCCTGGGTTAATTACAGAGAAGTACATGGAGGAAACGTAAATAAGGAAAAAGTAACTGGAGATACAATTATCTCAACACTTTCTTGCATAATGGATAGCAAATGGGACGCCTTCCCTTCTTTGTCCCAACACAGCTCCTACAGCAAAATTAGAAGCATTTGTCATGATCTCAAAGGGAAAAGATCAATTTGGGTCATGTAGGATCGGGGCATCCATAATTCTCTCCTTCAAAAGCTCGAAGGCCTCAAGACACTTGTGATTTACCACAAACTCCATGTCTTTGCCTAGGAGCTCAGTTAATGGCCGGCGCTCTTTGAAAATTCCTTAATAAATCTCCGATGCAATCCAGCATAACATAAGAATGATCATAATTGTTTTATGTTGGTTGGTGGTTGGAGTTTTCTGATCGCGTCCACCTTGGCATGGTCGACCTCGATTCCCTTCTTGGAGATGACGTGCCCCAACGCAATACCCTCATGCACCATGAATTGACTTTTTTCCAATGAGACTACCAAATTCACCTCACAACACCTCTAGAAGACTCAGTCTAGATGCTTTAGACATAGATTGAAAGAATCTCTGTAGACCGATAAGTCAACCATGAAGACTTCCAGGTATTCACCCACCATCTCGGCAAAGATTGCGATCATGCACCTTTGGAATGTTCCTGGAGCGTTGCATAACCTGAATGGCATGCGTCTGAATGCGTACATTCTGAAAGGCTTGTGAAGGTAGTTTTCTTGTGGTCCTTGGAAGCTATGCCTACTTGGTTATACTCTGAGTACCAATCCTACTAGTCTCTCCAAGATCTGATCAATGAAAGGAAGGGGAAAGTGATCCTTCTTCGTCGTGACATTCAGGCGCATATAATCCACATAGATACGCTACGATGTGGGTATTCGTTTCGCTATCTCCTCTCTGTCCTCGTTGGTAATAATCCGAATGCATGATTTCTTCAAGACAACATGAAGTGGTACCACCTACTTGAAATCGGAGATGGGATAAATAATACACGTGACACACCATTTCTCTATCTCCTTTATGACCTCTCGCAAGTTTGTATTCAGCCTACGTTGAAGCTCACGAGAGGGTTTAGCATTGTCCTCCAAGTAGATATGATGTGAACATAGGGCATGATTTATCCCACGGAGATCGAAAACGCTCCATCCTATAGTCTTGTGATTCTTTTTCATGATCTCTAGTAAGCGAGACACTTCCTCCTCAGTCAATCGTGAACCAATGATGATAAGGTATTTCTCCTTACGACCTTCAAGGAAGGCGTACTTGAGGGTTGGTGGTAAAGACTTGAGCTCAGGTAAGGTGTGGTCATCAGGGATGTCTAGCTCAACTACCTTTGGCTCTGTACTGACAGTGATCGAATATGTCTCTGCTACCACTATCACGGCCACCAACTGTGTCTGTTGATCAGAAGTCGAATAGCAAAAGATGTCAAGGAAATCGATAACCACCGCGTTCAACTCGTCATCCTCACCCTTAGATTGCCCCATGAAGAATAGGATGGATGTGCCTAGATCGACCTCTGGGTCATCGAGGGTGTGGGGATCTATATTTATGCTTGTGCATTGAAAAGGATCTCTGGAAAGCTCGCATCTTGTACCAAACACATTGTCCTCCTCAGATGACAAACTCATCTGCATCGGTTGGGTTATGTCTCCATGGCCTTGCAGTGTTCATCTGATCACATTTTGCTTTTGATATGGAGTACTCAGTGTTGCTCTCAGGATCTGATCTCTGCTACTTTGTTTGCTTCATTTCCAACTCTACTTTATCTCCGTGAGCACGGAACAGGATCTTCCCATCATTAAAATCAAACACTGCCCCAATTGTCCTCAGAAAGATGCGTCCAAAGATTATCTGGGAATCCTTCCAGTGTCGAGGGGCTTCCATGTCTAAAACAGTGAAATCAACTTTGTAGTCTCATCCCTCTATCGATATGACAATGTTCCTCCGTTCACCCTTACGTCTCTTTATAGATCGATCACTGAATTGGAGATATGCTTGTGATCTCTTAAGAGCACCTAGATTGAGTCTCTCAAAAAGTGCACAGGGTAAAAGATTAATTGAGGATCCATTGTCTAGCAGAGTACGTATAAGCGCATTATCAGCGATCTGACTCATCACATAATGAGCACCCATATCCCGTTTCTTCCTCGAGATCTCACTGCGAATGGCACAAGTTGTTCTATGGATAATACATGTTTTTCCGTCCTTGAATTTTTCTTCCTACTTGTCCTCGTAGGTATACATTTCGCTTTGAGGTACTTTGTAATATCTGGATCCACACAAACCCGAGCCTGACCCGATTAGGGTTCGATTAACCCAATAAAGTTATCGGACAATATTAAATACCTTAAATCGATCAACTGATCGCAAACTCTATTGGACCGCACTTCCAATTAGAGGGCGAGACGGAAGAGTTTCTTAGGAGACTACCTCACCGCTTGAGTTTTAGTTACTTTTCAGCCAACAGGCTTGGTGATGCTACATCTGAATCATCTATGGTTACATTTGGAGGAGCTTCAGTTGAACTCAGAGAGAAGCATTTTGGATCTTGTCTAAGAGAAGGAAGTTAAGTATAAGGTGTATTGGCAAGAGTTGATTATAATTAAGTTAAGTGGATGTGTTGGGAACTTAGTTAGGATGCATTTCACAACACTGCATGCCTACGGAGGCTCCCCAACCCTAAGGCATTATTCACGCCTTAGAGTCATTGTCTGAGGTCATACATAGACCAAGACCACAGACTATCCACAAGACTTGAAAAGATAGCTAGAACTGAGAACCAGATTGATTCTCATCATCCCATCACCAAGACCAACAAACATGAGATTTAAAGGAGAAAAGAATAATATATAAGTATGGGCTATCAACTACTATTTTAAATGTTATATTTGGAAAATGTTGGGTCATTGGAAATCAAGGGAAATATTGTTAGAGAAGCTTGAAAAACATTCTCAATACAGGTAGTTGTTAAAAGTAAAATATCATGCCTATCTACTTGTTTGTTTTGTAACCACTTTAATTGCATGTATATATTAATAAATTTTTGGGAAGTAACAGTGCTCGTTGACACCTCTTGTTCCTTGCATGTTTTGGCAGGCAAGGAGCCTGCATTGCAGTAGCTGGTTGATGTTTCCTGGCATCCGTACATATATCAGACGATACAGTTACTTTTGTCAGTTTTTGTTCAGTTTATAATGTAAATGCTTTCTTTTCTCTTCTGTATATATTTTAGGATATATGTATACACTGTCAGTTTTTTTTACATTTATATAAAATATGGAAATAAATGAAATACAATGTTGGTGGCACATATCATTGTTGGTTCTTTGGTTATTATATTGATTTGGATGTCATATGCGAAAAGCAAACACGAAAATTTTTCCCGGATTTCAATAACTTAAAGTGATCACTTGTTAATATAATAGTGCGAATGCGGCGTAAATGGGTGCCCGGATCCGAGGGCGTGACATACTTCTTCATAGCATGTGTGACATCCATAAACTCATCGAATGGCATCTCGACTTTAACATATTCCTTGTAAATTCGTGTCATCTTAGAATCATCTTTTTGAACTTTTCGATTTTTCTTCCTTCCCCCTTTCAGAGCGTACGGAAAGGGGATTATTAGAGGAGACGGAAGAGATATGTGAATCATGTAATTTACTGCTTTTATGTAAGTCAGAAAAATATTCATAAATAGGACTCTAAACTGGACTCTGTACGGGACTATCATGATGCTTTTAAGTAATATGCGGGAACTCTAATGGTATTCCAGTTGCTCCTTAAGGTGTGAATACATCATCTCTTGTTGACTCGCGTCCTGACGATTGGATGCTCCTCCTACTGATAGAATGCTGGCAATTCTCCTCTTCTTTCGATCCCTTCTTAGGTAGATGCACAGATTCCTCCTCTTCTCACTCCTTAGCCGGATCAGGCATTTACACGGTCATTTCTCTCTTGAGAGGGATATGATGAATATCATCATGCAAAAAAATCTCATTTCCAGATAGTGAATGTTCTAAAATGTATACATGATCCTTAGGCCTCTGTTGTGGTGGTTAGTTCAGGTTATTGGGATTGACCTAAACTTGGGCAGGGAGCAAGGTCTTCGGTGCAGAGTGCTTGTCCTGCCATCGCGACAACCGATAGATGTTAATCCTCATGTCGTGCATCCCATTGGTGGTCCTCTGGAGTTGATCGAAAATCCGTTGGAGATACGGGGTCCTCGCATTGGATGGTCCAACCTCTTATCTCTGGGAAGGCTGTTGGTATTGATAATCGCGTGATGATCCCTGATGGTAGATCTATTGCTAGAAGTTCTGTTGTAGCTGACGATATAGTTGATGAACCAATGTTGGGCCACGATGGCCTGAGTGGTATTGTTGCCTCTGTTGTGGTTGTTGGTAGATAGGGGATGAACGATATTGACATTGTGCGGGAGCGAAGTTAATGTGATTAGTTGTGTACCATACTACGTTGACCTCCAACACATGTGGAGACTCTTCATAAACTACCTTGGTTGGTGGTTCGGTGACGCAGCACGCAACGAATAAATAGGGCCTTATTTATTTATTTTCGTCAGATAATTAGAGTCTCATTTTATTTACAAACAATTGAGTCGTCGCATTTTTTTACTTTAAATAAAGAGATCACGTGTGATCTCAATTTAGTTAGTTAGAGTCAATTAGAGATTTGAATTTATTAGTTAGTCGGTTAGAGTCAAATTAGGATAAGTTTGATTTAAATTTTGATTTTGGTTTCTATTTTTGTAATCCCATCCCTCCTATATAAAGGGGTGATAGTCTATTGTTTTAAGGGGGTTCAGAGTATATAAAAAATTGAGATTTATCCCTTTCTTCTCTCTACTCCTTCTCCCTCGACGCGCTCTACGTGATTCTTCTTCCTCAAATCTCGCGCAACCGGCGCACCTTCTCTCCTTCTTCCCTCCAAATTATACTTCCACCGAAAATCCACCATCAAATTAATTTTTCATCGCCGCGCAAAATCCATTTTGCATCAATTGGTATCAGAGCATGGTAATTGTATCGTTCTCACGATTCGACGGTCCTGTTGCTTATTGGAAGATAAAGCTCGATCAAAGTCGCATGTCTCGTGGCTCGCATGCGCGTTCGCGTCAACAAAAATTCAAGGATCGCCTCCGAACAAGCATCAAGGTTCAACAATGGATAGACTCATGGTACAACGTGGATATCTTTATGGTACAAGTTAACGACTAACAAAATCTTACCGTCAACGACGAATTGTGCGCTGTCCGGATCATTTTAGATGAGAAAAACTTCGTCGTCAACGACCTGCTTGCTGTCCAGTCCGTATTCAAGCAGCCACCACCTTCGGCAACAACTATTTCACCATCTCTACTCGTCCTGGCACTGTTCAAACCATCCCAGGTACTCCCCATGCCTTTCTTGACGACCACGACCCCGCCCTCCACGGTTTCTTCCCCATCTGCAGACCCAAACCCCCTATCGCCATCACCTCCATCCCCTTCTACCCTCGCACCCCCTGTACCACCACCAAACCCCCCTCCCTCCGCTACCCCCGCACCCCATGCTACATAGCCCCCAGCCTCGGCACCTCCAGCAAGTCCTACTGCCCTCCCCGCCATCCCGCCAACCCCCCCTCCCCGACATCCCGGCAGCCCTAGTGAAATCCCCGACCTCATCGCCGCCATCCCCTCCCGCTGCTACCCCCACAGGCCCATCACCCCCTCTCGTCATCACCCTCCCAACCCCGGCCCCAACCTCCACCCCACTATCGCCACCACTCCCACTCGCTACATGTGCACCCCCGGTGAACCACCCCAACCCCACCGACCTTTCTTCCCCCTTTGTTTGCTGCCTCCTCCAAGACCCGCACCACTGCCACCCATCCTGCATCCCCTCCTCCCGAAAACCCAGCGACCACCCCAGCCCCGCTGTCGCCTTCTCCCGCCACCCCACACGTTTTGCGGGTCCACTTGGCCTCGCCACCCCCGCCACCTCCCCACCCGTGTCATCGCCGCCACTGCATCCTCCCCTCCTTCCCTAGCCTCCACCCGCCACCTCGATGCCTATTGCCACGCGCGCGATCGCTGCCTTCAGCACAAAACACGGTGCCGCCGAAGCTCTGGAGAAGATGAAACCCTAGTATGGGTTGGGATCCCCTTACGATGGAAAGAAGTCAATCCATGTAGGGATTGGAAACAAATTTGGAGGAACTGCAGAGATACCCAACCCCCTAAAACCTTTTATATAAAGGTTAAAGATGATGGGAATTTAAGAAGAGATAACTTGAGTAAAGGGGTACGAAAATTACGTTCCAACCCCCTGGAGCAGGAATATTTAAAAGGAAGTGCTGAGAAGAAGAAATATGGGTGGCTACCTTTTCCAAGTTGGATTAAGATTGAGGGTTTCACCTATTTAAAGGCCCTATGGCTTAATTCATTGGCCACATCTCCTCCTCTATTATATTTGCGCTATTGCTTTGCTATGGAATCTCCAAAGGCAGAGTTGTCCGATATGAAGATGCCACATCAATTTTTCAAGCACCATATCAAGGGAACAAAATCCGAGTGGGTGTCCGCATTCGCGCCACACAAGTTATTCCGTTATGAAGTTACCGGCTCCAACTTTCACACTGCGCACGCATGGATTCTGCCATTTGCTCCACATCAGATCTTCCTTGGGATGATCGAGAACGTTGAATTAAATCTATCAACCTTCAAACCTGCAGATCCAGCAATTCGTCGGGAGATGAATTTTTCAAGCGGAGAACTGACGCAGCGCGCAACGAATAAATAGGGTCTTATTTATTTATTTTCGTCTGATAATTAGAGTCTCATTTTATTTACAAATAATTGAGTAATCGCATTTTTTTACTTTAAATAAATAGATCACGTGTGATCTCAATTTAGTTAGTTAGAGTCAATTAGAGATTTGAATTTATTAGTTAGTCGGTCATATTCAAATTAGGATAAGTTGGATTTAAATTTTGATTTTGGTTTCTATTTTTGTAATCTCATCCCTCCTATATAAAGGGATGATAGTCTATTGTTTTAAGGGAGTTCAGAGGATATAAAAAATTGAGATTTATCTCTTTTTTCTCTCTATTCCTTCTCCCTCGACGCGGTCTACGCGCTTCTTCTTCCTCAAATCTCGTGCAACCAGCGCGCCTTCTCTCCTTCTTCCCTCCAAATTATTCTTCCACCGAAAATCCACCATCAAATTAATTTTCCATCGTCGCGCAAAATCCATTTTGCATCATTTGGTCTACTGAAAACGTTGGACATGATATTTTTCATGATTGTTATATTGCCCCTGCATCGGATGCTCTTGAATGTGGTGGACTCGGTGCATGGGAATATGAGGTGGAGATGGGGTAGGTAAACTCAACTAGGCTACCCACTTGCTTAATTCTTCCACATGCTTCATTAATTTTACGAGATGTTCTAATTCAGTGAGCTTATGGAGGTCACCGACTTTCTTCCTTGTCTGTTCCATTGAGGTCAACTTATCAAATAGAATCCCCATATTTGGTTCAAAGGATAAAATTTCTTCAAGAACAAGTCTTTGAATTGATTCCATACGGTCACCACTGTCCCCAGATTATTCAATCAATATGTTGTATGTCTCTTAAGGAAAAGGGGATCGCACGCAACAAAATATAATCGTAACCGACCCTAGGGTTACTCCAAATATTACAGATCATTTCAAACTCTCGCAGGAATGTGAATGATTCCTCTATCTCATTCCCACTGAATTTTGGGAGCAATGCCAAGAAATAAGGCTTCGGGTCGTGTGCTTCTTAAGGTGGGGCCGGCCTAAGCTAGCTCTATATGGTCCTCTACAAGGTTGTATGCATCTCTTATCGAATCATCTTCTCCTCCTACGGCTCTCAGACGTTTCACCTCATCTCTAAGGGCCCAGATCAACTGTTCTGCCTGTGCCAGCCTAAACAATATGTGTTGAATGGGATCATTCTGGCTATTGTCTTCCGGTGGTTGTCTTTTGGGCGGCATCTCTACTTCTTCCACACTACCAATGAAAGTGGATTCGTGCAAGCTCTTACTGAATAAAATGATCTAGAGGCACCGAGGAGAGGGTCACTCTCTATGCTAGAGGAGAATAGGGGGATTGGTCTAGGTCTGAGCATACCCTAACATCAGAGGATGAGTTTTGTTTCTTAAAAGAGGGCCATCTAGGAACTGAGGGGGTCCACGAATAGAGTCATCGCAGACCCAAAAAGACGTGAAGTTAGGAGCGTTCAGTGAAGAGTTTGCAGAGTATGAACTAATATCGATCCGAATTTCCATCTTTAGATTTCAAGAGATACGAAATGGAGCATGATATTCAAGTTAAGAGGCAAGAGAGTTCCATGAAGGCGTGTGATACGTAGTCTTTGCACGCACACAATTCAATACACAAGTCAAACCTCATGTTCACCAACTTAACACAATGAAGGCCGCAAAGGTCCGAGCGATTATCTTTTCAATTTCAAGTTAGGTGACAATCTAATTTTGAATTCGTTACGCGCAGGTGTGTTTCCCAGATGTCCAGATGCGGTTCTACTATACCTCAATCAAAGAAGTGATCTTCCCGGGCTGTCGGATTTTATCGCACCTCTAAAGGAAATAGTAGACTTGCACACCCAAAACGTCTCAAAATGGTCGGAAGCGAGCGCTTGCAGCTCCCAAACCCGCAAGAGTTAGATTTGGAGATTTCGGGCGCAGGTCCAAGATTTTGGGCTTTAACCTTAAGGCTATATCCTCACCTACTCATGGTATGGAGGTAAGTACATGCGTCTGAGGATCGGGGTTACTCTCCCACAAGACAATGATATTCAATTTTTATCTGATTTTAACTAATCAATAGTGTTTAGCAGTCCCAATTTTATTAAATGGTCACTTGCTTTGAAGTCTAAAATCAAGCATGTCTACCGAGCAGTCCCAAATTCCTTTATTCCTAAGTGAGAAAGCACATAGAGAGAAGTCAGAAAAATTGATGCAAATCGATAAAACAATGATGCATGCTCAAGTAGAAATACTTATAGTGATCATCGCAATCTCCATGCAGGATGCTGAACAAAATTGAAATTTATTCTATATGCATCCAAGAAACCGCTCATAGACAGATAGTTCTATTAGTGAGTGAAGAATAAGTTAATTTTTGGCTAAGAAGAGCATCTAGTGTGTCTATTAACAGTGAATGTGTGATCCTCGAACTATGAGCACAACAAATAAACCCTAGTAGCTCTAATAGTGTTGTGCAGTCCTAGGTCAAGGGAAAACCGCCTTGATCCGCCTCATTTTTTTAAAACCATGCCGCCAACCACGTTGCAGGGACCAAGGCCGTCGTCAGAGACCACGAGGATCCCCTAATCTATTGATTTCCACGATTTAAATCTATTGCGCATATGTGCATGAGTTGTAGGGCACTTTTCCGCCCTCCTATGCATAATTGATCAACAACAGAACTTTGATCTCTCTATATGACCACCAAGACATCTCTTCTATCAAGATGGAGTCCTTGTCCACTCCATCTTCCATGATGACACAAGGCGCTACTATCAAACTCAAGGTCAACGAAAATTATATGCTCTGGTCTTGTTCTTTTAAGGTGTTCATTGGTAGTCAGCGAAAGTTTTTATCTTGACTAAAGATCCTCCATATGAGAAAGTTAAAGACTATGATAACCGGTTCGCAAGCAGCTATCAGGTTATCAACTGGATGACCAACAACGTTGAGGCACATATTGCATTGAATCTACTTTTCAAAGACGCGCCCAGGGAGATGTGGAATGACCTTTGAGCAGAAATATTCTCATAGGACGATAAAGTCACGCCTTGTTGTCATCTACAGGCATATTTGGTATGCATCACAAGGTAACTCTACCTTTGTTGAGTACTACAAGTATCTCATTAGCCTATATGAGGAACTTGCGATCTTTCAGCCCCCATGTTGTACCAAACAGGCATAAGAGCGTTCGGACTGGCACGTGTATCGCTTTCTTGAAGGTGTAAATTCAGATATCATGCAGCCAACGATGAAGGCCATCTTTGGACATCTTGAGGAACTGGAGGCATATGCTGCACAACCCCCTACTTTACCTCCCGTAAGAACTCAGCTCGTGTTGCGTCATTTGGGAAAGGAGGACGACAAAGCTTTCTAAGAGGCCATGGACGTGACTCTGGTCGTGGTTGTAGATGAGATTTTAGCCGCAGACGTGGCTTGGGTCGTGGCTGTGGACGAGATTCTACTACTCCTCAGTACCCACAGCGCACTCGCTGTGGTCGGTGGAACCACCGTCCGAACGAAGCTGGCAAAAGTTTGACATGCCTCCTTATCTAGACAATAGTACCTATGAAGATGCCTATAGGGTTGATGAGGCATCTTCTGCTACGAACCCCAGATAAAAGATGGCACTTCTCAATGATATAGATTACTCCTGCTTAGTACAGATTCTCCAAACTCCTGGATGCTTTTTCTTCGTCCAGTAAGACTACCGTTGCTTCATTGGCTACCCCTTCAGGTAAAGTAGCCGGCTTTGCGACCCCTATTGCTCCCGCTTGAGTCATTGACTCTGGAACCTCTACTCATCTGACTGGAGAAGGTAGTCTACTAAACTTCTCAAAACCCTCCTCTTCAGTGAAGTCGGTTCGAGTCGCCAATGGAACTCACTTGTCGGTTACTATTGTCGAAACCATGAAGTTCTCCTCCAAGCTCTGACTGTCTAGGGTTCATTATGCACTTGATTTCCCTCTCATCTTATTGTCTATTCATAAGTTTTGTGTTGAGTTTAATTGTCATATGATATTTGATGAATTATGTTGCTATTTTCATGACATCCGGACAAGGCAAATTATTTGTAGGTGCATGAAAAGAATGGTCGTTGTTATCTTGGCACACCCTCATATTTTAAGTTTGTTGGGATTGCATCCATCTTCAAAGACCTCCTATGGCATCTACACCTTGGGCATCCTTCTTCCAAGGATCTCTCCATAATGTTCCCTGAACTCTCTACTTTGAAGTCCTTTCAGTGTAAGGCATGTGAGTTCGAGAAACATCACCGAGCTTCTATTGCAGTTTGTGTTGAACCCCATCATACCACTTTTTTTATCGTGTTTATTGTGATGTTTGGGGACCATGTTCGGTCCAAACTTTCAGTGGTCATCGCTATTTTATTATTTTTTTGAATGATTATTGTAGATATTCATGGGTACCTAAAAAGGAGGTCGAAAATTAATAAACTTGTCGGAAATTTCTTTTAATATGTTAAAACTTCTTTTTCTACATATGTTTAAATTATTCGAACCGACAATGCCCAAGATTTTACTGTTTACCCAATAGACTTGACTTCTTTCTTTACATCTCAAGGGGTTGTTTATCAAACCTCATGTCCATATACCTCTCAACAGAATGGGGGAGCGGAAAGGAAACTTCGACATTTGTTTGATATTGCTAGATCTCTCATCCAGATGAATGTTCCCAAGTAATATTAGGGGGATGCCATCCTTATTGTTGTTCATCTCATCAACAGGGTTGCATCTTCTGTCTAAAAGTGAGCACTTCGTTCTCTTTAATGTATTATATTGAGTTTCATTTTCCTTCACCTCTGAGAATTTGTGGGTGCAATGCATTTGTTAACAACTTCTACGCATCCCACAAATTGTCACCTAGGGCCACCAAGTGTGTTTTTCTTGGGCACTCCTGTTGAGATATTTATATCTCATTATCTTTATTTTGTATTTCCTTATTTCTTTTGTCCACTTTATGTAATTTTTCCTTAGAGCTTTTCTCCTATATAACAGAGTTCTAGGGCTACGATGAATACAACTTTTCATTTCACGTCTTTCAACATGGTATCAGAGCGACGGTCCTAGACCGGAGGCTGTATCCTAGAAACCCCACCCCACATAAACCCCCGCACATCAGGGTGCCGCCGTTGTCGCTGTCGTGCACACCACCTCCCCCCCCGCACAACTGGCCAACATCGACGTTCTAGCGCCGCTGCGCAGCAGGACAGCGGCAGCAACCGTCGTCGCCGTCAGACTAGCTGCAGTCGTCCAGGCCGCCGTCGTCGCTCCTGCAGCCGTGTCATCTTCTACGGGCTATTTCTCATGTTAGGCATGCTTATGGGTTTTATAAGTGTAATTTGATCATCTAAAATCACCCCAGTTACCCAAAAGGGGCTGCAATGGATGGGAGAGGTTGTGGTATAAGTCTACACCCACAACCATTCCCCATATGTCAGTGTAGATGCAGGTATTACAGTTTGCAGACCCAATCTTGGAGATTGTTGTCATCAAGTTAGACAACAAAGCAAATGTTTCCTCCCTAGGTGCCTTCAAAGGTCCAGCACCTATCGTCAAGATGAATGGAATGAACTATGACTTATGGGCCATGCAATTCATGAGCCTAATGCAGTGTAATGGTAAGAAGCACATCCTCATGAAGGAGGAGCCAAGTGACAAGACTGGGGTTAATGCCTCATGGGAGGCAGACGATGTATATACGTGTGTGTGGCTATCTGGAACTGTGTCAATGGAGATAGCCAACGCTATACTGAGTCAGCCTACTACAAAGACTATGTGGGACGTTCTCGTCGCTACGTACTCTCCGGTGAAAAACGAGTCGAAGATACTGCAACTTCAACACGATATCTTCACGTCGAAGCAGAATGGACATCATCTCCATACCCTTTGCACTTCTCTAAGGGGTATGTTTGAGAAGCTCCATGGTTTCATTCCCTTGATTGCCACACCTGAGCAGCTCAAGGCATACAGAGATTCAGTGATGACCAGAGTTTTTCTAACAGCTCTTGAACCTGAGTATGACGCTGCTCGAGCCCAGATTCTTACTGATGCCACCATACCTCCAATGGAGGAGGCATATCGTAGATTAAGAGGGCTCCCTATATCTCCTGGTGGTACTCAGCAGTCTCAGACTTCAACTATGGTTGCATCTCGTGGTAGGAGGAGCACCACGCAATATCGTGGTCGAGGTAACTGTGGAAGGGGAGGGGGTAGTCGACCCCATCAGTCGTGTACCTACTGCCATAGGTCAGGCCACTCTGAGGAAACATGCTACTCTAAGCATGGGTTTCCCACTTCAGCAAGTATTGCAGAGCAGACTCGGTAGGTTGGTAGTCCATCACCTGTATATGATCAAAGATTCGATGAGATTATAGTGCGGCTCAGAGAGATTATGCCTGCTCCTGGGTCAACCATCTCTCCTTCAAGATCCTCGGAGGTAGTTGCCTCAGCATCAGCATCCACATCAGGTATAGCATATGCTCTTACAAGCTATTACAGGGAAATGGATTATGGATTTAGGATCACCCCATCATCTTTGCAGTAACTGAGTGCAGTTTAGTACTCACGGTCTGACTCAGTCAAGGAGATCGGTAGTAATAGCAGATGGGACACACTCTCCCATCACTGGTCAAGGAGAGGTGCAGTTAACTCCTGCAATGTGACTTCAAAATGTCTTTATGCTCCTGAATTTTCTATGAATTTATTGTCCATTAGTCAAATCACAAAGGATTAACATTATCGTGCCATATTTGAGCCATCTGCTCTTGTGATTCAGGACATTATTACAAGCAGGGTGATTGGATTTGATCGTGAGTAAGGAGGTCTCTATAGACTGGTACAATCTCCATATGCTGGTACTTCTTCTCTTCACACTGGATATGTTTCTCCCTATGTGTGGCATCTTCGATTTGGTCATCTTCCTCTGCAGAAGTTGTAGCACGTACTTCCACAGACGTCTCCTCACTCTACCTTTCAGTGTGAGGCATGCCAGCTTGGGAAGCATCATCGGTCTACCTTCCAGAGTCGTCAGGGTCGAAACAGTCATAATCTTTTTGAGTTAATTCATCTTGATATTAAGGGCCCAAGTCATATTCCAGACCACCAGGGGCATAGGTTTTATCTTGTTGCTGTGGATGATTTTTCAATATTGTCATGGGTCTTTCTTCTTAAAAACAAGTCTGATGACGGTCATGTTATTCAGTCTTTTATTAATGAGATAAGGAATGTTTTCTCCACAAATGTCAAGTATATTCGTTCCGATAATGCATTACAATTTTGCAGTATTCAACTCTCTCAATTTCTTAGAATCTATGGTATTGTTCATCAGACTTCTTATGTTTGTACGTCTCAACAGAATGGGGTGGTTGAACGAAAACATCGCCACCTTTTGGATGTTACCAGGACCCTCTTGATCCAGAGTCATGCTCCTCATTCTTACAGGGGGGTGTAGTTTTAATTTCTTCCTACCTTGTGAATCGTATGCCCTCATCGGTTCTGGGGGAGAAGATCTCGTTCTCGATTGCATTTCCTGAGACAGATCTTTTCTCTTACGCCTCGTATTTTTGGGTCAGTTGCTTTTGTTCATCAGATGTCTCCAGGTCTTGATAAGCTCTCTCTTAAAGCTGTCAAGTGCATTTTTATTGGGTATTCTAGGACACAAATGGGATACAGTTGCTTTGATCATGTTCGATGAAAGTATTATGTTAGTGCGGATGTCACCTTTTTTATTCTATTATGTGTTTTTCCCCTATAAGTGACAAGCTCATTCCTTTGGAGAATGGAAAAGAGGTATACATGCCTCTATCTCCGATCTCATCTACTCTATGCTCCACTTCACCACCGTCGACACCACCATCATCACTCCACCACCTCCTCCACCATATCCCACGCCTACTTTCTTTCCACAAGTTTACCAGCGCAGACCTCATGCCCACGTGCCTCCTTCATCATTCAGCACGCCCCAGGTATGTTCTGAGCATTTGAGTTCCAATAATGGCACTGGTGATTTGTGTGTACAGCTTGATGTGCAGGAGGCCTTAGACGATCCAGTCTCAGCTACTGAAGAAGTTGAAGACCTTGATGTGCATATTGCCTTACGGAAGAAGAGGCATACATGCACTATGTATCCTCGTGCTTCCCATGTCTCTCTGACATGACTCTCAGACGATTTTCAGAGGTTTGTTGTGGATATGTCGGCCATGGAGATACCACGGTCATATCAGGAGGCATCGCAGAGTAGTCAGTGGCATCTTGCTATGGAAAAGGAGATGGCAGCATTACAGTCTTGCGATTCTTGGAGTATTGTACAGGCTCCCCCTGGTGCATCTGTTGTTGGCAGCAATGGGTGTTTACGATGAAATACCATGGTACTGTGGATAGGTATAAGGCTAGACTTGTTGCTCGTGGGTTCACCCAAACTTATGGGGTGAATTATCAAGGATACGTTTTCTCCAGTTGCTAGTCATCCTATGTTGTGGATTCTCATTGTTGTTGATGTAGTACATGACCATTATTCCAATTAGATGTCAAAAATGCATTCTTGTATGGGGACTTGCAGGAGGAAGTCTACATGCAGCAGCCACCAGGGTTTGATGCTGAGGGGGACTCACATATGGTGTGCATACTTCACAAGACCATCTATGGACTTAAGCAAAGTCTGAGGGCTTGGTTTCCGAAGCTCTCGGAGTTGATTGAATAATAAGATTTTGTCAGATCTACTGTAGATCACTCTCTTTCTTATAGGAGAACCCAGAGAGGTATCGTTGCTATTCTGGTCTATGTAGATGACATTATTATTACAGACAGTGAAGAACAGGGAATTCAGGCAGCTAAGAATTTCCTTGACAACAGTTTGTGAACAAGGACCTTAACAATCTTCGTTACTTTCTTGGTCTAGAATTTGCAAGAAATCAGCGTGGTATGGTAATGACGCAAAGGAAATAAGTCACTAACCTCCTATCGGAACGGGCATGACAGGATGTAGACCTGCTACTACTCCAATGGATCCCAATCCTATGCTCTATGATGATGACTCTGAAGAGGTAGATAAGAGACGATACAGAAAGCTAGTAAGGAAGTTATTGTATGTCACTATCACCAGACCTAATATATTATTTGTTGTTAGTAGAGTTAGTCAATTTATAGAACAACTCATGCAGAATCATATGGATGCGGTTAACATGATCTTGAGGTATCTTAAGTCTTCTCCAAGTACAGGACTTTTGTTCAAAAGAGACACGTCTCTTACTGTTATTGGATGTGCTGATGCAGACTAAACGGGATGCCCCAAGGACAGGAAGTCCGCTTCAGGCTTCATTATGTTCATAGGTAGCTCATTAGTTTCATGGAAGAGTAAGAAACAAACAGTTGTGGCTAGATTTAGCATTGAATTAGAGTATAGAGCCACGGATCAAAGGAGTACGGAAATGATGTGAGTCAAGTCTGTCTTGACTGACCTAACTATTGAGGTGCCTCAAATGTGATAGCCAAGACGCTTTATTTATAACTAGTAATCCATCCTTCCATGAAAGAACAAAGCACATCGAAGTGGATTGCCATTATACCCGTGATCTAATTCAGAAGGGACCTATTTCCACCTCTCATGTTTCTTCAGGCGACCAGATTGCATATGTTTACCAAAGCTCTTGCTAGAGGTCCTTTCACCATTATTGTTCCAAGCTGAGTATGATAGACATATATGCACGAGCTTGAGGAGGAGTGTTGAGATATTTATATCTCAATATCTTTATTTTGTATTTCCTTATTTTTTGTGTCCACTCCACTGTATATAATTTCTCTTAGAGCTTTTCTCCTATATAAGTGAGCTCTAAGGCTACGATGAATACAAATTTTCATTTCACGTCTTTCCACAACTCACGTACTTAGAAAGGCTATCGGTGCTATCATAGTGGGCGTCAGTACTATATATCCGCAGATGTTACTTTCTTCGAGTAGACCAGCTTCTTTACACAGATTGTGGGTAACATCCCTTTGGATCTTCCACCTCCACCAATCGTTTACACAAGCAAGCACACCACTATACATGTGTTTGTTCCTTTGCCATTTCCTTTTTTGCAGGATAGCATGCCCTCTTCAAGTGCTCCCACCACTGTTGCCCCGGATGTACCTGACGAGCTTCCAATAGCTCTCCGCAAGCAAAAAAGGCAATGTACTTTTCACCCTGTCATATTTTACTTCTACTGGTGGTTTATCTAGCTGTAAAAAGAGGGTTGTAGATTCCCTGAATGTTGTTTCTGTGCCCATAGACCATCATAGTGCATTGGAGGACCAGGGTTGACGACATGGATGGATGAGGAGATAGGTGCCCTTACCTCCAGGGGCACGTGGGATCTTGTGCAATGTGCCTCGGGAGTTCAACCTGTGGCTTGTAGATGGGTCTTCATCGTGAACAATCGCATGATGGGTTTATTGATAGATTGAAAGCCATATTAGTTGCAAAAGGCTTCACAAAAACCTGCAGGGTTGATTACTTTGAGACCTTCACTCCAGTTGCCAGAATGAGGTCCATACGAACCACTCTCTTTGTTGCTGTTAATAAGGCCTAGCCCATTTTTCATCTTGTTGTGAAGAATGCCTTCCTTTATGGTAACCTCGAGGAGGAGGTTATATGATACAGCCACCGAGTTACTCAGTCGAGGGGGAGTGTGTATGACGGTTACGTAAGGTCATCTATGGCCTGAAGCCAAGCCTGAGGGTATGGTTTGACAGACATACCACTGAGATCATCACTCTTGGGTTTCAGAAGACGAAATCCGACTACTTTGTCTTCGTCAAACGACGGTATACTGGCACCATCATTTAGGTTTTAGAGACCAAGACCTTCCTCCAAAAGGTCTTTGTTGTGAATTCTTAACATTGAGGTGATACGCACTACAAAGGGACTACATCTCTCTCAGAGAAAGTATTGCCTAGACATTCCAACCGAGGCTAGACTACTTGGGTGCAAGCCATCTGGCATCCCTGCAGAAGTGAGGAAAAATTTCACGACTATTGATCATGTCTTTGGGTATACTACACGGTATAGAAGCCTAGTGGGTAAACTTCTCTATCTCACTATCACTAGGCCAGATATATCATATGTTGTGAGCAGAGCTAGCCATCACATGGATAGACCCCTTTACAATCATTGATAGGATGTTCTTCTGATCCTTCGATACTTGAAGGAATCTCCCAGAGTTAGACTCTTTTATGGGGTCAATGGTCATACTGATGTCTCTGTCTATACAAATACCGACTACATCAGTTCACCTGAGGATCATTGACCCACTACAAGCTACGTTTAGGGGCAATCTAGTTAATTGGAGAAGCAAGAAGAAGATGGTAGTCTCCACATCGAGTATAAAAGTAGAGTACAAGGTAATAACCCAAGACACCTGTGATGTCACATGGCTTATCTCGTTCCTACAGGAATATGGACTTTCAGTTGCTACTCCAGTACCTTTATACGGTGACAATGAGTCCGCCACGTACATCGCCACTAATCGTGTTTTCCATGAGCGAACCAAACACATTGAGGTTGAATGTCACTTCATTCATGATGTAGTACAAGGAGGAAAGATAACCATTCCATACATCTCCACTGAGCTTCATCTTGCAGACATCTTCACGAAAGCATTACTGAAGAAGTACCTCTCATGTTTGATTTCCAAGTTGGGCATGATCGACAAATATCCTCCAAGTTGAGGGGGAGTGTTAGAGTTACTGTATATTCTATTTTATTGGAGTCTTATAACTCTTCGGGGACATATATGTGTGTTTCCTCTATTTGCTCTCTAGGGTGTTCTCTTTATATAAGAGACCCTTGACTCATGTAATAAGACAATGATTCATTCTCTTCTCCGCACCTAGTTTCTCTCTTTAAGATTTTTTTGGATTTCACTCGCTTTAAGATTTTTATGCCTCAATGTGAATTCAGAGTCCGGGTGTTTGCGCTACAATTTCAAGTTCGGCTTAGGGGTTCAAATCTTAAGTCACGGGACAAGACTTCCTTTAAGATTTGTATGATGTGAAACCCCTTATTTTTGAAATCAATAGGGATACAAGATCCAAATCAGATAAATCAGTATTCTATAGTCTACTACTTGTCGAGAACTTTCCAACAAGTACAAGAACACCAAAATCTGTATTCGTATAAGAAATTTACGGTCATTTTAAGATCGTGGATCAGCATATGCATCTGAATCTGATAAGGCTCAAACCATGCTATAAATAAGAAGTCAGTTAGATTATGAGTGTCAGCCTCGACGGAGAGTTGGCCGAAAACTTTGTTTAAGTGTCACCACCTGTCGGAAAAAATTTCTCCTATCAACGATCCAGGACAGTTGCGAAGAGGACACAGAGGTCATCGACGTGGTGGTGCTGACGTTGAGCACAGCACATCGGAATTAACGTTTCGTACGGGAAGAGACTCCCAATGGAACATTCCCATAGGTACGGTTTCGACTCCATTTCTTGTTGTTGGGTCCACACATCATGCACATCAAATGCATGGGGTTCTAGAGCAAATTAAGCGGGTTTTTGGACGCATGTAAGACTGTATCTATTTCGTGTTGCATTTGTTTTTCATGAATTTCGATAGCATCACGTATCAAAAACTTATAAAATCAATATCGTTGTAATAAAGATGAAAAGAGGAACACACGCATGTACTTGATTTCAAAATCAAAATCTAGACGAATTTTTGGGACAAGTCTCATTAATGAGATGATCGATCATAGTTGATCAATCATATGCCAATATGCAGATCGATCAGGCTGATCGATCATGCCATATTAGTTGATCGACTAGGGCCGGTATGTCAGCTGCAAAAAGTTGATCGATCAAACCCTATGTTAGACCTAGGTTGATGATAAAAATAGATTCGTGGAAATTAAAAAGTATATGCATGCATAGGGTTTTATGAAATGTAATTAATAAATGTAACTATCTAAATTATGATAATAGACTAATGGTCCATCTTGGAAATAAAAATAATATCGTGTGGTAAGCTCATGAGAGAGAGCATCTTGATGCGTACATGTAATCACGAGATTTGAGATATAGATCATTGCTAGTTGTTGGTTGTTCTGTTGTTTTTTTGTGGGTGTAAGTTTCCCAATGAGATTTTCCTTTGTTATGTGGAGGTGGGTTTCTCGTGTGGTTAGCTTCGTCCACGGATGTGTGTCCCCCATGGTGCGTGGATTGTTGGAGGTAGTGACCGCAAGGGATGTGGTATGTGCACCCTTTGGTCCTCCGATAGAAACCTAGGTGGTCGCGACCGCAGTTGCGTTGATTGGGTGATAGTGATTCGTAGTACTTTGCACCTAATGTAACATTCCAATGTCTACTCGACGGAATTGATGTTAAGTTGCATGGTCGGTAATTTATGTTTCGCTTTCACACGTAGGATTAGTACTTAGATTCCAGTTAGTGTTTGGCCGCACTAACTAGTATTCTGAGTGTTGACACTATAAGGGGTGTTCGAGGATGTGGTTACCAAAGGCGGAGAATGGTATTAATTTCCTATTGTTAGAAAACGAGAATGCGGAAGCATAATCAGAGATAAAAGAATAAGAACGATAAAGAACACCAGGATTTTACGTGGAACCCTACTCCCTAAGGAGCGGGATGAAACCACAAGAGAACGCCTCATAGGGTTGATGATTCTATTGAACTCTCTCTCATATGATACAATGGGTGTGGAGCTTCTTATATAGCCTCCATTGACTCTCCAAGTCCCACAACTAGCTGATGTGGGACTAAACATAAGAGGGTGTGGTAATTGGAACCTGGAAGGATACAGTTACTTACCTCCACATGACACATACTCCAACACTCCTCAAGCTAGAGCATGCAATGCTCAGCTTGGACACATAGAAAGGAATCACTCAAACTCACAATACAAGACATTACGGACAATACCAACTCAAGGCATACACAACCGTCGGTTGCTATCGAGGATGTACCTTCTCATGCCATGCAGTTAAGGAGGAACAAACGAGATGGAGTGTGAGTCGATTGGGTCTTGTTAGAAAATAGGAAGCAGAAGCGAAACATGGAAAAAAAAGAACAATAAGAACAGTGGGATTTACGTGGAACCCTACTCCCTAAGGAGCGGGATGAAACCACGGGAGAATGCCTCAGAGGGCGTCACTGTTATAAAAGTCGGTCGACTAGGCCGACTAGTCGGTCCGACTAGTCGAGTCAGGGGGGTAGCCGACTCGACTAGGCCTAGTCGGCCAGTAGTCAGTCAACCCGACTAATCGGCCCGACTAGTCAGCCGACTTTTACATAGAACTTTTTTTATTTTTTGTTTTTTTAAAGCAAACATATTATACACAGTAGATGGAGTATACAACAATCTATTATACTCAGTAGAAGGAGTACATAGAAATCTATTAAACCTTCTTGAGAACTTCAAAAGGAATAAACAACAAAAGGATCAGATTGCATTTATGTTACAGATTACTGGCTCGAGTAGATCTAATATTTTTTCAATAGATTGGCTTGATGATGGAAATGCATGAGACTGAATGTCTGATCTGATATGTAACATTACACCATAATAAACAACAGATAGATCTGATCATGAGAAAGATCAAACTAACAGGAAAGAAGGACGCCACATTCCAAAATCATACCACACAATAGACATAATGTAGAAGTGATTCAAAGGAAACATCAAAGGATACTATAGTCTGTTCCAGATTAGTTAAAGTATTTGAGAAAATCCAGGTAATAATGAGGAGTTAATTTCCAAGCCATTTGATAAATAATAGGGCACAGACCAACAATTTATTTGCCTTATGCTTCTGATTGCATAGATTAGTCAATAAAATGAAGTTAACTAAACTTAAAAATCTGAAGATTAGGATCCAGATTTCAGAAAGTTGGCATCCCATGAAGGAGAGTTGAATCTAGTGTGCACATGGTGTTGGCTGAACATAGTAGTCATCTTCATGCATCCAAGCTCAAAAAGAAACTTGTTAAGTGTCTTTTGGACTATCTATGAAGCAAAAAGAATTCAATGACTAGATGTCATTGATCTCTTGTTCCAGTTTTTTGGAAAAAAATTGCACCAGTATGCCATATTACTAATTTTCTTTCATTATGATTGTATATAAAATGTAAAAATCTATGCAAATATATAAGAATATATGTATAAAAAATGATTTATATATTTAGAAAAATTAACAAATTCAAAACCGACTAATGACCGACTAAATCCGATTAGTCGCCCGACTGCCGACTAATCCTTAGTCAGTGACCCCACCGACCGAGTACCGACTACCGATTTCTGCAACCTTGGAGGGTGTATGTGTCTATTGCACTTTCTCAATGGATATAGGAGGTCTGGGCCTTATATAGCCTCCATAGAGCCTCCAAGTCCCATCACTGGTAGATGTGGGACTAAACTCTTGGATGGGGTAAATGAGATCTTGGAGAGATCCATTTACCCATCTCCCATACATATGACACATACAACTTATACTCCAACACTCCCCCTCAAGCTGGAGCATGCAATGCTCAGCTTGGACAAACAAACAGAAAGAAACTCGACTCACGCTACAAGACACTACGGACAATATCAACTCAACGCGCACAACTGTTGTTGTCGAGGAGGTTGCTTCTCATGTTGTGCTGGTGAGGAGGACGAACGGGTTGGAGTGTGAGTAGATGACGACCGCCATCACCTCGGCATGGGCTAGAGTTGCGGGTTTTGGAGAATCGCGGGGCCGTGCGTAGGAGATGCGGCCTGGGATCTCCACCTGGGGTCTCTGGCTAGGGTTTCGCCCTAGGAATCTGGAGATGGTGTTGGATTCAAAAACGTTGCCGCTCTGATCTGGAGGGCTAGGGCATGCCAATGCCCAGCCTGGAACATGCTGGAATCTGCCTAAGACTGAAGATGCGGCAGGAGTCCAGCACATGAACAGAGATTAGGGTTTCGGGAAGAAATCCGAACTTTTGAACAAAAGAAATCTCGAACACCAATAATCTCCTTCCAAGAATCACATGCTCTAAAAATCGAAACTCAAAGAACATAAACAAAGAATATATAAAAAAATCCTCAAGAATCGAACCTGCTCTGATACCATGTTAGAAAATTGGAAGCGAGAGCGAAACATGGAAAAAGATAAAGAACAATAAGAACAGTGGGATTTACGTGGAACCCTACTCTCTAAGGAACGGGATGAAACAACGGGAGAATGCCTCAGAGGGTGTATGTGTCTATTGCACTTTCTCAATGGATACAGAAGGTCTGGGGCTCCTTACATAGCCTCAACAGAGCCTCCATGTCCCACCACTGGTAGATGTGGGACTAAACTCTTGGATGGGGTAAATGGATCCTTGAGAGATCCATTTATCCATCTCCTATACATATGACGCATACAACTTATACTCCAACAGGTCTCCTCGTTGGAGAACGTATGCTTTGTAATGCACCTGTTAGAGTCACAGAAACTGGAAAAGTCTCCTCGTCGGAGTACTTTGACCCGCCACATGTAGAAGACTGAATCATGTGGACAACTGCTCCATCTCTTAAAGGTCAAACTGAAAAGGCCGTGGAACCATCCTCGTCAGAGTCTATGGTCGCTGGAGAATGGAGTTCAAAAGTCTCCTCGTCAGAGAACTGGGTCTCTCCCATAGTGGCTAAGAGAATGGGATCTCTACTCTGGAGTCTCTATGAAACCACATGAAAACCCTAGCCTACAATGGCATAGAGAATGGGATCTCTACTCTGGAGTCCCTATGGATCACATGAAAACTCTGAGATCAAAAACAAAGATGGCGACCACACAACTGATGATCACATCCATGTGTGCATCAAACTGAAGACTCATAATTAATCTGAACATCGAATTTTGTTGGCGCATATTTAGTAACTGTAGCTCTTTGTTATTTTGCTTTCTTGTTATTTTCTTTATGTAATTTACCCGTAGGCTACTCTCCTATATGAGAGAGCCTAGGGCTATGGAATAGAATATCTCTCATTCACGTTTCCCAACATGGTATCAGAGCGACGGTCCTAGACCGGAGTTCTCGAAACCCTAACCCTAACCCGCCCCACCCGCCGGCCTCTCTTCTCTCTCTCTCTCCCTTCTCGGCGCCGCTCCCTTCTCCGATCCGATCGCCGATCTTCGCCGCTCGCCTGCGGCGCCCTTCAGTGCCTCTGCGGCGCCTCTGCGCATAGCGCTTCTCGCGCGCAGCACATCTAGCGCGCAACGTGCGGCGCGAGTCCAGCGCCTAGTGCGCCTCCAGCGACTGTGCGCCTAGCGCACATCCTGCGCCTAGCGCGCATCCAGCCACTGCGCGCCCTCCTGTGCGTTGTGCAAACAGCGTGCACCAGTGATCATCCAGTAGCGCCTGCACCTGCATCCAGTTGCGCGCGCACGTGCTTCCTGCACGTGCCTGCGTGCCCCAAGTCCTAAAACTCTAGGGCACAGATCTTGATATACATGGGGTTGGTTGCTTGACGTCTACACACGCAACTAATCCCGTCTATGTCATTGTAGACAAAGATTGTTGTCTCTCAGTCACTCCAGTCTTCCATCTCCAGTATGTCAGAAACAAGGCAGATATTCCATCTATGGGTGCATTTCGTGGTCCAGCGCCCATTGTCAAGATGGATGATACGAACTATGAACTGTGGGCAATGCAGTTCATGAGTATGATGAAGTCTACAGGTAAGAAGCATATTCTTACCGAGCCCGAGCCTGCAGAGAAGACTGGAGTTCATGCCTCATGGGAGGCTGATGATGCTTATGCCAAGGTGTGGCTATCTGGTACATTGGCCATTGAAATCGCCAATGACATTCTACATCAACCTACAGCCAAAGACATGTGGGATATCCTGGCAGCAACGTATTCTCAAGCGAAGAACGAGACGAAAATCCTGCAACTACAACATGATATCTTCACGATAAAGCAGAATGGTCGTCCTTTACATTCTCTCTATACATCATTGAGAGGGATGTTCGAGAAGCTCTATAGCTTCATGCCTCTTACTGCCACACCAGAACAGCAGAAGACACACAGGAATGCGACGATGGTGGGTGTGTTTCTCGCTGCACTTGACCCAGAGTATGAGGCAGCACGTTCACAGATTCTGGCGGACTCGACTATTCCTCCCATGGAGGAAGCTTTTCACAGATTGAGCAGGATCACAGTACCTTCAGCAGCAGCAAATCAGAATCCCTCAGCTATGGCGGCCAACAGAGGTCGCGGATTTCATCATCAGGGCCGTGGACATACCCCTCGTGGAAGGGGTGGCCGCACTAGGCCAACATGCTCATATTGTCACCGCGTCGGACATACTGAAGACACATGTTACTCGAAGCATGGATTTCCTGCATCTGCACGAGCCGCTGAGCAGATAGAGCCCCCGTCTGCTGCTTCACTGGATCAGCGTTTTGATGACCTGGTTGCCCGCCTCAGGGGTATTATCCCACCATCTGGTCCAGCACCTACTACAGAGAGTCATACTGATGCGGCTGCTTCTGCTTCTGCCTCCACCAGTACTTCAGGTAGTACACTTGCACTCCACAGTAGTAGATCTGATACATTGCCATGGATCATGGACTCGGGCGCTACACATCATCTTTGTGGCGACCAGAGTCTACTTACAGGATACACTCAGATTCCTCCAGGACGGACAGTAGTTATTGCCAATGGCACGCATTCTCCTATCACGGGTCAGGGGGAGATTAGACTGACGTCTTCTATGCAGCTCAAGAATGTCCTACATGCACCGCATTTTTCTATGAATCTGTTGTCGATTAGTCAGATTACGAAGGATCTCCATTGTCGAGCTATTTTTGATTCATCTTCGTTGATTTTTCAGGACATCCGTACGGGCAACGTGATTGGTCATGGCTATGCGCAAGGAGGCCTTTATCGTCTGAACCAGACACCGTTTGGTGGAATCACAGCCTCTCCCGCTGAATAAGTATCTCCTCTCCTGTGGCATATGCGTTTTGGTCATTTACCGCTTCAGAAGTTGCGTCTAGTCCTACCATATAGTCTCTCTCACACACCTATCCAGTGTGAGGCGTGTCAGTTGGGAAAACATCACAGGTCGTCTTTTCCCAGCAGTCAAGGTCGGAGTAGTAACTCCAAGTTTGAGTTGTTTCATGTCGATGTCTGGGGTCCGAGTCGTGTTCCCGATCATCAAGGGCACAGGTTTTATATTGTATTTGTGGATGACTTTTCTAGAGCATCATGGGTATTTCTAATGAAAAATAAGTCTGAAGCAGGAAATATTATTATTCACTTTCTAAATGAGATTCAGAATGTTTTTTCCACATCTGTAAAAATTATGAGAAGTGACAATGCCTTAGAGTTGTGCACCAACAATCTAGCCAACTTCTACTCCTCTAAAGGAATTATACACCAAACATCTTGCGCTCATACGTCTCAACAAAATGGGGTTGCAGAAAGAAAACACCGTCACCTACTTGATGTCACAAGGTCACTTCTTATTCAAAGTCATGTTCCGTACTCCTATTGGGGTGATGCCGTCCTTACTGCATGTTATCTTATCAATCGTATGCCTTCGTCTATCTTGAATGAACAGGTTCTTTTTTCACTTATTTATCCTGGCAAGGATCTGTTCATTCTTACCACTCGTGTGTTTGGGTCAGTCGCATTTGTCCACCAGTTGTCGCCTGGTTCTGACAAGCTCTCTCCTAGGGCTGTCAAGTGCGTCTTTGTGGGGTACTCCAGAACTCAAAAGGGGTACAAGTATTTTGACCCTGTGCGTCGGCGGTATATGATCAGTGCAGATGTTACATTTTTTGAATCCATTATGTATTTTTCAGAATCCGGGAACATGCAGCCACCACCTATATCTCCTGATACCGTATTCATGGCACCACCAACATCACCACCGTCACCACCATCACCACCACCACCACCACCGCCACCACCACCGCCATCAACAGTATCCCCGTTACCATTCCATTACACCCGCAGGCCGAATCCAGCTCATGGTCCTGACCAGTCAACTAGCTCGCCTATGGTATGTAATGAAAATATTAATGTTGATGGATCTAACGACATTTCTCAGCAGGATGCATTACAGGAGCATGGTGATAACACAGAGGATCTGAATGTTCCAATCGCTCTACGCAAACCGAAGAGAAGCTGTGCCAAATATCCAGTATCAGCAGCTGTGTCTTTTGAGAGGCTATCTGGACACTTCAGGACGTTTGCATTGGCACTTTCAGCTACAGACATTCCACGGAACCACCATGAGGCTTTGCAGGATTCTAGATGGCGGCTAGCAATGGAGGAAGAGATGGCGGCACTTCAGTCTAGAGGAACATGGAGTTTGGTTACTATACCTCCAGATGTCAGCCCGGTGAGTTGCAAATGGGTGTTTACAGTTAAACACAATGCAGATGGCTCCATTGACAGGTACAAGGCACGCCTAGTTGCACGGGGATTCACACAGACATATGGGGTAGATTACCTTGACACGTTCTCCCCTGTGGCTCGTCATTCCACTCTGCGGATCCTGTTATCAGTTGCAGTTACTAGAGACTGGCCACACTATCAACTGGATGTGAAGAATGCATTTCTGTATGGAGACTTGCAGGAGGAAGTCTATATGCAACAGCCACCAGGTTTTGCTGTTGAGGGGGAGTGTTCCAAGGTTTGCAGATTACATAAGGCCATCTATGGCCTTAAGCAGAGCCCCAGAGCATGGTTCCAGAAGCTGTCAGACCTCTTTGAGAAACAAGGATATAAACGCTCCAATGCTGATCATTCCTTGTTTGTACAGAAGACGGCAAGAGGTATTATTGTAATCATGGTCTATGATGACGATATCTTGATTACAGGTGATGATGACCAGGGCATTAAGCAGGCAAAGGAAAGGCTGGGGACTGAGTTTGTCACCAAGGACCTGGGAGTCCTTAGATATTTTCTGGGGCTGGAATTTGCCAGAAATCCGTATGGATTAGTCATGTCACAGAGGAAGTATGTTACAGATCTACTGAGTGAGACAGGTATGCTAGGGTGTCGACCTGCTACGACACCAATGGACCCCAGCATGAAGCTGTATGATGATGACACAGAGGAGGTTGACAGGAGAAGATATAGAGAACTGGTAGGCAAATTGTTATATGTCACGATCACTAGGCCAGATATATTATTTGCAGTGAGCCGTGTGAGCCAGTTCATGGAGCAGCCACGCCAGGTGCATATGGATACAATACATATGATACTTAGATATCTCAAATCTTCTCCAGGTAAAGGTCTGCTATTCAAGAAAGGAAAAGGGATTTCTGTCTCAGCATGCGCAGATGCAGACTATGCAGGATGTCCTAAGGATAGGAAGTCCACCTCAGGGTATGCTGTCTATGTTGGAGATGCCCTAGTCTCATGGAGGAGCAAGAAACAAACTGTGGTAGCTAGATCTAGTGCTGAATCCGAATATAGGGCTATGGCCCAGGCTACTACAGAGATGATGTGGGTGAAAGCGGTGCTGACAGATTTATGCTTAGATGTACCACTTCCTATGAACTTGGAGTGTGATAATCAGGCCGCCTTGTTTATTGCAAACAACCCTGCATTCCATGAGCGGACCAAGCATATTGAGGTGGATTGTCATTTCATACGTGATATGATTCAGAAAGAATTCATTGCCACATCTCATGTTACTTCAGAGAACCAGACTGCAGATATATTCACCAAGGCATTGTTACGAGGTCCATTTCAGAAGTGTGCTTCCAAGCTGAGCATGATTGACATCTATGCTCCATCTTGAGGGGGAGTGTTGGCGCATATTGAGTAACTGTAGCTCTTTGTTATTTTGCTTTCTTGTTATTTTCTTTATGTAATTTACCCGTAGGCTACTCTCCTATATAAGAGAGCGTAGGGCTATGGAATAGAATATCTCTCATTCACGTTTCCCAACAAATTTGAATCTGACATGTAGAGTCTAACATCTGGCCTGAAGAATCCGAATATGAGGCATAGAACTCTACATAATACTCCCCTTTTCTCGTATACTTGTCGAAAAACAATGACAACGACAAAGTTGGGAGAAGACAAGAAAATGAGGAGAAACAAAAATCAATAAGTCGTCATATTTTTTCTGGCTTTTCCCTTTTTTTAGTCGTTCCATTTTTTTACGGATTTTCTTTCTTTTTTTCCAACTATTTTCCTTTTTTATAGTCGACTCCCTTTTTTCTAAATATACAGTTTTATCCTTACCTTTTTTTTAAATGATGATGGCGCATCTTCAGCAGTAATTCCATCTTCTCGATGATAACGGCGAGCCAGCATCTCCTTCATTTTTTTGAGACCAAAAAGGGGGGAAACACGCGTTGGTGCCTGCCCCCAATATATTAATTAATTATAAAGAAGAGAAAAATACAATAAAAATGGTGACCGGAGAAAATCACATTGTTACGGGCAAGCCAAATAGCCCACATCACTGCCACCGGAGTAATAGCCTCAGTTCTTTGACGACCACGCGCCCCATGCAGCGAAGCCCAGAAGGATTCAAGATCTAGTGTGTTCAGCCACTCCATGTCCACCTCATTACAAACAGCCGAGGAGAGCCGACATAGGAAAAGGAGATGCTCCAATGTCTCAATTTCAGTAGCACACACATATATCTATCCGAAATCTGCTCGAAAAGCCTCGCATATTTGTCACGAGTCATGACGCGCTTTCGTCTCACTAGCCAGAGGAAGAAGCCAACCCTCTCCGGGACGCGTAACGTCCATATAAGATCACAATCCCGCACCACACTGTCGGAAAGGGAAGGTAGAGGCCTACAGATGGCGCCATAGGCCTTCCGAACCGAGAAAGGTGCATTCTTCCATATCCAATCATCCAGGCTAGAAGACGTCCCCCCCACCTACCCCAACGAGTCCAAAAGGCCTAGGAACTCCTCCAAGCGCTGGTCCGAAAAGGACGTTCTGAACGTCGACATCTAATTCTCATTGTCCCAATACTCCACAACCCGGGCATCCATATTAGCAGCCAAAGCAAACAGTCAAGGGAAACGGTCACAGAGGGTGCCACTGCCAGTCCAGTCAGTCCTCCAAAAACTGAAAGTGACTCCATCACCAACAACAGGGCTGAAAAGCTCGTGAAACCGAGGCATAACTTTCAAAACTCCCTTCCAAAGAGCAGACTCCTTCATGCACGAACCTTTCTTCTTCTAGGAGGTGTAGCGCGAGTCATCGTTTCCCAGTGGCGGCAGCATCGTGGAACACCAAGCAGTGCCACCTCAAGAAGGCAATCATATGTTCTTCAGATCCAAGCGGTGCACGGCCCTCATCCCAGTAGCGGTGTACGGTCGCATCTCGTGGGCGACGACGAGGCAACGAGCCTCTTCTCCATTGTGTTGGCAGCGGCTTGGGTCCTTCAGGAACCCTAGTCGTAAGGGGTGAAGGGCCCAAGACCCTTCTATTTAAAAAGGGGGCCTAGTGGGGGCCGAAGTTAGAAAAAAAAGGGGGACTTGAGTCAGGCTTCATTGATTCCAAAAAAATCATATGGGAGATTTTTTTTTGGAAAAAGAGGTGTACAAAAAAGGGGGAGTGTCGGGGAGAGGATGGCGGCACTACCTGGCGGTCCCTTCTGATGATGCTGGAAGCGGAGGCGGAGGGCCCCTGCGTGGAGCCATCTAGAGGAGAAGTCATGGAGGGCTTCACGTGGAGCCACCTGGAGGTGAGGTTGTCGAATGAGGGTTTCACGAAGAAAATCCAACAGAATCCGAAGACGATCAAATCGGTGTCAGCGGTGAAAACTCCATGATGTTGATGACAATCCATGCAGAACTAGAGTTTCAAAAAAAACCTAGATTCCTGGAACTTGGTAACAGCAGAGCTTGCGCATTTGCACAGAACAAACTCTAAAAAAAAATTCAAACAGATCTCACATATCAAAGAACATGGACATATAATCGAAAAAATGTAAGAACAAATCCAAACTTGAATCTTCAAGAATGAAATAAAATCCAAGGACAGAACCCGCTCTGATACCATGTTAGAAAACGAGAATGCAGAAGCGTGATTAGAGATAAAAAATAAGAACGCCAGGATTTTACGTGGAATTCTACTCTCTAAGGAGCAGAATGAACCCACGGGAGAACACCTCCAAGGGTTGATGGTTCTATTAACTCTCTCTCATCCGATACAATGGGTGTAGGACTTCTTATATATCCCCCACTGACTCTCTAAGTCCCACAACTAGCAGATGTGGGACAAAACATAAGAGGGTGTGGTAATTGGACCCAGGACCCACCTACACATGATGCATACTCCAAAACCTATATCTTGTGATAATAAAAAAGAGGTAGTAGTAGATTTTTTTGACTACTTAAAATAGGTTAATTGATATGTTAGTCGGGTGATCTTGTGTGCCCCGACTCATATCCTACATCATCACGGAATTTCATCGATGAGTTGTGGACTTGGGAAGTCGGTAGTTTACATGTGAATAGTTCTAGAGCATCGCATGTTGGAGTCAATCCCGGTGATATGAGATATACAGTAAAATGTAAAATAAATGGTAATGCTTCATCTGTCGAAGTCATGTCCCAGTGAGTGAGTTTTAGCTTATAGAGGCTGCTCATTTATGTGTGTGTACATTTGAGAGTCATTGTACATCATCTTCTTTTTCTTTTACACTAATAGTTAGTTTTAGTGTCGTACTGAGCAATTGCTCATAACATACTCTTTTTGTGTGGTTCCAATAGATATCCAGGAGCCACCACAGCAGTAGTGGCAGAGTGGGTGTAGAGCTTCACTATGATTTTTTACACCAGATAGGGTGCGTGTTTTGTAGCTCATTCTTGTATAGTGATACATGTACATACACTTTTGTTAGTATTATACTTTTGAAGAGACACGGTGATACATGTACATTTTGTGATCATGCTCTAATGATATCATGTGGCTATATGTATCTTTTATGACATGGATTTCTGTATAGAAAATGGAATAGTATGAAAAAGAATGCAGCATTTACATTTCTTTTCTTCCTTATCCTCTTGTTGCTTAATATTCCAAATGTGAATCTAACACGCGTGAGATGGGTTAATGAGTATCTTGATCCTGTAAGGTGACACAAAACAAATATTGGTCTTTTTTGCATAACGAAAAATACGCATATAAGACAAATAAGCACGAAACAACCACAACATACGATTTACAAGGTTCACCCTAACCCGAGCTACTCCTCAACGGTGGCAACAGGTCTCACTCTTATATGGATGTAAATAAGTTGTGCAGAACCTAAAGGGTTTATATAACTCCCATGCACATGCAATTCCCCCTACTAGGTGGATCCACAAAGTCGATTAAAAGAGGATTCGAAAATTGCATGTTACTTTGGCGGTGTCGCCTTCTAGCTGCCACAAGATGTGCATGGTCCTTCTACATCCCCTCAAGGCTCGTTGATCAGGAAGCGAATTCCCGGTTTTGGGATGGTGGGCTTCACCACCAATGATGTAGGAAGGTCGCACAAGGGACTCGGCAAACAATTGCACACACGGGGGACTTTGCAATGCATCGGGTTGAACACAATTGCACACGGGCTAAAATTCAAGGTATCTCAACAATCGAGTTCAACTATATAAAATTTGAGAAATATATCATTTCAAAAAACTAATAAAGATAATCACTTTATTATGATTCTATTAAAAAACCTATCTAAAAAAGGTTTTACCATGCAACAATTCTTCAGCATTAGAGCTTCTTTCTAAGGTATTCAAGTATTGTAAGGGCGCATTATAAAGATTTAATGCTTGTGTCAAGGAACAAGGTAAAATCCGAATTTTGTCTTGAATTTGGGTGCGCATCCTAATTATACTAGAGAAAGTAACACATCTGTGTACAAGTCAAAAGAGGCACTAGTTGCTAAAATTAGATTCTCCAAGTGGCTCCAAGATATATTTGGAATCAAGCAGAATAGGAGACTTACACAGAACTTCGTGGGCTGTTAGCCTTTTTTTGGGGTCTCTGACAAGCATTCTTCTTACCAGGTCCTTTGCACTTTCGGAAATGCTAGGCCATGGTTCCGAAGTGAAGTCCAATTCACCTTTTAGGACTTGTTCAAATATTCCTTGCTCGTTTTCTGCACTTCAAAATAAAAAGATCAAATTTTGAGCCGTTTTAACCAGAAAGTCCATCAGAACGAAATAACAAGTGTGTATTAAAGGTTTCAACATCCCCACCATCCCAAAACGGAGGAACCCCACACAACAAGATATAAATTATAACTCCAGCACTCCAGACATCAGCTTCTTGCCCATAATGTTTTCTTAAAACTTCAGGCGCAACATAATACGGACTGCCAACAACATCGGTAAAAGTATCACCTGCAATAACAGTTTGAACTCGTAAAATCATCATAAATGATGGAAATGTGCATCATCAAACTAAGCAAGAGGTAAATCAAAATAGAGACGAAAGAAATAATGAGGTAACAGTGATTGTGCATTAGAATTGGAAGTTAGTTCAGATTAGATTGTCAATGACAAATAACAGAACATAAAAATAAAAATGGTTGATTATGAAGGAAACTATGATGTTTGTGGAAACTGAATAATGAAAATGAATTATAAGAGAGACCTAGAATTCTCTTATATAGATGGAGAACTTATGTTGGGCAAATTACATAGAAAATACGAAAAAGAAAAGAAATACATAAAATAGAGAAAAGATAAATAATCTATCAACGCTCCCCCTCAAGATGGAGCATAGACATCAATCATGATCAGCTTGGAACAACATATCAAGAATGGCCCGCTGGCTAGGACCTTGGTGAATACATTTGTTGTATGTTCCCCTGAGCTAACGTGGGAAGTAGAGATAAAGTCATTTTGAATCATGTCACGAGTATAGTGGCAGTCAACCTCAATATGTTTGGTCCTCTAATAGAAGGCAGGTGTAAACCCCTCAGGATCCGGATACCCGTTTACGCGCAATTCGTAAGATATCATTCACAATTATATCGCACAAGTTGTAAAAATACAGGGAAAATTTTTCGCGTAATTATGACATTCATTCACAACACATGACCACAAGTAAAGGAGATAGACATCACCAAAATTTCTTTTCATTAATATTCATATTCATTTACAACATGTACAAGCATATTCCATGTTACAACATACATCCCAAAATGTGACAAAAGAGATAGCATTTACATCATCATCTGAACAAAAACTAAGACAAAGTAAATCATACCGTCGGGTGTACACTATATCTCCTGGAAGCATGTATATACTGAGCGGCTACTAAACTGCAGGCTGTTTGCCTGCCACACACAAAAGGAAGAAAAGGCGTCAGCGGTTGCTGGTACCTCCCAAAAACTTATATAAAATAACGGGCATTTATTATTTACAAAAGAAACAAGCAGAAAGGCGAGAGCAACTCAAATTAAGAGTAATTCTACTTGCAAATGAAAACGGCTTTTCAGATTACTTGTAAGCATCTCAAAAGTTCGTAATGCATTTCTAATGACTTTCCCCTGAACCCGGTATTTCCCATATGTAACATTATTTCGATAGCAGTTGCGTAATCATGAGTGTGTGAGGGGGAATGCATATATCATCTTCCTTAGAGATCATGTTGGTTAGGGAAAGAATGGAAAAGTTGAGATTGTAGAGATCTATTAATTTATTTAAATTCTTGGGTAGAGAGAATGGTCTTTTGATCTTAACTTCTCAAATTCTCAACTTCAATGTTTCAGATATAACTCCAGATGTTGTAGATGTAGATATGGATGATCTAGATATAGAATCGCCAAGTCTGTTTGGCGAAGTAACTCAAGCGGTGAAGAAGCCTGCAAATGGCTCTTCCGTCTCGCCCTCTAATTGGAAGTGCGGTCCAATAGAGGGATAGGTCTATTCTCCAACTACGCCACTGAGACGGGTGAGAGAGACTCCCTAGAAAAGTCGCTCTAGAAAAACACAGCCCGACTAGTATGGGCAACCGAGCTCGTACGTAAAGCTGAAAAACCAGGATCCCCCGCCTGGGCATCCTAAAACAGGGTCAGCGGAACCGGTCTAAAGTCGGGATCCCAACGAGGCGTAAAAACACTGCGAGCTCGCGTAAAACCGAAAAGGGACTGGGATCCTAGACCCGCGCACTTGGCGGCCGCTACCCAAACTGGGCTTCCTTTCTTCCGCCCAGTTGAGGGTCACCGCCCCCTCGCACGATCAGGTGCAAGGATCACCATGACCGGCATTAATATTATCAGTCATCACTGATTCCCAATATTTCACTTATTTGATTACTCAATACCTTCTCGATCTTTTCTATGGTCAACTAAACCAATTTAGATATTTTGCGATATCTTATCATTAATGATTTATGTATTTGGTAGATTGGATGGGATGTCTCAGTACCCTAACAGTGGCTCTAACTTGTTATTTCTATTCTAATAGCAATAACATAGGGCTCTTTATCACTGGGCTGCCTATAACTATAAGTTATGATGAAAGGCAACAATTATTGCCACTAACTGCACCGTAATGGCAATATGAAAAAGGTTTCTTATCAATGATTTTGGTATTTATCGCGTTTATAGCTTTAATAGCCTCCTCTACAGTGGAAAATGTTATAAAACTACAATTCTTACTCCGTCCTTGATGATCAATCATTATCTTACAAGAATTATACCTAAACCAGAAAAAAATAGTTCCTTCATCTTTCTGTTATCAATGTAGTCACCAAGATTTTTCTTTTATTCATATGTTGGCTCCTTTTGTCTTCTCTAACATGACTTTTCTTTCATGTTTGTGCTCGGCCCTAATCCCAACATCTCTCTTTCTCTCTGCTCTGGTTTGGGTCCTTCCAGCAGACCAAACTTTATTACCATAAGAAGTACTTTCGATGAGTGTCTACAGCATCAGTATTTCTCTGTACAGTAGTTGATTATAAATTAAGCATTGCCCTACGCCTCACTATTTTGAAGAGTTTGATGGATTCCATGAACTCCTCTTTGATTTGTGTAACCCTCCATTATAACATTATAGGAATTCAAAGCCTATATCTGGATAGCATCAAAATTTTCCCTTGCATTTGACTATGTAATTACTATCAGCATACATATCAATTATGCCATTCTTTACACAGGTATCGCCTACCAGATTAGATCTTACAACATATGCATGAACTTATTTTCTTTGTTCCGATGCCATCATGTTTTCTCATGAGATCATTATACAAGTGCAGGCAAATGCATCTGCATGCTATCATAAGTAGCACGTCTCTCGAAACATTTTTTTTTTTTTTTAGCTTCATAATCATACGAATTCTACATGAAATCTGCAATCATTGTAAACTTTATAATCATAAGAGTTCTGTATATAACTTGCAATCATTATGGTCCATGAGACAATGTTCCTCCTAAAATTCTTATCCAACACTTTCTCTGTTACTTGCATTCGAGAACACTTGGCATAGAATTCAATAAGCATATTGTTTACAGAATTATCCAGATACTATTGTCGTCCATGCAATTAAATTTTTGATATGCATTTTCAACAAATAATATCTTTTCCCATTCCATGCATCCTATAATTATAAATTCACTAAGGTTTATTGTATCCTATAAAATACTAGGGTTCCCACACAGGGAAATTAGTTCTACGGAACCCATACATTACAGTAATCCCATGTGTTTAGATGAACCACAAAAATTAAGTATATGTATATATTTTAGAAGCAACAGCCTGTAGCCTTTTTAAAATTTTTATTTTTAACGATTATATTCAGACATTAATGTTCTTATTCTTTTCATTTTTTTGTTTTGAATTTACAAAGCAATGATAAAGGTAACAAGAGAAGTCCTAATTTGTTCATGCATGGCAGCAAGGGGGATAATGGAGTGTACCTTGATCTCTTTAAGATTGAAGAAAATCCTGCATGCAATAGCTCTGATTTGTAGAAGAACAACAGCTTGATGAAGAAGAAGGCTTCAAACCCAGTTCTGGCTGCAGTCCATAGAGGAAGAACAGTGGTTTTTTGTTCCTCACGGCTGGAGAAATTGAAGAAGAAGAGGCTACAGCTGGGCGTCTTGTAAATACGAAGAGGATTGTGATTAAGAGAGGGGAGAAGTGTCGTTGAGGTTGGGATACAAGAGGGAGAGGGCTGTGTTTTTATATAGCAAGGGTTGGTCTTTGTTATTGGACAAGTGTAATTAAGAATTATCCAAGTGGAAGGAGAAAGAAAAGCCAAGTGGCTATTCCAGACAGCAGTCTGTTCTGTGCTGACTGTACTAAAAATATATTTTAGTTATATTTTTTTTTTTCATTTGAGATTTTTTAAAATATCCGTATGCGCACATCGAGATTCCGATTTCGACGCGCAATATCTTGAATTGATCGTATCGAGACGACGATCAATTTGAGTATAATGTTGACATACTTTCGATTGGGTTTTGAATACCCGAAATTTTCGGATACGGATTTTGTTTAAGGTTAAATTTTATAATTTAAAAATATCATATGACCTCCGATTGACGAACGGTCGATTCCGTTGGTCTTGTATCGTCGAATCGGATCTAATGACGGTCTCGGTTCGTTTCGCGGTTTCCGAATTTGCGTCGCGGCTTTTCGCGGCACGAATTACGAAGTGACCGATTTTTGGTCGATTTCGTCCGAACGACTTTTGATTCACTACTAGTTGATCGTTTTAGGTTGTTTAGTATTGACCGATAACGTTTTTGGGTTCGTTAGACCCAAAATCGGACGACTTCGGGTTTGATTGGAAACCGGATGCTACAAATATAAAAACCTCAAAGGGAGTCTCGTCCTCGAGACTCGAGTTAAGGTTAATAGGTATCTTGTTTTGGATTTAATATGGTCATAAAAACCTCAAAGGGTTTTGAACCCATAAAAACCTCAAAGGGAAAACAAGCCATATATTTATAATGTGTCAAATTACAAAAGCTTATTTTGACGATTACATCAAAATAGTTGCGGGTATCGTGCCCGCATGTCGGCTTCAGTCTCCCATGTCGCTTCCTTGACGCCGTGTCGGTGCCACAAGACTTTGACCAATGAAATCTCTTTGCTGCGAAGCTTCTTCACAGCACGATCAAGTATCCGGACAGGCTTCTCCTCATAGGTCAAATCGGGCTCTACATCGAGATTCTCGTAACTGATAATGTGGCGAGGGTCATGGACATACTTCCTCAGATTGGATATGTGGAAAACATCATGAATAGCTGAAAGATGTGGAGGAAGGGCTACTTGGTATGCCACTTTCCCCACTCTAGCCAGAATCTCAAAAGGTCCAACATATCGCGGCGCCAACTTGCCACGAACACCGAATCTCTGCACTCCCTTCATGGGAGATACTCGCAAAAATACCCAATCTCCAACCTATAATCGATAGGAGTGTCATTAATATGAGAGTAATTTGGACATATTTATATATGTCATAGATGAAGAAGAAATAATTAGATTACCTGGAATTTTAAGTCTCTCCTCCGACGATCCGCATAGCTCTTCTGGCGGCTCTGTGCCGTCAGAAGTCTCCGTCTCACAAGATCAACAGCTCTCGCAGTCTCCTCCAAGAGATCCACGGAATATAAAGCATGATCACCTACCTCACGCCAACTAAGAGGTGTGAGGCATCTCCGCCCGTATAGGGCCTCGAATGGTGCCATGCCAATGCTGGAGTGATAGCTGTTGTTGTATGTGAACTCCACCAAAGGCAAATGGTCCTTCCAGGACCCTTTCCACTCCAATGTGCATGCGCGAAGTAGATCCTCAAGTGTCTGAATGGTGCGCTCACTCTGCCCGTCTGTCTGCGGATGATAAGCAGAACTCATCTTCAGCTCTGTCTGTAGTGCTGACATGAACTGATGCCAATAGTGAGATGTAAATCTCGAATCCCTGTCAGACACCACCTCTCGTGGTATACCATGCAGCCTGATAATGTTCTGCACATGGAGCTTGGCCAATCTGAATGGAGTGTAAGTCGTGTGGACAGGTATGAAATGGGCTGACTTGGTCAACCTATCAACAACGACCCATATAGAATCATGGCCACCTGGTGTCTTCGGCAGACCTGTAACAAAATCCATAGAAATGCTCTCCCACTTCCACTCGGGAATGGGGAGAGACTGCAGTAATCCTGGTGGTCTCCTGTGCTCGGCCTTGACCATCTGACAGGTCATGCATCTGCTAACGTGTAGCGCCACATCGCGCTTCATCCCATCCCACCAGAAATGTCGACGCAGATCACGGTACATCTTCGTACTGCCTGGATGAATAGATAACCGTGAATTGTGTGCCTCGTCCAAAATGTCTCTGCGAAGCTGCTCGTCATGGGGTACAACGACCCGTCCTGCCTTCCATAATATAGACTCCATCACAACAAAGTCATCAAATTCGTCCTTGACAGCGCGCATGTATCTATCATGAATCCAAGGATCGGTCTTCTGTCCCTCAACAATACGATCCCAAAGACTGCTGTATCGTGGAGGTACGGCGGTAGAAATGGATGCGCTCTCCTGAGGATGCCAATCACTCAAAGCTGCAAGTGTATCCCACGTGTATAGCCAGTTCGTCGTTCCCTCTGCATGTGCTCTCCTGCTAAGTGCATCAGCCACCACGTTTCCCTTACCGGGATGGTAAGAGATCGTGCAATCATAATCCTTCAGCAACTCGAGCCATCTGCGCTGCCTCATGTTCAGCTCCTTCTGATCAAAGATGTACTTCAGACTCTTGTGGTCTGTGAAAATCTCGAAGTTCACCCCATATAGATAGTGGCGCCAGATCTTCAAAGCGAAGACAACTGCCGCCAACTCCAAGTCATGTGTGGGGTAGTTCCGCTCGTGCGGTCTCAACTGTCGTGATGCGTAAGCAATCACCTGTCCTCTCTGCATCAATACTGCTCCTAGACCTTCTCCAGATGCATCTGTGTAGACTGCATAGTCCTGAGTGCCTGAAGGAAGAGCAAGAATAGGCGCTGTGGTCAACCTCTCCTTCAGTGTCTGGAAGGCCTGCTCACATGAATCGTCCCAAATAAATGGAACTCCCTTCTGCGTCAATCGTGTCAATGGACGGACGATGCGTGAAAATCCGCTGACAAAGCGTCTGTAATAGCCCGCTAATCCGAGGAAGCTCCGAATCTGAGTGACTGTCTTGGGCTGCTCCCAAGACATAACTGCATCAATCTTCGCGGGATCAACCGCAATGCCTGCTCCAGAAATGATATGCCCGAGAAATGAGACCTGGGATAACCAGAACTCACACTTGCTCAACTTGGCATATAGCTTGTGCTCTCGTAATGTGTCTAAGACGATCCGCAGATTATTAGCATGATCTTCTTCATTCCGTGAATAGATGAGCACATCATCGATGAACACCACTACAAACTTGTCCAAGTATGGACGGAAGGTACGGTTCATCATATCCATGAAAGCTGCAGGTGCATTGGTGAGCCCAAACGGCATCACCACAAACTCGTAGTGTCCATAGCGAGTCCTGAAGGCTGTCTTCGGAATATCCGACTCGCGAATCCTCAGCTGATGGTAACCTGAGCGAAGATCGATCTTCGAGAAAACCGAAGATCCCTGGAGCTGGTCAAACAAATCATCGATGCGCGGCAAAGGATAACGGTTTTTCACCGTTCTCTTGTTCAGCTGCCTGTAATCGATGCATAGTCTCATGGATCCATCCTTCTTCTTGACAAATAGAACCGGAGCACCCCAAGGTGAAGTGCTCGGCCTCACGAATCCCAAGTCAAGCAACTCCTGCAACTGCACCTTCAGCTCCCTCAACTCGGCTGGTGCCATGCGATATGGTGCCATAGAGATCGGCTGTGTATCTGGCAACAATGTAATCTCGAACTCAATCTCCCTCTCAGGAGGTAGCCCTGGTAGCTCATCAGGAAATACGTCAGGGTATTCTGAGACTACTCGGATGTCCTGTATCATCGGCTCCTGATCAGACACCTCTCGAACAAAAGCAAGGTAAGAATCGCAACCCTGATCAACAAGTCGCTGGGCTCGCAACACTGAAATGTACTCCATGGTGGAGTCATGTGTAGTACCCTCAAAGGTGAACTCGGGTAGATCTGGAATCCTGAAGACAACCGTCTTCCTAAAGCAATCAACAAGTGCATGATGAGTGGATAGCCAATCCATGCCCAATATCAAGTCGAACTCATCAAGCTGTAGGAGTAGACAGTCTGTGATCATCTCGTAATCGCCTATCAGTACGGGCAAGTGCCTGACTATCAGAGATATGACAAATAACTGGCCACCTGGCCCTCGGATGTGATATGGAGACGATAGCGTCTCTGCAACTCTATCTAAAGAAACAAGCAACCTCGAAGCAAGGAAAGAGTGTGTCGCGCCGGAATCAAATAAAACATGGAAAGGTCGGCCCAAGACTGAGACCATACCTTTCACCACAGTAGCCGCTGAACGTGCCTGCTCCTCAGTAACGGCATGTAACTGTCCCTGCCTGGCTGATGCAGCACTAGAACCTGCCACACTCTGCGTCTGTCTCTGCTGCTGCGGTCGCCTGAAGTTGGAGTTCCTGCCACGGAAACTCCCTGAACGCTGTGTCTGAGGCTGTGGCTGAGAAGGCTGTGGCTGAGGCTCGCCAGAAGCCTGTGGGCACTGTGCACGGTAATGTCCCCACTCGTGACATCGGTAGCACCGGACTGGTCGAGTAGAGGGAGTAGCTGTGTCCGTGCTCCGAGCTGGTCCTGCAGGTGGTCTATCTGCTCGCTGCGACCCAGATGGTCGAGCGGACTCTGTACCTCGTCCGGCAAGTGCTCCTCCTAGAGTAGTCGATGGAGAAGAGCGAGCACTGCCAGAGAATGCCGAACCTGTAGGTCGGAATCGTCTGGCTGACCTCTGCTGCTGAAATGGTCGACGTATCGGCCCAAAATATCGCCGCGGTCTAGGCGGTGCTCCAGACGAGCTCCCGTAACGTCTCCCTCTGATGTCCTCGAACTTCTCCGCAGCATCGGTAGCCTCGGAGATAGAAGTGATGTGTAGTCCAGCCAGCTTCTCCTGCACCTCCTCTCGCATGCCGCCAATGAACTTCTCCAGATTCTCCTCTGGAAATGCGCCAGCTGCTCGTGTGTGTCGTGACAGCTCTGTGTATCTGATAAAGTAATCCCGGGCTGTCATCTGTCCCTGACGAAGCTCTGCAAACAGTCGGCGCTGGGACTCCCTCCACTTCGCAGAAAAGAAGTGGGCTCTGAACTTCGTCACAAAATCGTTCCAAGTAGGCTCTCGGCCTAACTCGGACACTACGGCCATCCACCATCGCTCGGCGAAGTCTATCAGTGAGTACTCTATGAAAGATAGCCACGTGTTTCGTGGCGCATTAATCGCCCTGAGCACTTTCATTACTCTCATCAGCCACTGCTCAGCGTCATCTGGTGGACCTGTGCCCTCGAACAAGGGTATGTTGGCCCGCTGATAAGAAGTGAAGACTGACTGGTGCCTGTGAATGGCTGCAAACTCGTGTGTATCCTCGTCAGCAAAGTCAACAGGGTCCTGCTCCCTGCCTAAGTCTGCATCCTCCTCAGCTCCATGCTCTGGAATGGCCTCTAGTGGATCATCAGGATGAGGCTGCTCCACCTCAACGGACTGGTGCTGGTCCTGTCGTATCCCATCCTGAGATGGATGGTACGTGAAATCTGACAGATCCTCAAATCTCATCTCTATGTCCGTCTGCCTGTCAGCAATCTCGGTCTGCTGGGCCAATATCTGCTCCTGCTGGCCTCTCATAGCAGCCTGCTGCTGCTGAAGATCAGTAAGTGCGCTCAGTATACGTGCCAGCTGATCAGAAGTATCCTGACCTGGTCGAGATGCCATGGCTCTGCATAAGAACCATAATTAGTCAGAGAAATGCCCTAGACAGATATTTATCATAAATGCTTTTCTCTTCTTGGGATATAAGATGAAAATTAATGAAATTGGTGACATCTGTGGTTATTGGATATGAATGTCATATTTCCCTTCTCGAACTCACGACAAGTCGGTAGACTGTCGCTATTCGAGATCTTAATGCGATCGGAATTGTAATATCGCGAATGTGCGTATCGGGGTACCACGGCTCTGATACCAAACTGTAAACCCCTCAGGATCCGGATACCCGTTTACGCGCAATTCGTAAGATATCATTCACAATTATATCGCCTAGCAGATTAGATCTTACAACATATGCATGAACTTATTTTCTTTGTTCCGATGCCATCATGTTTTCTCATGAGATCATTATACAAGTGCAGGCAAATGCATCTGCATGCTATCATAAGTAGCACGTCTCTCGAAACATTTTTTTTTTTTTTTTAGCTTCATAATCATACGAATTCTACATGAAATCTGCAATCATTGTAAACTTTATAATCATAAGAGTTCTGTATATAACTTGCAATCATTATGGTCCATGAGACAATGTTCCTCCTAAAATTCTTATCCAACACTTTCTCTGTTACTTGCATTCGAGAACACTTGGCATAGAATTCAATAAGCATATTGTTTACAGAATTATCCAGATACTATTGTCGTCCATGCAATTAAATTTTTGATATGCATTTTCAACAAATAATATCTTTTCCCATTCCATGCATCCTATAATTATAAATTCACTAAGGTTTATTGTATCCTATAAAATACTAGGGTTCCCACACAGGGAAATTAGTTCTACGGAACCCATACATTACAGTAATCCCATGTGTTTAGATGAACCACAAAAATTAAGTATATGTATATATTTTAGAAGCAACAGCCTGTAGCCTTTTTAAAATTTTTATTTTTAACGATTATATTCAGACATTAATGTTCTTATTCTTTTCATTTTTTTGTTTTGAATTTACAAAGCAATGATAAAGGTAACAAGAGAAGTCCTAATTTGTTCATGCATGGCAGCAAGGGGGATAATGGAGTGTACCTTGATCTCTTTAAGATTGAAGAAAATCCTGCATGCAATAGCTCTGATTTGTAGAAGAACAACAGCTTGATGAAGAAGAAGGCTTCAAACCCAGTTCTGGCTGCAGTCCATAGAGGAAGAACAGTGGTTTTTTGTTCCTCACGGCTGGAGAAATTGAAGAAGAAGAGGCTACAGCTGGGCGTCTTGTAAATACGAAGAGGATTGTGATTAAGAGAGGGGAGAAGTGTCGTTGAGGTTGGGATACAAGAGGGAGAGGGCTGTGTTTTTATATAGCAAGGGTTGGTCTTTGTTATTGGACAAGTGTAATTAAGAATTATCCAAGTGGAAGGAGAAAGAAAAGCCAAGTGGCTATTCCAGACAGCAGTCTGTTCTGTGCTGACTGTACTAAAAATATATTTTAGTTATATTTTTTTTTTTCATTTGAGATTTTTTAAAATATCCGTATGCGCACATCGAGATTCCGATTTCGACGCGCAATATCTTGAATTGATCGTATCGAGACGACGATCAATTTGAGTATAATGTTGACATACTTTCGATTGGGTTTTGAATACCCGAAATTTTCGGATACGGATTTTGTTTAAGGTTAAATTTTATAATTTAAAAATATCATATGACCTCCGATTGACGAACGGTCGATTCCGTTGGTCTTGTATCGTCGAATCGGATCTAATGACGGTCTCGGTTCGTTTCGCGGTTTCCGAATTTGCGTCGCGGCTTTTCGCGGCACGAATTACGAAGTGACCGATTTTTGGTCGATTTCGTCCGAACGACTTTTGATTCACTACTAGTTGATCGTTTTAGGTTGTTTAGTATTGACCGATAACGTTTTTGGGTTCGTTAGACCCAAAATCGGACGACTTCGGGTTTGATTGGAAACCGGATGCTACAGCAGGCTTGTTGGCAATGAAGAAAGCAGCCTGATTGCCGCATTATAGATGCATGGGAAGAGACGCGTCAATAGCTAGGTCAATCGAAATTGGGAACCCACATCATCTCGGTACTTCCTATGTCATGGCTCTGTACTCTGACTTTGCACTAGATATGACAAGTACAGTCTACATGTTTCTCTTCCATGACACCAAAGAGCTCTCTATAAACATTGCAAAACATGAGGTAGACTTCCTGTCCTTGGGACATTCTGCATAATCTGCATCTGCATATGCTGTAACGGCGAGGGATGTCTTTTTTGCTAAAGAGCAGTCCAGTACCAAGAGAGAACTTCAGGTACCTCGGAATCATATAGACCGTATACATATGTGTAAGTCTAGGTTGCTCCATAATAAACTAACTCTACTCGCTGCAAAAGAGATGTTTGGCCTGGTGGTGGTTATATATATGAGCTTCCCGACGAGTTTCATGTACCGCCTCTTATCTACCACCTTTGTATCATTATCATATAACTTCATGTTGAGATCCATGGGAGTAGTGGCAGGCCTGCAATCCGCCATACATGTCTCAGGGAGAAGAACAGTAACATATTTTCTCTGAGTCATAATAAGACCCCGCTGGTTCCTGGCACACAAGTCCTAGGAAGTAACGTAAATCGTCAAGGTCCTTGGTGACAAACTGTTGTCCAAGGAAATCCTTAGCTGTACGGATACGCCTATACATCATCCCATGTAACAATGATATCATCAACATATACCAGTATAGTAATTGTACCTTTCTGAGTTCTCCGAACAAACAATCTACAGTCGATCTCATAAATCTATTTTGCTCTATCAAGTCTGGGAGCTTTTGAAACCATGCTTTAGGACTCTTCTTAAGGCTATAAATAGCTTTATGAAGTCTGCAAACCTTATGACACTCTCCCTCAGCAGCAAACCCAGGTAGTTGTTGCATGTAGACTTCCTCCTGCAAGTCACTATAGAGAAATGCATTCTTCACAACAAGTTGAGATAAGGACCAGTCTTATCTCACTACAATTGAGAGAAGGATCTGCAGTGTAGAATGAAGAGCCACGGGAGAGAAGGTACCCTGATAGTCCACCCCCTGCATCTGAGTGAACCCACGAGCCACAAGACTCGCCTTGTAGCAATCGACACTACCATATGCATGGTGTTTCACTATGAACAACCACTTGCATCACACTACAAACGCCCATGTAGGAGAAGCAACAAGGCTCAACGTGCCACGTGACGGTAATGCAACCATCTTCTCCTCCATGGTAAGACACCACCAACTATCTCGCATAACCTCCTAGTATGTTCATGGAATCTCTAGAGTTAACAGACCCACGACAAACCTCCTGAAATCTCTCTGAAAGATGCACCAAACAGACATGAGGACCGAGAGGATACGTAGCACACGTACACCTCCGCCTTCGTAGAGCAATAGGCATATCAATGTCATACGCATCCTCCACAACTCGTAAACTAACCTCTTGAGAAGACACATGCTCGTCATGTACAGTCCTCTGCAGCATAGACAAATCACTAGTGCCATTAGTAAAAACAATATGGTCAGAATATACCTAGACAGTGTTGGATGATGGGGAAGGCTCATGAGAAGGGGGACAGTAAAAGGCTTGTGTATGTAAAATGTGGCAAAAACTAAGCCAGCGTATTGGGTGGCGGAGGTGGAGGAGCCACAGTAGGAGGTGGTGGTGAAGGTGGCGGTGTTGGTGGAGGTGGTGAAAGTGGCGGAGCTGGTGGAATTGGAGGCGATGATGGCATAGGAGACACGTATACCTCCTCTCCAGAGTCATACGGAGTCAACATGTCACCTGTAGGATAAAAATACATGACAGACTCAAAAAAGGTTACATCAGCACTGACGTAGTACTTCCGTCTAACCTGATAGAAGCAACAATACCCCTCTGGGGTCTGAGAGTAGCATACAAATATACACTTTACAGCTCCATTAGAGAGTCTGTCATGACCAAAAGTCAGGTGGTGCACGAATGCCACAAAGCTAAAGACATGGGATGTAAGGGAGAACAGGTCCTCGGGAAATGCAATCGAGAAAGATCCTTCTCTCCTACTACTGAGGATGCCATATGGTTCACCAAGTAGCATGCAGTGAGAACCGCATCATCCCGGAAAGAATGGGGAGCGTGACTGTGAATTGGGAGGGTCCTGGTCACAACAGGTAAGTGGTGTTGTTTGCATTCAGCAACAGTTCTCTTATGGGAAGTGTACGAAACACAAGGTCTAATGTAAGATGCCAAGAGAAGTTGTAACGTGCAGAACTCCAAAGCATTGTCAGAATGAATATACTTAACAATCGCAGAAAAAATATCCTTTATTTCGATAATGAATGATTGAATAACCTCATACTTGTTTTTCAAAAAAAACCCATGATAGTCTAGAAAAATCATCCACATCTACAAGATAAAACATATATCCCTGATGGTCAGGAACACAAATGGGATCCCAAATGTCAAAATGACTAACTCAAATAAATGATTGTTACTACGATTCTAATGAATGAAAGAAGACGGGTGATGCTTCCCAAACTAGCAAGCTTCACACTTGAAGGTGGATCAAAAGGATAACTGTGGGAGGACATAACATAGCTTCTGTAGAGGAATGTGATCAAAATGTAGATGCTACATGTAAGATGAGACTGATTCAATAGGAATGGAAGAAGTACCAACATATGGAGACTTGGCCAGTCTATAGGGACCCCCTTGCTCACGACCACATCCAATCACTCTTCCTGTGAGTATATCCTGAAACACAAGAGAAGAGGGGTCAAAATTTTCACGATAATGCAAGTCCTTAGTGATTTAACTAACATATAATAAATTCATCGAAAATTCGATGCATGTACTGCTGAGAGTTTATATGTTATGTTATTCTTTACAGTTTGTTTATTTTCTACCTTATTATGTAGTTTACCCATTAGGATTTTTCTCTTCTATATAAGAGAACCCTTGTGAGACCTTATATGCTTTATGGATCTAAATGTTGGCCTGTGAACCATAGACATGTGCAGAGAATGGTAGTAGCAGAAATAAAAATGCTAAGGTGGATGTGTGGACACACACGTAAAGATCGGATTTGGAATGATGCAATCAGAATGAAAGTTGGTGTAGCTTCGATCGAGGATAAGATGCCAGAAAATTGCTTAAGGTGGTTTGGTCATTTGCAAAGGAGGTCAGTTGATGCACCGGTTAGGAGATGCGAGTCTTGGGATGTTGAGCCGACTAAGAGAGGGCGAGGAAGACCCAAGAAGTGTTGGAATAAGACTATACGAAGGGATCTTAGTTTTTTGGATCTAAGCTCGAGAATGACCCAAGATAAATCTGAATGGAGGCAAAGAATCCATGTAGCCAACCTACTTATGTGGGAAAAGGCTTCGTTGTTGTTGTTGTATATAAGAGAACCTTTGGGCTCTGTGAATAAACAACAAAGTATTTTCCTCGACATGGTATCAGAACAGCGGTCCTCGATCGAAGCCCTGAGCTCACCTCCCAACCATACCTTAGCCTCACCCTATAGCCTCCCGTTGCACCTTGGATAGGCGTGCCACTCCTCGACAGTGTCCCAAAGCATCGCCCAGTGGCAGCCCAGCGCTGCAATCGACTCCGGGGAGTCTGGGCCGACAAGTAGTGCCCCAAGGCACCGCCCAACGTCGTTCCGAGGCGATCCAACGCTGCCCAGACGTTCGTTGTCGCTCCGCATTTGGTTTTCTGGTCTGATTCCGCAGTTTTGGTCTGATTTCAGAGCTTTTTGGCCTGATTTTGGTCTGAAAAGTGGCAAAATTAGATGGTTTTGGTCCGTCTGCACCAACATTTGATTAGGGTTGGTTGTGGTGTGAATCTACACCCACAACCATCCCTTTTCATGTCTGTGTAGACTCTTCACGATCTAAGGTCCCAGTTATTTGTCCACGATGTTAGAAAGTAGAGTTGATACATCATCTACAAGTGCCTTCAAGGGTCCAGCACCTATTATCAAGATGGACCGCGTAACTACAAGTTGTGCATGATGTAGTTCATAAATCTACTGCAAAGCCACGGTAAGAAACACATTCTGACGTAGGATGAACCGGTGGACAAGACTGGGATTGTTAAAATCTAGATGCGGAAACGAATCGATGAATAGAGCAATAAAATAGAGAAAGATAAACATGAACACTTTGGATTTTACGTGGAACCCTACTCCCGAAGGAGTGGGATGAAATCACGGGAGAAGGACTTAAAGGATCATATCTTCTATTAGAAATTCTCTCGTTGAGTACAAGGGGTGTGGGGCTCCTTATATAGCCCTATAGACAGTCCGGAGTCCCACAAATAGTAGATGTGGGACTAAACATGAGTAGGTAGTAATTAGATCCTGGAGGGATCCAACTACCCCTCTATTACATACTTCAATACTCCCCCTCAAGCTGGAGCTGAGAAAGCTGCAGCTTGCAACAAAAAGAAAAAGTATGCAACACATCTTCACATGATACATCACAAGAAAAATATATATACGTTGCTAGTAGAAGACCTCGCTCGAGGATGGGTCTGTAACTTTCAGATCACCGGAACACATCTCTGCCATGCATGTAGAATCGCTGCGATACCAGGTCACTGGAACGTATCTCTATCGTGTTTGAAGAAGAGTCGCAATAGAGAAGTCCAGTGTGGAATAGTAGTCGGGTAGTAAAAGAAGTATACACCCTGACGAAGAAGTCGATGCTCGATAAAGACGGATGATCTGTAAAAATCCGAAGTGTCGGTCTGTCAGTCGTGGACGAGTAGTAGAAGTCTTGAAGAATCCATCTCCAACTCTCCCTTTCTTCCATACTTGATAGAACAAAGATCATGGAACATGAAGTTGGAAGAAACAAAACGTGCATTTTTTGTACTTTTTGTGCTTTTTTGTGCAAATCAATCACTTTTTTTACTTAGCCAATACCTTTTTCTCATCTATTCTCTTTTTTTCGTACGATTTTTTTGTATGACGGCCTCTTTTTTTAGAAAAATCAAGCTCATCCCTTTTTTTCATGTTGGGCCCATCTTTTTTCTCTATGGACCTCTCTTCAATTTTTTTAATCAACCTTTTTTTATAGTCGGCCTACTCTTTTTTTCTTTTTTTCTCTCATACATTTTTTCAATATGCAATAAAAAAACGGCCCACATTTAGGCCCTCGCCTATTTAGGGCACCCCGATTGGGAACACCACTCAAGATAATGCCGCCCCCGATAGGGCTTCTTTGCTAGAGATCTATGATGTCGCGGTGAAAGAAGAGAAAGGAAGAATAACGTACTTTATTTTCCTAATGAGAGGGAGAAGGCGTATGAAGGTGACTGAGAAGGCGATCGAGAAGGCGACTGGGATGGAGCGGTGATGGCGTGTGAAGGCGACTGAGAAGGCGATCGAGAAGGCGACTGAGAAGGCGTTCGATAAAGAAAGTGCGAAGGGCGGCATGATGACAAAAAGCTTGTACGATCCTCGTCTAGGGGGTTCGTCGGCGAATGCTGTTGGGGGAGGAGATACCTATGTAGAAGTGATGAGCGAGAAGGCTGGGGTACGTGAGGAAGTTGGGGGGGCTGTGGAAGGAGGAGTGCAGAAGGGAGAAGGCGGAAGGGGTTATCAGCCGATGGACAAGGGAAAGAAGATTCTCCATGGCGGGGAGGTTGCATGGCATGGTGGGCAGATGAAGATGGAGGGCAACAGAGCAAGAGATGGCGCGTGGACGTTCGTCTCCCACAAGAAACCGGGTCGTCGATGCTTTCGCTGCGGGGAGAGGGGCCACGGTGCGTCCTTCTGCCGACTACCCCCTCGCTGCTACTCTTGCGGTCGAGTGGGGCATCGGCAAGCTTCCTGCATGTCATCCGGGTCAATCAAGGAGGCGAGGCCGGCAGCCATGCAGGCGGCCTTCGTCGTTGGCTCCACGTCTGGTCGTACTTCTCACGTGGTGCAAGGGGGGGCGACATATGCGGATGCGGTAAAGAAGACTTCGAGGGGGGGGGTACTGCGACAAACCATGGGGGTGCAAAGTCTGCTGTTGATACGTCAAGCCATGGCGGAGCTCATCGGAGGGGCGAAAGGTCGGGAAACGTGAGCGCTTCAGGGTTGTTCGCGGCTATCGGTCACGCGTTAAGGAACACTATTGACATGGACATGGTTTCATCGCATTTAGAGGGCTTCTTAGGCCCGCAATTCATGGGGGACGTTGTGTTGCTTGATGACAGAATGTGCTGTGTTCGCGGTTTATCGGAGCCACAGATGGTGCGCTTGTTTCGAAACGGGAACGTCGGGAATGTTGTGTGGAAACCTTTCAGGTACGCAGATGGATCTTGTAGGGAGATGGAGATTTGCTTGGCTACGGTAAGGGGTGTCCCCTTCCTCTCCCGCTCGACTGCTTGCTTGCGGCGGGCTTTAAGCTGTTGGGATTTTGTCCGGGAAATCCTTGATGATGGCCTCCGACCGGGCTCGACGGCGGACGAAACGAAGATTCTATTTGAATGTCCCAAGTCTTTCCTGGACCAGATCGGGGGGCGGAGCAAGTTCGCGGAGCTGATCGTGGGATGCTTCTCCTTCGTGATTGAGTTTGCTGTTGATGTTCCACCGCCTTCGCCGAGGTTCCGATGCCGGTGATGCTCACGAAGGCGGCGGAAGTCGAAAGGCCAGGGGCTACGTTTTGCTCGTCGTTGGCGGTTGGCTTCCCGAGAAGTCCATGCAAAGGAAGGGCCACTTTCATTCCTGGCACGCGGCGTTTCGAGAATCTTCCTTGCCAGACGTATCTGTCGTCAAGATTGTTCCCTTTGCATGGTGACGTGGACGGGAGGTTTTTAGATACCCCCAAGGAGACGCTTTTTGCAGAAGTGAATGTGCTCTCGGGTACGGGGCTTGCAGTATCGGATCCGGACCCACTTTCGGGATACCGGTCTTCCTCGTGGGTTACTTCGAATCCGGATACTATGTGGTTGTTCTCGGACCCTTTCAAGAATGTTTAGGCTGCGGCTTTTTCGGGCCTCCCGAAGCAACTTCGTCCTTCGTTGACCCTGCGAGATGCCTTGCTGGGTGCCCCACAGGTTCTCTCCCTCCCTACCCACGACAACCTCTTTGATGTTGGTAGACCTCGGCCTTTGCCGTGCCCCATCACGGCTGCTTCCAGCTCGGTGATTATCCATGAGGAGATCCGTGAGGATGAAACCTTGCTCTCTCCCGTTGCGGAGACCGGAACTAGTGACAGAAGGAGCGGGAAGAGATACAGAAGGAGAAGCAAAGCCAGGACTTCAAGACCAGAGGCATCACCGTGCTCTTCGTTCAAGATTGCTGTGGCGGAGGCTGCAGGAGTTGCACTGCTGTAGGGGAAGACTGATTCTCGCAAATGAAAATATTGTCGTGGAATGTTCGTGGGCTTGGGGATCCAGATAAGCGGAAAGCAATGGGATTTAGATTCAATGAATGGGATTGCGACATTATATTGCTCCAGGAAACGAAACTTCAATCCTTGTCGGAGACCAATTGGAAGGCGTGGGGCGCGGGTGGTCTTGATCAATTCAGAACTTTGGATGCTTCGGGGTCTTCGAGCGGGCTCCTAGTGGCGTGGTGCTCGCTGACCTGGTCTTTCGTCTCGTTGACTCGCGGCAGACATGTCCTGACGGTGGTCTTATCTGGTACGTCCTCGCCTGACCTTTTGGCGGTTTCTTGTGTGTACTGGCCTTGTGATAGTGGGCTGCAGGGTGAGTTGTGGGAGGATTTGCTGGAGGCTGGTAGTCTGGTGGGGAGGACGCCATGGGTGATGGGCGGTGACTTCAACGTCACCCTCTTAATCGCGGACAGACCGGGGGGGAGGGGGGGTCAGGACTTGGGCTCCTCGGATTTTGCTGACACCGTTGACTTGCTTGGGCTTGAATTGATGGACGTCAGGGACGTCGCTTACACGTGGAGGAATTCCATTTCGCGCTCGCGCCTTGACCGCTTCTTTATCTCCAACGAGGTGCTGGATGTCTTTCCTTTGGCGACGGTGACAGCGAAGCCGCGATCGTACTCGGATCATACCCCTATCTTGTGGTGCTCTGGGTCCTCTCCGGTTCAGAGGGGGCTTTTCAGGTCAAGAATTGCTGGCTGCTGGAGGATGGTTTCAAGGAGATTGTTTCCTCGCTTTGGGGTGAGGTGGGTGCCTCGGGCTCCGCCGCCTTTCGGTTTGAACAGAAGCTTTCCACTTTACGCGCCAGATTGGCGATTTTCAAAAGAGAAACAAGGGTTGCTAGGTGCACAGCTAGGAAGGCTGCCGAGGATGAGATTCGCTTGCTCAATGGTTTGGAGGACTCTAGGGCTCTTACACCGAGGGAGATGGAGTCGCGATCGGCGGCGTAGAAGAAGATTGCTTTGGAAGATAAGAAGCGGGCTACGGAGTGGAGACAAAGATCGAAGAGCTCTTGGTTGCGGGAGGGAGACGCAAATATGGCTTATTTCCATCGTATCGCTAGCGGAAGATGCAGATCCAACGCCTTACACTCCATCGTAGTTGATGGGGTCAGGGTGGCGGGGAACCAAAACATGGGCAAAGCAATTGCAAATCATTTCAGGGATGCTACCTCTACAACCGTGCCGAGAAGATGGAAGTGGTTGGGTCGGAGTACTAGGTTGGTGGCGACTCATTACCATGCTGCCTTTATCCATCATGTTACCTTTGAAGAGGTAAAGGATGATGTATGGGATCTCAACGTTGATGCGGCGCCTGGTCCAGATGGCTTCCCTATCGCCTTTTACAGGGACTTTTGGGATCTCGTTGGTCATGACGTGCTTGAAGTGGTGTTGGAATTTTGTCAGGGGAATAGGGGCTTTGAACGTATCAACCGGGCTCTCGTGGTTTTAATCCCAAAATGTTCTGCTCCGTCCACCGTCGGGGACTTTCGCCCCATTGCCATCTCCAACGCAATTTACTTAATCACGGCGAAGGTTCTTGCGACGAGACTAAATGGAATTCTTGGGAGCTTGGTCTCCCCGGCTCAATCTGCATTTGTCCCTGGCCGCCAGATCTCTGATTGCACCACTCTTGCCTCTGAGATTGTTCCAGATTAGCGGAGGCGGGGCGCGAGCAGTGTCCTCTGGAAGGTTGACTTTGCTAAGGCGTATGATAGCCTTGATTGGAGATTCTTGTGGTCGGTTTTACGGCGTTTGGGCTTCCCGGACTTATGGATATCATGGATGAGGCGCTGTATCACCACGGCGTCTCTTTCGATCATGATCAACGGAAGACCGGAGGGCGGCTGGATCCAACCTCCTAGGGGGTGCGACAAGGTTGCCCTCTCGCGCCAATGCTTTTCATCCTTGCGGTTGATGTGCTGGCTGATATGGTGTCGGGGGTGATCAGCCATGGGTTCTCTTCTGGCTATTTAAGGGAGGGGCTTCAGGTCCCGCTCATCCAATATGCGGACGACACCCTGAGGGGGGTACCGAGGGGGCCACTGGTATGGCTACGACGCTGGAGATTTTCTCGGAGCTGTCTGGGCTGTGCAAAAATGACAACAAATCATCTTTCGTCCCGTTTGGCCTTGCGGAGCAGGTGGTTGATGGGCTGGTCGTGGCCTTGGCGTCTACTCAGGTCTCTTTTCCTCTTGAATACCTCGGCATGCCGCTTTCTCTGGGGAGGACGAGGCTCCGTGACTGGCTGAGGGTAGTGGAGAAAGTGGAGATGAGATTGGCGGGTTGGAGAGCTGCTATCCTGTCAAGGGGGGCAGATTGGTTCTTCTCAAGGCTGTGTTATCTTCCATACCTACTTATTTTATGGCTAATCGCAAGATCCCGAAGGGAATTCGTGAGAGGTTGGAGAAGAGGATGCGCGCGTTCTTATGGGGGAACAACTCGTATGGTCGTGGGGGGATCCATCTTGTGGGATGGGAGGATGTTACGAGTGGCAAGGATCAGGGGGGGCTGGGGGTGAAGTCTCTTAAGCAGATGAATGAGGTGTTTCTCCTTAAATGGGCAAGTAGGATCTGGGGTCCGGGAGAAGACTTTGTATGCATGGTGATTCGCAGCATCTATGGAGTGAAGGGCGCACCCCATCCGCAACTCAATAATCAGGCTACCATGACGCCTTTTTAGAGGGGAGTGGTGATGACTTTCGTGACAAATCTTGCGCTCTTCAGACCGGTTTGTGGGAGAGGGGATAACTTCTTGTTTTGGGAAGACAATTGGACCGGGGCGGGGGCCCTTTGCTCTCGCTTCCCTCGGCTATATGCCTTGGCGGACAACAAGCTTTGCTCGGTGATGGAGTGTTGGGTGGATGGTACTTGGTGGCCTACTTTCTCCGCGAATTTCTCGGACCAAAGACTTGAGGACTTCTTGGAATTACTTGACGCCATGAGGGAGGTGGGGGCCCCAACTAGTGGAAGAGATCATTGGTGCTGGAAGGACGACTCTTTCTCGGTCAGAGGGGCTTATGGGGCCATCTCCAGACCGCCGCCGGCAAATTCGGAGCTGCTGAATAGGGATTGTTCATCTATTTGGGACACAAACCCTCCTGAAAGAATTGGGTTCTTCTTGTGGCTTCTTCGGAGGAAGAGATTGATGACGCGCGATCGCTGCGTCAGACTCCTGGGCGTCGTTGCGTACAGATGCCTGCTTTGTGATAGCGCGATTGAAACGGTGGAACATCTTTTTTTTTCTTGTCCTGTGGTCGCGCAAGTTTGGCAGGAGGCGGATGTGGCTTGGTGCTGCTTTGATGATTTTCAGCCCTTCTGGAACTCGCTTCACGCTAATAGAGCCAGGCCTAGGAGGGAACGGTTGTATCCCTTGGCTATTCTTTGGGCGATATGGAGGGGAAAGAATGACCTGCTGTTCTCGGGTCATAGGTTTTATAAGGAAAATGTGGGGATTTTGGCAAAGAGGTTGGCGGACGACTGGGTGTTGTTATATTTTCTGCGGTACTTTTTTGGGTGTCACAGCTTTATACTTATGTAATTCTATTTTTGGTTATCAATAAATTTTGAAGGGGCGGACACCACCGAGTGTTTCCCCCTCCCATACAGACTTTCAAAAAAAAAAAGAAGAGAAAGGAAAGGCAAGTTGGTCTGGATCGACGTTGCGCGAGAACCGAGAGGATAGCATGCGCTTGAGAGATCTGGAGAAGACGTATGGATGTCGTTGTTACCGTCGAGGCGATGGATCGATGATGGAGGTCAAGCAGAGCCCTAGTGTAACATCTGAATCCGTACAAACCCGAACCCGACTCGATTAGGGTCTGATTAACCCAATAAAGTTGTTGGTCAATACCAAACAACCTAAAACGATCAACTGATCGTGAATCAAAAGCCGTTCGAGCAGAATCGACCTTAAATCGGTCGCATCGTAATGCGCGCCGCGAAAAAGCCGCGACGCAAATTCGGAAACCGCAAAACGAATCAAGGCCATCATTAGATCCGATTCGACGATACAAGACCAACGGAATCGATCGTTCATCAATCGGAGGTCGTTTGGTATTTTAATTTTGCAAAATTTAACCGTAAAACAAAAACCGTATCCGAAAATTTCGGGTATTCAAAACCCGATCGAAAGTATATCAATATTATACTCATATTGATCGCCATTCAGAGACGACCAATTCGAGATATCGCAGGTCGAAATCCGATATTCGAGGCGCGAATACGGACAAATTTTAAGTATCTCAAATAAATGAAAAAAAATAATACTAAAAAAATAATGAGATAACAGTAGCAGACTGTTACGGTTATTGTAAAAAAAATAATATTATTGTATAATAATAATTAGAATCTATATACACTATAAAAGTGACATCATGAATGATGTCATGGGTGACATCATTGTGATGATGACACTAAGTATATATAAAAAAATAGATAGGAAGTTTCCAAGAAACCCCCCTTTCCTCCTTTTCCTATAAAACAAACCCATCATCAGCCTTCTTTTCCTATTTCCCTCAACTCCAACGAAGATCTCCGTTTTCCTTTCTGTCCCTTCTCTTTCCTATTTCCATCTTATATTCTCCTCTTTTCACCCACATGCTCTTAGCCGTAGAGCCAAATTCCACAAAATCTGCTCCTCTTCTTTCTAATATTTTGAAGATCAGCTGCATTTTGCTGGAAATCAGAAATATGTTCCTGGAGCCTCCTGGTTTATCCAATTTCTGCAACAAAAAGCTGTTGTCCTACTGCTTCTGGAGCTCAAAGTGAGAAGCCGTAGCTGCTCCTTTCTAGCAGAACAAAATTCCTTGCTATTGATCAACCCTGCATGTAGCAGATTGGAGTTCAAACCAGGTTTCAAACTTGAAATTAGGTACAATCTAGGTCCCCTTTTGCTGCCATACATGTTGATTTTACCCATTTTGGGTCTTTGCATGCTAAATCCCATTGGTTTATCTTTGATTCTTTGGATCTTGAAAAAAAAAATAAATAGTGGTTTAGGTGTCAAGAACTTCATGATTTTAAACATGATTTGGTCTTCTATGGAAATGTTAGTGCAATATAAAGTAATTCCATCATTATTAAGGATATAATACTCCTTATTATGTGATAGTTAACACTGTTTGCCATACGACGAGGATAGAATTGCTAACTTTAACAAAACAAGAACATATTTGTTACTGGAGATAAAGTTCTGAACCTGCTTCTAATTTATTTGCTTTTAACTTCAGATCCACCAATCTGGATAATTTGGAGTTGACGTTTATTCTATATCTCTTGTTAGAGGGTTCACAATAAAAATGTGTAAATTGATGAATAAAAGGTTATGTTTATAGTATACAATGAGAAACCCATATTGAACATTTTTCTAGCTAATCCAGTAATCTTTATTATTATACTTATGCTGGACTTAGATGATTTTACTGTTACAAATATATAGTCGCAAATGTGAACAGTAGGGCCTAAAAAGTGAGAAGTATCTTAGATAAGCTAGTTATTGCTGGCATGATATCATTGTGCAATTACAAATTTGAACAATACCCCAATTATGACAATATCACATGGACAGAATTCAGTTGATCCACACGGCTTAAATAATTAATTTTAAAAAAAATCTAACTAAGTTGTCATCGAAGTATTCTTTTAGCTAATAAGAAGAAAATAATTATTAGATGAGAGAAGAAAAAAATGGATGGGAGAAAAAGGGATCGGAGATTGAAGATTTCTTATTGCTTAAGGTAACCATATGAGATAGAGTTAGTCTCTAAAGTCCTCTTATGTAAGAGACAAATTAGTGATGATCCTTTTAGGAGGAAGCCATTAAAATTTTTAAGTTTGTTGAGTGAAGCTTTCCTTAAGTATCTTGTACTGAAGATGCCTCTGGCAATAGATACTACAATTACTATTCTTCAAATTTTAAATGAAGTTTGCTTTCAGTATACCAGCTTCTTTAGAGATGTTCTAACCTCCACAAAGACTCTTCATGTGAGATTGTTGATAGTTTTCATTAAGAAGATCTTTGACAGTTCATAAAGTTTCTCTTTGGTGATTTAGTGATGATCGATTAATGTTGTGCCAAAGTAAAGATGGTGGTGATTAAGTGATATCAATTAATAGTGCCGGTCAAGGTGACCCTTACACCTAACCGTGCGAGGGCGCGGTGACCCTCAACTGGACGGAGGAAAGGAAGCCCAGTTAGGGCAGCGGCCGCCAAGTGCGCGGGTCTAGGATCCCAGTCTCTTTTCGGTTTTCATGCGAGCTCGCAGTGTTTTTACACCTCGTTGGGATCACGACTTTAGACCATTCCGCTGACCCTTTGTTTTAGGATACCCAGGCGGGGGATCCTCGGTTTTAGTTTTTCGTACGAGCTCGGTTGCCCGTTACCGGTCGGGCTGTTTTTCTAGAGTGACTTTTCCGGGAAGTCTCTCTCACCCGTCTCAGTGGCATAGTTTGGGAGCAGACCTATCCCTCTATTGGACCGCACTTCCAATTAGAGGGCGAGACGGAAGAGCCATTTGTAGGCTACCTCAGCGCTTGAGTTTTACCTTCGCCAAACAGACTTGGCGATTCTACATCCAGATCATCCATATCTATATCTACATCAGCCACAGTTACATCTGAGACAGTTGCACTTGAGGTCTGAAGGGATTACGATTAAAGTTGAGAAAATGGTAGTGACTATAATCTGATCTCATTAAGCTAGTGGACGTGTTGGGAACTTAGTTAGGATGCTTATACTACACCGCATGCCTACGGAGGCACCCCAACCCTAAGACATTCCTCAAGTCTTAGAGTCATAGTGTGAGGTTGCACACTAACCAAGACCTCAAACTATCCACTAGAATTAAGAATCTAAATAAATCGAGAAATCTTTCCAATCTCAAAACTCTTCCATCATCACTCACAAACATGATCTTTGAAGAAAATGATGATACATACTTATGCTCATCTATTCATATATCATATATGGGAAATGCTGGTTAATGGGAAATCATGAAAGATGCTTACAAACAACTTGAAAACCTTTTTACTTACACAAGTAGATGTAAATTGTGCTTGTTCCACCTTTCTACTTGCTCTCTTTTGCACATTATAAATTACTTGTCATTTTTTAAACTATGGGTTTGTATTCACGTTTGTGACTCCGTTTCTTTCCTAACATGTTTTGGCAGGCAAACAGCCTGCTGTTCAGTAGCTATTCATGCTTCCAGGAGACAGAGTATACACTAGACGGTATGATTTATTTTGTTTCAAGTTTCTGGTTCAAATGATGATGTAAATGCTTCCCCTTCTCTTCTGTATAAAATTTTGGGATATATTGTGTATACTGGCAGATCTTTGTACATGATGTAATTATATGAAAGTTTATGAAATGAAATGGTGGTGACACTTATTTTCTTGACTCTATGGTATATGCAAAGAATGTGAATGTCATATGAAAATATAGCCGCGCGAAATATTTTCCCTATTTTACTATAGTTTGTGCGATCTCATGCGAATGAAATACCGTGAAAGTAACGTAAACGGGTACCCCTGATCCTAAGGGGTTCACACCTAGGGGGGATGGCAGCGGTGTTGGGGTGGAAATGGCCTCCAGTTGCGAAGGATGGAGCGGTGTTGGGGTTGAGTACAGGGTGTGTGGGGCTCCTTATATAGCCCCACAGACAGACCGAAGTCCCATAGATAGTAGATGTGGGATTAAACATGAGTAGGTGGATCCAATTACCCCTGTATTACATACTTCAACAGGGACCAATGCCTCATAAGAGGCAGCTGATGGATATGCCTAGGTATGGCTATCTGGTATCGTCTCTGTTGAGATAGCTAATGATATCCTGAGTCAACCCACCTCAAAAGCGATGTGGGACATCCTCGTAGGTACATACTCTCAAGCAAGGAATGAGTCTAAGATATTGCAACTCCAGCATGATATTCACAACCAAATTGGGTAGTTATCCTCTTCATGCATGTGCATATCTCCGAGAGGTATGTTTGAGTGACTACATAGATACATGCCCTTGATGGCCTCACCAGAGCAGCATAATGCATATAGAGATTCTGTCATGACGGGGATGTTTCTGGATACTCTTAACCCGGAATATGACTGAGCTTACTCTCAGCTTCTCACCGACACTACTATACAGCCTATGGAGGAAGCACACCGCAGGCTGAGCAGACTGGATATCCCCTCTGTCATGTCTTCTCAAACATCATCGGCTATGGCAGGCTCTCGTAGTAGAGGTGGATCGTCTCCATTTAGAGAATGAAGCACACGTGGTAGAGGAGCTCCACACATACGCCGGCCTGGTTCATACTATCATCGATCAGGCACTCAGAGGACACGTGCTACTCCAAGCACGGCTTTCCACCATCGGTATCTGTTGCTGAGCAAGTTCAGACTGCTCATGACCTATCTGATTATCGTTATGATGACTTCGTTGCTCGTCTGAGAGAGATCATGTCGCAAGTCGATGGATCTTCTAGTTCTGGTCCCTCAGACAATGCTTCTTCTGCCTCTACTAGTACGTCATGTATTAATCATGTATTTATTGATCGTTGTAGATCAAAACCTTCAGGATGGATACTGGACTCCAGAGCGTCTCATCATCTCTGTGGAGATCGCTTACAGTTTGGGACATATAGTCATGCATGACTAGGTAGATCAGTGGTTATTGATGATGGGACATATTCCCCTATTGTCGGATAAGAGGAGGTTCATTTGACTCCCTCCATGCATCTATAGAGCGTCCTTCATGCTCCTGCATTCTCAATGAATTTATTGTCTATCGATCAGAGTACAAAAGAACTACATTGTCGTGCTATTATTTTTCAGGATATACTCACAGGCAAGATGATTGGATATGGCCGTAAACGCGGAGGACTATACAGGTTGACCCAGTCTCCTTATGACAGTGCTATACACATGGCATCTCAGAATTGGTCATCTTCTGCTGCAAAAGATTTGTCGTCTCTTCTCTGGCATCACTACCAAGTCTAATTTCCAATGTAAACTGTGTCAACTTGGAAAGCATCATCGGTCCAATTTTCCAAGTCGTTAAGGTCATAGTAGTCGGAACTTATTTGATTTGTTTCAACTCATTATGTGGGGTCCGAGTCGTGTTCCTGATCATCAGGGACATCGGTATTATTTAGTTTGTATGGATGATTTTTCCCGAATATAATGGTTATTTTTGTTCAAGAATAAGTATGATGCTAGTACGTTGATTCAGAACTTTGTGATTGAAATAAAAAACATCTTCTCTGCTTCTATCAAATATATTCATTCTAATAATGCTCATGAGTTATGTATTACACAACTGTCTCATTTTTTTAGTTCACATGGCATTACTCATCAAACTTCATGTCCCTATACTTTTCAAGAGAACGATGTTGTTAAACGCAAACATTGTCATCTTTTGGATATCAACAGGACTCTTATCATACGTAGTCGAGCTCCTCATTCCTTCTGGGGTGATGTTGTGATGACAGCATGCTATCCTTTCAATTGCATGCCCTCTACTATTTTGGGTGAAAGGCACCCTTCTCCCTTGCTTTTCTCGAGGACCTTTTCTCTCTTATGCCACGAGTTTTTGGATGCATGGCCTTTGCCCACCTCTTGCATCCTGGACATGACAAGCTCTCTCCTCGAGATGTCAAATATATGTTTGTTGGGTACTCTCGTACCCAGAAAGGCTATCAGTGTTTTGATCCTCTCAAAGGAAAATACTATGTTAGTGCTGATGTTACTTTCTTCGAGTCCATCATGTACTATTCTCCTGCAGGTGACATATTGAGTCCCCCTAAGTCTGAGGATGTGGTTGTTCTTCTACCTCCACCTATACATGTCCCTGAGCCTACACTCCATGCTCCAACACCTTCCCCAACATCCAGCACATCTCAAGAAAATTCTAAAAACTTGATTTCAACTGACGGTACTAGTGGTGTGCATGATGAACATGGACATTCACAAAATGAGCATGCAGATATACAGGTTGAGCCGGAATCATCACAACAGAATAATCTAGGGTGGTCTATTGCCTTACGGAAAGGCAAGTGTTCTTGTGTGTGATACCCCCTTGCTGGGCATATGTCTCTCGAGCGACTTCCTCCGTATTTCGGGCAATTTGTCATGGGATTATCTGCCATTGAAATCCCATATACCTATCAGGAGGCTCTCAAAGTGAGCCAATGGTGCCTTGCCATGGAGGAGATGACCGTTTTACAGTCACATGGCACGTGGAGCATTGTTACAGCTCCTGTAGAAGTATCAATTATGGGATGCAAGAGGATGTTCACTGTGAAGCACCGAGTAGATGGCAGCATTGATCATTATAAGGCAAGGCTTGTGTATCGTGGGATCACCCAGACCATGGTTTTAAAAACGTGAGGCGGATCGAGGCGGTTTTCCCTTGACGAGGCGAGATGTAAGCCTCGAGGCATAAGCCTCGATTTATATAGGAAAATATACATAAAATTCAATTAAGCATAATTATATATTTTTTTATTTATATTTACAAAATCATAAATTTAAATATTCCCACAACATATTCACCATATATACTATGAACATAAGAATATATAATATTCTTTGTATGATTTACTTTGAATCCTTATCCGTATTGTCATCCATATGCAATGCAAAGCTTATTATGACATCCATTAATGTTGATAGGGTGAAGTTCTTGTCAATATACAACACTTCCCTTTATGTGCATGTGTGAAGCAAAATTACATAACTAACATATATTATCCAAGGGAGGGGTCTCTCTGGAGGCTACTCAAGGGAGGGGTTACAGGTTCCGCTCATCCAATACGCGGACGACACTCTTTTCCTTATTGAAGGGGGTATCGAGGAGGCCACTGGAATGGCTGCGACGCTGGAGATTTTTCCGAGTTGTCTGGTCTGTGCAAAAATGACAACAAATCATCTTTCGTCCCGTTCGGGCTTGCGGAGCAGGTTGCTGATGGGTTGGCCGTAGCTTTGGCGTCTGCCCGTGTTTCTTTGCCTATTGAGTACCTCGACATGACTCTGACTCTGGGGAGAACGAGACCTCGTGACTGGCTGAGGGTGGTGGAGAAAGTGGAGATGAGATTGGCGAGGTGGAAAGTTGCTATCCTGTCGAGGGGGGGTATATTGGTTCTGCTCAAGGCCATATTATCTTCCATACCAACTTATTTTATTGCTAACCGCAAGAGTCCGAAGGGGATTCGTACGAGGCTGGAAAAGATGATGCGCGCGTTTTTGTGGGGAGACATTTAAATGGGTGTGGGGGGATCCATCTGGTGGGATGGGAGGATATCACACGTAGTAAGGATTTGGGGGGTCTGGGGGTGAAATCACTTGAGCAGATGAATGAGGCGTTTTTGCTTAAATGGGTGGATAGGGTCTGGGGCCCGGGGGAAGATCTCGTCTGCATGGCGGCTCGAAGCATATATGGAGTGAAGGGAGCGCCTCATTCGCAGTTAAATAATCTGTCAGCCATGACGCCTTTTTGGAGGGGCGTGGTGAACGCTTTCGTGAAGAATTTAGCTCTCTTCAGACCAGTTATTGGGAGGGGGAGACCTTCTCTTTTTGGGTGGATGATTGGACGGGGGCGGGAGCTATGTGCTTTCGATTACCCGATTATATGCCTTGGCGGAAAATAAGATGTGCTCGGTGAAGGACTGTTGGGTGGATGGGACTTGGTGGCCAACTTTCTCCGCTAACTTCTCGGATCAGAGATTTGATGAATTCTTGGAGCTGCTTGACGCCGTGAGGGAGGTGGGGGCTCCTAGCGAGGGAAGAGATCACTGGTGTTGGAAGGATGGTCCGTTCTCGGTTAGGGGGGCTTACGGGGCCATCTCCAGGCCGCCACCAGCAAACTCGGAGTTGCTGAGCAGGAACTGTGCAACTATTTGGGCCAATAACCTTCCTGAGAGAATTGGGATCTTCCTGTGGCTTCTTAGGAGGAAGAGGTTGATGACGCGTGATCGGTGCGTCAGGCTCCTGGGCTTCATTGCGAACAGATACTTGATTTGTGATAGTGCGATTGAATCTATATAACATTTATTTTTTTCTTGTCCCATGGTATATCAAGTTTGGCAGGAGGCTGATGTTGCTTGGTGCTGCTTCGGCGACTTTCAGGCCTTCTAGAATTCGATCTACACAAATAGGGCTAGACCAAGGAGGGAGCGGTTGTATCCCATGGCTATTCTCTGGGCGATCTGGCGTGGAAGGAATGACTTGTTGTTCTCGGGACAAAGGTTTTATAAAGAGAACGTAGGGATTTTCGCAAAGAGGATGTTAGATGACTGGATGATGTAGTGTTCTTTTTTGGTGCGTCTTGGGCGCTGTAATTTTTGTCCTTTTGTAGTTTCTCTTTTGTTTTATGAATAAATTTTGATGGGGCGGACACCACCGAGTGTTTCCCCCTACCTTGCAGACTTTCTAAAAAACTAACATATATTATTAACATATGCACTATACAATATGTTTATGTCGTTTTATATGTGTTATATGAATAACAAATATATATATATATATATATTGATATGCTTTGAGTCCTAACCATCCAATTTGCTAAACCCAGTTGAAGAACCGTTGCACGCACCCTCCTGTCGCACCATACCCTTCCAGCACGGGGGTCTCAGGTTTAGGGTTTATATGAGTATATAACAAACTAAATTGTTAAGAATTAATATTATGCTTAAGATATCAAAAAATTAATATAAAAAAATAAAAAAATAGGTATCAAACCTATGCAGCCCGAGGCAGCGCCTCGAGACCACCTTAGTGCCTCGACGCCTCAAGGGTCGCCTACGCACCTCAAGGCGCATGCCTCACATGGGTTGCTTGAGGCGGGCGCCTCGAGGTGTATGCCTCAGCGCCTCGAGGCACGTTTTGTAAAACCATGACCCAGACATATAAGGTGGATTATTGATGAGTATGTATTTCATCATCTTTATTCATTTATTTTAGCTTAAAATCCCTTATAAAATACCTGTAAATATTGTTGAGATATTTATATCTCATTATCTTTATTTTGTTTTTTTAATTTTTTCTATCCACTTTATATAATTTTCCCTTAGAGCTTTTCTTCTATATAAGAGAGCTCTACAGCTACGATGAATTCCAACTTGTCATTTCACGCCTTTCCATATGGTATTAAAGTGACGATCCTAGACCGGAGCATGTGCCCTAGATATCCCACCTCACATAAACCCTAGTGCATCCCACGTGTTCGGCCGCCGCCGCCTGTCATTCCCGCGGAGCCGCCGTCGTTGGTCGTCCCGTGCAGCTGCACAGCAGAACAGCAATAGCAGCCGCAGCCACCATTGTCGGTTGCAACACAACAACGACAGCAGCCGCCGCCGCCACCGGACAAGCAGCAGCAGTCCGGGCTACCACCACCGGTGCCCTCCGGTGGAGCCCTAAGGTCGTCGTCTCCTCTCCCACAACCTTTTGTTATCTTTTTTTTGATGAAAAAAAGGTGTGATCTCCCGAGGTGAGAGTCACTGCAACATCTATTCCATTAGCAAAGATTGAAGTACATTACCTTGAGACCCAGGAGTTATACAATGCATTACAGTGAGTTACAACATTTTCGAAATAAAATCTCATTTTTTAATACCAAATGATTGTGCCCTACCCAAATGGCCCACAGAACAGCAAACGGCTTGGAACAATCATCCATTGAGCTGGATCCTGTCGACCGGACCGACCCCCAAAATTCCCCCAGCAGGCACAACCCACGAAATCACTGCCTCTCTCTAGACCTGCCCTGACTCCGGACACCTGAAAAACAAGTTATCTGAATCTTCCACCATTATGTGGCATCTGTCGCATAGTGTGCCCATCACGCCAAACATCCTTCCCCTCCTCGATTTATCGCACAATCAGTCCCTTCTCAGGCACCACAAGAAGACCTTAACCCTGCATGGTATCTTAGCAGCCCAAATCACCCTCATATACTGGCACATATCCAAATCCTGCACCTCCTCCACCCTCCTCAATTCCTCCTAAACTTTCTTAACAGAGAATCTCGCGCCCTCCCACTCAAAATGATCAATGCCCTGCTCTAAATCCCCTGGTGGTGGAAGTGCAGCCTGCAACCTAACAAACTCCTCCAGGCTTTGCTCCGACAGATCCGACAGGAAAATTGGCGACCACGTAATCGAATCCGCCCCCTGCGCGATAGAAATCTCCCTCAATGCCGCCAAGGCAAAAAGCATGGGGAATATGCCATCGAGGGCCCCCTCCCCTGTCCAATCGTCATGCCAGAATCTGAAAGTGCGACCATCCCCAACCTTAGGCCGCAGCCTATGAGCAACTAAAGGCAACACCTCACGGATCTCGGTCCAAAGTGGGGACTCATAACGCACTCTCCTAGCCACCAACTTACCCCGGACACCGTAAATCTTTCTCACAAGTCTGGCAGTCAGCGAACCAGAAGAACCTCATATGAGAAACACCCACTTTGCGAGAAGCGCCTTGTTCATGGTCTCGATATCGCATACTCCTAGCCCGCCTTTACCACGCTCCTTCGTTACTTCTTCTCATCTCACCAGATGCAGCCCGGATCTTTGTTGTTTCCCATCCGACCAGAAGAATCTCCTCATCAGAACCTCTATCTTCTTCTTAACACCCGCAGGCATCAAATGAGCAGAAAAGAAGAAAATAGGAATGGTCGAGAGCACATGCTTCAACAGAACCAATTTTCCCCTTAGACAACATGACAGCTTTCCAACCCGCCAACCTCTGCTCCATTCTCTGCACCACCACATCCCAGTCCGACTTCCTCAATTTACCTGTTACCAGCGGCAGCCCAAGGTATGAGATCGGAAGGTCCCCTAAGGGGCAACCCATCAAATCCGCTAAACCGACGCATTCCGCTGTTGGACATGCGAGCCCACAGCGAGCCATTATGCAATAAATGTTATTGGAAATATCATTCCCTGATCTGAAATAAAGAATAACTAATTTTCATAATAGGTCCCTTAGTACAATTAGGGTTATGTACCATGGCCATCTTGATGATCATACAGCTGTTGATTCAATTATTTAACCATAGAGGCTGGTGCTACGATGAATATCTAAAGAGTTAGATTGAGGACTCATCGAGCACCATCAAATGATTATTAAGAGATGATCTCCAGCCTGAAAAGGAGATGGCAATCCTTTCTCTGAAGGCTGATATCTAACTGATCTCTTGATGCAGGTCCTCTACATAGGAATAGAGATTCGGAGGTGTTAAATAAGTTAGGTCAAAGAGTTGACTTAATGAGATCGAGATAACCAAAGTCCTATGTCGTATACTATCACGATATAGGCACGCATCCTATGACCGGAGACAGATGTGTTACTATATGTCTGAGTATGTACATTTGGCAGACCAATAGGTTGATGACTTAATCAAGGTCTATACATCGGCGCGCTGGTGTGCATATAAGGGCATATGAGTAATACGATCTCTCAAAGGGATCATACAGGTTCATTGTTGAACCGGAAGACATGAGCTCGCTCATGAGATATTGGGAAGAATCAAATTCCGCAAGCGATCACCTTGCTTTGGAAGCTTGACTGAATTTGTAAGGTTTCATATATATTTTTTCAAAGTATATGATCAATACCTAGGTATGATATATACCTTTGGAAAGTATATGATTGATATCGACTCCTAATGATCGAATGAGAAACTTAATGATAAATCCTTGAAGTAGACAGTGTAAAATTAATGTTATACTTCGGGATTATTCTGGGTCTTCCAATATGCAGGATGTACAGATATTAGGAATACCTGAGGGTGATGTGATCATAAACGATTGTATAACCACGACGCTTCCATTCCTAAGAAGTGATGAAACAGGTATGGATTTTAGTGACTCCTCTAAGTAGAGAAGTAATCTGATCTTGGTCCAAATGTTGGACATTGATTTGAATGTGATTCAGATGCAATGAGAAGATTAGATTTGCGGTCTTGTTTTAATCAAGCATCTATGGGAGGCCCGAGATCTGGATTTAAGATGTGATCTTAATATCCAAGTCACTATACGTGAAACAATACAATCGCCATGTCCTTATCTCCAAGTATCCGTGGAGAAAGCGCATTATCCTTAAAAGAGTTCAGGATAATTTCATTATTGATATTATGTATCCGAGCATTGAGAAATTGGATAATTAAATGTGATTTAATTATCATGAATAATATGAATTTGATTCATATTATAAGGAGAGTTATCTTGGATGATTAAATGTGATTTAATTATCATGAATAATATGAATTTAATTCATATTATAGAGAGAATTATCTTAGATAATTAAATATGATTTGATTATCAAATATATGAATAATGTGAATGTGATTCATATTATTTGGCACATGAGAATAGAGATCCAAGATGATTAAATATGATTTAATTATTATGGATATGAATAATGTAGATAGCACTATCAATGTTAATCATATATATTATAAATGTTATTTATGATATATAAGAGAGAGCTATTTGTAATTTACATTTGTTAATTAAATGTTAATGTGAATTGGATTCACATTGAACATTAAATTGAAAATGTAATTCACATTTTATTTTGGGTTGTGAATGTGATTCACAAATTTCGAATGGCAAGATTGCAATATTCACAAAATAATTATGAATTATTTTATAGAATTTACAACAATTGTTGTTGTAAAATTAGAGATACATGGAATAATATAATCTAAGAAGATTACATTGGAGATGCCCCTTCCATAATGGAAGGAAGGGACGGCCATCAATTCCTATTAGGAAAGGGTGGTCGTCCACTCCATATACATGGAAGGAGGCACTCTCCTTTCCATTATCTCCATATGTTGTTGATTTAATTTTGGGATTGATTTATATTGATTTATGAATATATATTTAATCTAGATGAAATTAATTGTCGTTAAGTTTCACCAACAAAATCTCAGCCATTAAAAGAAACACAAATCAATGGGAGCCATTGGATTTGTGTTGCCCATGGATTGAGATCCATGGATCCTAAAATATGAAGGGCACCCCTTGCTCTTCATATGCTAATAAGAACATAAGGCTCTCTCTCTCTCTTTCTCTCTACATGCCCTCTCTCATTCTCTCATGTGGTCGTCCACCATGGATGCCCTACAGAGATTCTCCATCGCCGCAGAATCGTCGCTATACTGCCCGATCGTTTGCTCGTGGATCTCTGTCTCCTTCGGTGCGCCTCGCTCGTGAAGAAGACGTCAGATCTCGTGTGTCGAGATCAGGAGATTCGCCGCTTGGATCATCAACATGGATTGAGAGAAGCAAGTATTTCATCAACACGCTCACAAGCATCTCCTCCGTCGGATCGGACTTGAGACAGGAGGTCTCTTCGTTTAGAGACTCGGTCGCAACCACGCTTCAAGAGGTAAACCTACTACTTGTTTGTGGTTTAGACGAAACGATCCGAGAAGTGTTCTTGGATCATGTGGTTTCGTCACATGGAAAATTTTTTAATTTCCGCTGCATCGAGCAACTAGTGCGACTAGTCGCTCCCGATCACATACGATGCGATCCTCACGCTTCTGTGATGCGTTTAAGGATCTCCCTATATCCTTTAAGTGGTATCAGAGCCAGGTTGAAGGTTTGGATGTGATCCATAAACCAAGGACGACTTGGGTTCATTAGGGTTTGCGAAAGTTTTCTCGTATTTCATTTTCGCATCTCTGTTTAGTGATTATTTTTGGCCCTGTTTAAATTGTTTGAACACGAAAATAAAACTTGGATTTTGTTCCCCATTAAATAAGGAAACCGTAGGATCTGAGTTTGCGTGATTTCGAATCCGTTTGCTCAAGTTATGATCAAATTAGTGAACATGTATCCACTGTTTCGGGGACTGTGAATCATGACATAATTAAAGAGTTAATTACGGTTTTAAAATGCCTAGAAATGCATGCAAATCACTTAAGTTCTGTTGTAAATCAAATTAGCAAACTTTGGAAACTTACTTTTCTTAATTTGGATTTAAATTGATTGAGATATGCTAATTTTAGTAAGTGAGGGTCACTGCTGGGAATTACTTTCATAATCAAGAACCTTTTTTTAGGCTCAAAAGAGGGGGATACACTCGGCGGTGCTCGCCCCAAAAATATATATAACTAAAACAAGAAAAGAAGAGAGATACTTACAACGGGAAGGTGGGGTAGAAGGGAGCAGGAGGTTGTTAGAAATACAAGAAAAATAGCCACCACAGAAGGGCCATTAAACTCTCAAGAACACCAATCGGATATTAGTCTATTGCCCAAAATGTTAACATTCTCCCGATAGAATCGCACGCCCGAGAATATAGCATCGTTCCTTGCACGCCAAATGCACCACAGCCGCGCGATAGGAACCAAAAAATCTGCTCTGTCCCTCGACCTGTTCGACCACAGCAACTCGCAAAAGTGTTCCAAATTGTCAGCGCGAACCCATGCCACATCGTCCCAAACGCCAGAAACCACGTAGCAGCGAAAAAAGAGATGGTCGGCAGTTTCGTCGTCACCGCCGCAAAGTTGGCAAGCAGCAGAGGTCAGGGGGAAGAACTTGGCGCAGCGATCCCGAGTCATCAGTCTTCGTTAACGAAATAGCCAAAAAAAGATGGCAATGCGCTCCGGCAGGCGCAACCCCCAGAAGAAGGCACAATCGCGCACAAGAGGGGAGGACGCAGGAGACGGGGGAGAGAGCATAGCCCCGTAAGCCTTACGAGTGGAGAAGGCCCCATCTTTCCAATGCCAGTGATCCCGCTGCAACGAAGGCGAAGAAGCAGAGTTAAGAGCCTCCAACATCGAGGCGAAGTCATCCACCCGCTGGTCAGATAAATTCCCCGAGAACCGTGGCCACCAACCGCTGGTCAGATAAATGACAATCAAGAACCTTGTGATTGTCATTTAATCAATTAGTGAAATTAAATGGTTTAATTTCCTGGAATAATTATGGATAAATATTTATGAAATATTTGATGATAATTATTTCCTTAAATGATATTGCCTTAACCAATATTTGATTAGATATGATCTAGATCACAATTGGTTACACAATCTACTTTCCAACAAACAAAGTTGCTTGAATAGGATTGGGGATTTGTTTAACAAATCTCCTTATAATGTTATTCAAAAACGTTTTGATTATTATATATGGTATAACTTCGATTGAAGAACCGGTTATAATCTCAAGTATACAATGATCAATTTGGCATTATCTTTTCCCGAGGTGGATATGGTGTCTAGTCGGGGAGCATTGGGGTAGCAGGTTGCACCATGTGCGGTCTATCCCACTCCCGTCAGTCTGGCCATGACAGCGGGTAGGGACTTGATAATGCAGGAGAGATCACGGTGTATAGAGACATACACGAACAACAAAAGTTAAATACTTTAATGCAATTTATATTATCTATTGAATTTTACCATTTATGTTAAAAGTTTTTTATTTTTCTCAATTATTTTTCACAAATTAGTATCACAAAGTCTATTTAATTCTTTAAAACTTAAAATATTATTAATATAAAATTTATATTATTAGTTAAATTATTCAATAAAATTATAATTCGATATAAAATGAATCGAATTTGAATATTCGAAACTCCAAACGAATTGAATTTGAATTTAGATTAGAAATTCATTTAATATTCGATTCGAATTCGGATTCAAAAATTTTATAATGAATTGAATCTAAATCTAAGTGGATTTGAATGTATTCGATTCGATTAGCACCCCTAGATATGGAGGATCACATAAGTGGCATCCATAGTCCTCGCCAAGGCGAAGGGTTCCGTCGCCGGGGATTGTATGTCGGAGATGCATGTCCGAAGTGACAGCTCTTGTATGCAAGCGCATTTGGATCGGGCTCTTCGCTTCTCGAAAAAGTAAGGACGTATGAGTAGTGACCCCGATATCGGGTCCTCATATTATTGGGGCGATATTGGATTGCGCGTAGCGAGTTGTATTCATGTTGACGGTTGGTTCAATTTATGACAGGTCAACATCACCTTAGGGGTGGTGGGCCCGGGTGTAGACCGAATTGCGAATGTAAGTTGGACTTGCAAGGCGGAATATGTTCTCGCTTCTTTTTATCCGAGTTACAGGTTCTCATATTATTGGGATGTAACAAAGATAAGGAAGGAGATCCCAGATCTTGCTGAGATATGATGGTAAGTATATCTCTTACATTGAAAGTGATTAAGGGAATGAACTTTCAATGTAGACAAGGCAAAACAACTTTGATATAAAAATCCTAAATCAAAGTAAAATATATATTTATGTATGTTTATGCAAATTTCTTATTTCAGATAATCCTTCATTAAACCCACTCAATTTTATACTCAATAATAACCAGTAAGTTATCATGGATTGGATCCATGATCAAGATATTGTACTTGTAGTTGGACACATAATGTATGTGGTTGCAATGTGCAAGTCTTCCTCATAATAATAAGGAATGAAAATTAAATAGACAATAGAACTACAACCCTAGGGTTTGTATGTCTCTATAGTCTTGTTTTCTCATCGAGTGTGCTTTGGAAGTGACGCGTCGATGATGATCACAATTGTCAAATAATCCTTATAAAATCTAAGAAGATGTTTTGGCATGTATATGTGCTCTTGACATTTTATAATGAATGGCATGGTTCTCTGCATCATGCAGAATGGTGGCTCTATAAGAGATGATGTACTCAAAATATTTGAGTACCTACCTGAACCAATGTTTTTAAGAGTTTAAATGGATGTAGATACGATGAGTGTCATCATTCTACTGTCTATACTTTAGTCATTCATGAAGCTTCATAATATTCATATTGTATGAATTGAATGAAGCATGTATAAATGTTGGAGTGCTCTTATATTGAAATCTTTTGAATTCAACATAAGAGATCCTTTGTTTGAGCAATGGTTGTTTATAGATGAAAGGAGCGCAGTGGAAGCATGGGTCGGACCCAAGTAAGAAGGAAAGTCAAAAAGTTGACTGTACTTCTGTGACTTCCATATAACATCCAAATAGTTGGAATACTGGGGCGTAAACCAACGAGTGTCTCCCCCTTTTTTTGAGCTTCAAAAAAAAACATCCAAATAGTTGGATGAATGCCAATACTGCAATAAGCTGATGTATTGATAGTATGACTATCAAGTCTATCTAGAATCCTTAGAGAAGGACTCGTATAGTGCATCGGGATAATCTACATTTAATCATTGAAAATAACTTTCTTATTTGATAAGATCAAAGTCTAAAATTATATCTCATTCTTCTAATAACACTTGCAATTGATTGCATATGCTTTAGAAGACTAGAAATTTGATCTTAAATTTTAATAGTCATCAACATGGATATTGATGCAATTGTTGCAACAATCTCTATTAGATAAATAGACTTCATATTTTCAGTGGGAGAGCCATTAGTCTTAGAGAATGTCTCTATGACCTAGATATTAGAATATACTCATTGTTTATTTCTGAATATTGGAAATAAACATGAATTCTGTAATAGACCTATCATAAAAGGTTATGATGGATATATTGCAGATAGTAATCTAGCATCTAGTTGACTCTATTAAATTAGAAAATCAATGAATGGTTCAAACATTTCTAACACTGAAAATTAAACCTTATAAGATCAATAGGAGGATGAAGATCATTTGACAATGAACTGGCATCAAGTCTTGGACACGGCGCTAGGCTTCTGGGATCCGTCTCTGATAGATGCGTTTTGTGCGACACGGCGATAGAATCCCTTGAGCACTTCTTCAGATGTCCTAAAGTGACTATGATATGGGAAGACACAAGAATGACGTGGGTTTGCACTTCGGATTTGGCTTCCTTTTGTGGTTCGATGGTGGCAAACAGAGACAGAGATAGGCGAGGGATCCTTAGGCCCGTGGCAATTTTGTGGGCAATATGGCTAGGCAGAAATGCAGCTCTTTTCTTTGGGCAACGCTTCTACAAGGAAAACGTGGAGGTGCATTGTGCGCAATTGGTAGATGATTGGGCTTTGTAATTGCTTTGCTTGTTTCGTTTTCTCGTTACCTTTGTAAACTCTTTGTTTACTTTTTCTTTAATTAATAAATGGGGCGAACACTACTGAGTGTCTCCCCCTGTTTCTGGCTTCAAAAAAATCAAGTCTTGGACATAAGTCTATTGATGAGGTCAATAAATAAGTAAGAAATGAAACTTTAGAGTGTCTAAATTTTCAAATCTTACATACTTATATTGTATTCAAAGTAGAAAATGTCCAATGTACCCTTCTCTGGGAATGGTGCAAGATGTCAAGGTATTCAAGATCTCATACATATTGATGTATGTAGATCATCTATATCAAAGTAAACATTAATGATATGTGATATCCATTGATGATTATTTGTGATATGAGATTTATTCCCTTCACCTTAGAAAGCTTTGAAATGTTCAAAGATTTCATAATTTTGGTTTAGAACCAAAGTTTGAAGGATGATGAAAATGAAATTGATCTAATTTAGGCAGCGTGTACCTATTAGATGAATTCAAAGGAATACCTTACGGAGATATGAATATCATTCCTATCTCAATCCTTCTAATGCACCTAAACTGAAGAGAGTTGTAGGGAGATACAATTGTATCATGTGTGACATGATTTGATCAATGATGAATCTTAGCATAATTACCTCTTAGTTTCCAAGGTATGTATGTAGTAGAGACTACAATATATATCCTTAATAAGGTTCCATGCATATAAGCTGGAATTTAGCATCTGAGAGTGCTATTTCATTAGGAAAATAAAGGATGGTATTGGGTACCTACTTTGTGACCTTGAGATTCTTAAAAGATTTCATATGTGAGAATGTAATTCTTAGATGATGAGAATCTTAAGAATCAAGATGAAAATGAAGTGAAGGAACTCATTTAATCATGAGAAGATAATGAGGCTCCTGAAATCGGAAACTAAATAGACAATTAAAGATGAAACATTAATACCTCTTCAAATAAGTGTGAGGATGGATTCCATGTGTCAGTTAAATCTGACATTATCTAACTTTATTTTTTTTGAAATCTGTAAGGTAGGGGGAAGCACTGGGTGGTGCCCGCCCCATCAAAATATATTTAACTTCATATGATGAAGCTTCTAAAGATCATGACATGGAAAGATGGATGTTAGCAATAAAGTCTAAAGTATACCTCATATACAAGTGTTGTATATGGACCCTCGAGGATACACCTATATGGGTGAGACCCATTAAGGTGTAAATGAATCTTCATGAGAAACGGGGAACCTGATGAGAAGGTAGAGACCTTCAAAGCACGGTTCGTAGCCATGAGCTACACACCGAAGAGAAGACATCGCTTGCGATGAGACTTGCTCTTCAGTGATCATGCTTAAACTCATCAGAATATTGCTAACTATAACTACACAACTTGACTTTGACATCTTTAAGATGAAAGTCATTATTGCATTTCTCTATGAATACCTCTCTGAGGACATTCACATGAAGCAGCCCAGGGCTTCATGGTTGAGGAAAGCAAGATGTGCAAGCTAAAGATACTCCATCTATGGAATCAAATAAGCTTCTTGTAGTTGGAACATTAGATTTGATGAAATCATAAATGTTATGGTTTCAGATAGAATCTTGACGAACCATGTGAAGCTTAGTGGGAGTGCAATTGTGTTCATCGTGCTAAATGTAGATAATATCCTAATCATTTGGAATGATATAAGGATGATAATAATAAGTGTTTTATAATCTGGTTGTTCCATACCTCGAGATATGATCTCAAGGATACCTCTTACATCTTAGTTCTGAAGTTGTTCAGAAGCAAAGAGAAGACCGTATTAGGACCGTCACATTAATGGTACACCTTGGATATATTCCATTTTCTGAAAAATTCTAAGAAAGGCTTCCATCACTTAAGACACGGTATTGACCTTTCTAAAGGGATAGCACCTCAAGGAGTTGAGGAATTGAATGCTAAAACTGCTTGCCCTTGTGCATCAGTTACGAGAAGCCAGGTGTATGCTAGATGTGTACAAAAGCCATATGTCTACCATGCAGTAGGAGTAGTAAACTGTTACTGATCCTACTATGGAGATAAAACACTTTTTTTTAGGCTCAAAAAAGGGGGAGACACTCTACGGTGTTCACCCCAATATATTAAAAGAAAAAAGAAACAAAGAATGTTACAAAAGTGTTACAAAAGCCAAACAACTAAGACCCACAGAGGGAAATCGAGAAAGCGAGAAAGCAACAACCAAAGATCACCCCCAAAAAGCCACGAAATGGTTACCATGTACACCAATCATCCAGAAGACGCGAGCAACTGAAGAGAACGTTCTCCCGGTAGAACCGTTGGCCAGCGAAGAGGGCCTCATTCCTCCCCAGCCAGATACACCATAACCTTGCAAGCGGAGCCAAAAACTCCTTCCTTTCCCTGCTCATGTTGCAAAACAAGCTCTCACAAAAGGCAAGCAGACCATCCGAGCTGACCCATTCCAGGTCAACCCAAAGCCCCCGAACCATGTTGCAGCCAAAGAACAAGTGATCAATAGTTTCTGATTCCTCATCACAAAGCCCGCAAGTAGACCCAACGTTAGCAAAGAATCGGGCGCAGCGGTCACGCGTTAAGAGCCTCCCCCTGCGAAGAAGCCACAGGAAGACTCCAATGCGCTCAGGAAGCTTCAACCCCCAGAGGAACCAGCAATCACGCAAGAGAAGATCGTCCCCAGCTAGAGGATAGGGAGCTAGTGCTAAATAAGCCTTATGCGTGGAAAAAAGACCGTCCTTCCATGTCCAGTGGTCCCGGCCATCATTAGGTTTATCACCCTCAGCAAGCACGTTCATTAAAGAGAGAAAATCATCCAGACGCTGATCCGAGAAATTGGCGATAAAGCGTGGACACCAGCATCCATCCACCCAGCACGAGGCCACCGAGGCCTCCTTGTCATCCGCCAAAGCAAACAAACGGGGAAAGCGATCCTTTAAAGTACCCCTCCCCGTCCAATCGTCGATCCAAAACCGGAAGGAATCCCCCTTTCCCAGCACCGGCCTAAAGAGGGAGAGGTTACGAGTAAAAACTTCCAGGACACAACGCCAAAACGGAGATAGGTGCCCGTAAGCATCCCCCCGCGTCAAGCCCATCATCGCCTCCCCCAGGAACTCCCGCAGAACATTAATAAAGAAGTTGTCCTCCCGACCCCAGATTCTACTCGCCCATTTTAGCAAGAGAGCCTCATTAACAACCTCCAACCTCCGCACCCCCAAGCCACCAGCCCGCTTTGCCCGAGTAACCTCATCCCAAGCCACCAGATGAAACCCCCTTCCCCCCTCCCCCTTCTTACCCCACAAGAAGCCTCGTATACAATGCTCAAGCCGCAGTCGAATCCCCTTAGGCATTCGACGAGCCGAGAGAAAGAAAATAGGAATAGAGGAGAGCACCGCCTTAAGAAGAACAAGACGACCTCCTCTAGATAACAACGCTGCGCGCCAACCAGCAAGGTGAGTCTCCATCTTCTCCACAACCAATCGCCAATCCCGGAGCCTGGCACGACCCACGACCAAAGGCAAGCCAATATAATCAATAAGGAGCCCACTCGGAGGAGAGCCCAGCAGCTGCCCACACTCCATCGCCTCCGCCTGCGACATCCCAAAGGGGATCACCTTAGACTTAGCCCCATTAATCAAGAGCCCCGATAATTCACTGAAAAGCTCCAGAGTAGTCGCCATACCGGAGACCTCAGAAGTACCACCCTCGATGAAGTAAATAGTGTCGTCCGCAAATTGAATAAGGGCACGCGCAAGGTCCCCACAGCGAAGCCCTTGGTCAGCCCCGCCTCGATCACGCAGTCCAGCATACGAGCCAACACGTCCGACGCCAGCACAAAGAGGAGGGGGGCGAGGGGACATCCCTGCCGCACCCCCCTCCGCGGTTGGAAGAAGCCCCCAACCGGGCGGCCATTAATCAAGACCGAGAGGGAGGCCGTGGTCACTCAGCGACGCATCCAAGAAATCCAAACCTCAGGAAATCCCCTCCTTCTAAAAACAGACCACAAGAACCGCCAATCAAGACAATCATAAGCCTTGGCGAAATCAATCTTCCAAAGAACCCCCATCTTGTTAGAGCTCTTCCAATCCGCAACCAACTCGGAAGCCACCGCGATGCAATCTGAGATCTGCCATCCCCGTATGAAGGCGGCCTGGGCCGGCGAAACCAGCGTGTCAAGAACACGAGCAAGCCTCCTCGCTAAGACCTTAGCAATGATAAGATAGATCCCATTCGAGATAGAGATAGGCCGAGAGTCCTCGACGCAATTAGCCGCTGCAGATTTAGGGATCATAACAATGATGGCCCTATTAATTCTATCAAAACCATTATTCCCATCACAAAATTCGCTAACAACCTCCATAATATCATTGGCCACTACATCCCAGAAATCACGGTAGAAAGCCACAGGGAACCTGTCAGGGCCCAGTGAACCATCAGCATTCAAATCCCACACGGCCCCCTTAATCTCATCCAAGGAGATCGGCCTGGTCAGGGCCACAGAATCCGAGGTCGCTAAAGAAGGGGCCCCACGTCCCAACCAACGCCACTTGCACTCCGAGCGACACCCATAGGCACGCTTGAAGTGATCCGCAATGGCAAGCCCCAACTCCTTCTCGCCACTAACCAGGGTACCATTAACAAGAAGAGAGCGAATTGAGTTGTAGCGCCTTCTACCGCTAGCCACGCGGTGAAAGAAAGCAGTATTGGCATCGCCCTCCTTGAGCCATTTAAGACGCGAACGCTGACGCCACTCCAAGTTCCGCTTCTTGTCCTCCGCGGTGACGGTGTTTTGCACAACAGTGCGCTAATGAAGCTCCTCCGCCACCAGATCCCTATCATTCTCCGCCCGGTCTAGGCGAGCAATGACATCCTCCGCCGCCGCCCTAGCAGCCACACGAGCCATCCGCGAGTCCTTCTTAAACACCGCAAGAAGTTTCCGCAAAGAGGCGAGCTTCTGTTCAAGTCTATGAGCAGCATACCCCGCATAAGAGGTCTGGTTCCAGTGATTTTTAACCATATCTTTGAAGTTAGGCTCCAAAAGCCAGCATTTCTCGTAGCGAAAAAGACCCCTCGGCCGAAGGTCCTCCCCAGAGTCCCACATAATAGGATTGTGATCAGAGAATGAGCGGGGGCGAGAAGACACTGAACACAGAGGGAAAGCCTCCATAAGTTTCCCATTAGCCAAGAATCGATCAATCCCAGATCGAGACGCATTATTCCTCCAGGTGTAAGAAATATCAGCGGGGACTAGCCCCTCCAGAGCTAACTCATCTAAAAGCTCAACAAATTCGCGCGAGCCCGAATCCTGACCCCCCTGGCCCCGTGGACGATCCGATGAGTGAGCAGTCACGTTGAAATCCCCCCCCAAAGCCAAGGAAGGTCCTCAAAAGCGGAGGCCGCATCCCGAAGATCATCCCACAACTCCCTCCTGAGGACGTGGCACGTAGGCGCGTAAATACATGAGAAAGCAATAGGGCCAAGGGAATCAGCCCGATTCAACACCACCGACAGTACATGCCTTCCCACCCGCATAGAGGAGAAGGAGAAAGCCGCAGAGTGCCACGCCAGCAAGACGCCTCCCGCCGCCCCAATCGCGTCCACCAACCTAACCTCGTCCATAGCGCCCGCACCGAAAGACCGCCACAAAGAATCATCCACCCCCATCAATTTCGTTTCTTGGATAAAAGCAATATCACAGCCCCATCTGAGAAGCGCAACCCCTACGATCGCCACCTATCAGCCTCCCCAAGTCCTCTAACGTTCCAAGAGAGAACCTTCATTAAGGACCTGCAAAGCTCCCCCCGATCACACTGAGGCCAGCCGCCTCCGCCACAGTATCCCACAACGTCGGACAAGAATGTTGCACGGAAGAGCCAAGGCGAGAGCGGTTACGCCTCCGATATCGCTTCCCTGAGCGCTTGTCTGAAAGGCTTCCCACCGCGGAAGGAGCATCCCCATCATAAGAGAGCCCGAAGGAGCCACCGGAAGGAGTCAACACCGAAGAAGCCTCCCGACCCATCGAAGAGGGGGGGAGGGGGAGCGGACCACAACCGGAGTACTAGCGGGCGAAGGAATCAATTCGACGTCCGAGGGCGCACCAAGTTCTTCCAACTGGATCCGATGGGCCAAGCCCGAAGAGGAGTCGGGCCTCGAAAGAGAAGAGTTGGGCAGCAATAGAGAAGAGTCGGGCAACATAAACGGGTCACAGGGCCGCCACTTCGTTGTCCAAGACCCGAAGTTAAGGGATCCGTTAAAGCCCATCGCACCAGTAGCGGGCACAGGCCCCGAGAAATTCACCTGCACGGCCTTAGCCGACAAAAACGGACGAGGATGAGAAGGCAAATCCTCTTCGACCGAGGCCAAATCCAAAAAACCGGCCCTTTCAGACGCCATACACAGCACCCGAGGATGCCACTCGAAGGGACCAGAGAAGTTGAACCTAGAAGGCGACGCTTCGGAATATCCCCCAATGCATGCCACCTGGCAACCGTAAGACGAGGCAACATCACCAAGCCCCAAGCCATCCGAATCGGCGAAAGTAGCCGGACGCGAAGGGCAAGCCTCGGCGCCGGCGAAGGGGCGATGACGGAGAGCTCCACCTTGAATCGCCACCGGCCAATCTTCAAAATTCCGAAGAAGACCTTGCCATCCGCAACGCTAAGAAAACCCTTTGAACATTCCAGGAGAATCCGAGTGATCTTCCAATCCGCCCCCGGCGAAAGTCCATCCACGATTGCCAGAACTTCCCCCCACGGTCTAAGCACCATGGACAAAGCGATGACTGTTCGAGAGAGAAAAGGCACACCACGCACCTCTGCCACACAGACCTCAGTATCTGAGGAGGCACCATCAGCCACCCGCAACAATCTCCAAACAACATCTTCGAAGTCGCCACTGCGAATAAGCCTTTCCCGTTGCTCCGGGGAGAGGCCACGAACGCAGCATCGCGATGAATCAAGAACTTGGAAGTCCCCCATGAACCGAGGGCCCAAAAAGCCAAGAAGGTGGGACCTTACAGCATCCCAAACCACTCCAGGCCGTCGTGCAAGCCCCACAACCGCAACGAAGCCAGCATCACCGTGCACCCCCACCTCACGCACCGCCTTTCCATGCACTGCCTTCCCATGCACGGTCTCCCCAAACACCATCCTCCCATGCAAACCAAGAACCGAGTGCGACGTCTCCAGCGCAGCATTCACCACCGCCGTGGCACCGTCAACATGTACCCCGACTCCCGCATCACCCACCACTTGCGCATAAGAGCGAGCCCCCTATCACCAAGAGAGCCCAGGCAAACCTTCTCCGACGTCAAGGAACACCCATGCTCCCCCGACGTAAGCTCCTCCGACCGAACATGCAGGCCAGGCCTGGAAGAGCCACCAAGACCACCAAAGGACCAGCAGGACGCTCTCTAATGACCCACCTTGCCACATGCATAGCACTGAGGCGGAAGCCGACAACCCGAGGCAAGATGGCCATGCATACCGCACCTAGAACACCTCTTACCCACCTTCCTGTGCGACACCTGCACCCACTCTTCCTCCCCACTCGCCCGCTTCTCGTCACCCTCACCATGCAGTGAAGGCCCAGCACCAAACCCAGGACGCTCCCCCTTCCTCACCGCAACCTCCCCACAGGAAGTAGTCCCATCGTCCAACCTGCCGACTTCGCCCCTCCGCTCGCCTTCACTCGCCACCAGCGCTCCATCGAGAGCGTTTCTTCTCCGAATTTGCAGTAATAACAATATCATCAAAGATGACAAGACTTTAGAGATGGTGATCTCTAAGTCTTATCTTCAAAAAATTAAGACTTTATAGATAGTGATCTAAAAGGTCTTAACTGCGGATACCTTGGAAGATATAGATCTCCAGGAATAATGGTATTCTAATAAGGTTAATAGAAATTACATACTGGTTAAATGATTATTGAGCTGTAGTGTCAATGACACTATAACTAATAAAGTTGAGTATTTGTTGCATAAGATGCAACTTTCGCATTGAATGCGAGAACTGTTACTCGGAGATATGCGAGTGCCATAAAAGGACTTGGCGTAGTCTCTTGGGAACAGAGTGACTGATCAACTTACCTAGCTATTTTCTTAAATAGCCTATGATTGTCACATGAGTGTGGGTTTAATGATTAGCCCATTAATGGCCCTTTGGGCTAGTGGGAGATTGTTGGACATGCGAGCCCACGGCGAGCCATTATGCAATAAATGTTATTGCAAATATCATTCCCTAATCTGAAATGAAGAATAACTAATTTGCATAATAGGTCCCTTAGTACAATTAGGGTTATGTACCATGGCCGTCTTGATGATCATACAGTTGTTGATTCAATTATTGAATCATAGAGGATGCTGCTACGATGAATATCTAAAGAGTTAGATTGAGGACTCATCAAGCACCATCAAATGATTACTAAGAGATGATCTCCAACCTGAGAAGGAGATGGCAATCCTTTCTCTGAAGGCTGATATCTAACCGACCTCTTGATGCAGGTCATCGGCATAGGAATAGAGATTAGGATGTGTTAGATAAGTTAGGTCAAAGAGTTGACTTAATGAGATCGAGATAACCAAAGTCATATGTCGTATACTGTCACGATATAGGCACGCATTCTATGACCGGAGACAAATGTGTTACTATATGTCTGAGTATGTACATTTGGCAGACCAATAGGTTGATAACCTAATCAAGGTCTATACACCGGCGCGCTGGTGTGCATATAAGGGCATATGAGTAATACGATCTCTCAAAGGGATCATGCAGGTTCATTGTTGAACCGGAAGACATGAGCTCACTCATGAGATATTGGGAAGATTCAAAATCCGCGCGTGGTCGTCTCGCTTTGGAAGCTTGACTGAATTTGTAAGGTTTGATATATATTTTTTGAAAGTATATGATCAACATCTTGGTATGGTATATGCTTTTGGAAAGTATATGATCGATACCGACTCCCAATGATCGAATGAGAAACTTAATGATAAGTCCTTGAAGTAGACAGTGTAAAATTGATCTTATACTTCGGGATTATTCTGGGTCTTCCAGTATGCAGGATGTACAGGTATTAGGAATACATGAGGGTGATGTGATCATAAACGATTGTATAACCATGACGCTTCCATTCCTAGGGAGTGATGAAACGGGACTGGATTTTAGTGACTCCTCTCAGTAGAGAAGTAATCTGATCTTGGTCCAAATGTTGGACATTGATCTGAATGTGATTCAGATGCAATGAGAAGATTAAATTTGCAGTCTTGTTTTAATCAAGCATCTATGAGAGGCCCGAGATCTGGATTTAAGATGTGATCTTAATATCCAAGTCACTATATGTAGAACAATACAATCGCCCTGTCCTTATCTCCAAGTATCCGCGGAGAAAGCGCATTATCCTTGAAAGAGTTCGGGATAATTTCATTGTTGATATTATGTATCCGAGCATTGAAAATTGAATAATTAAATGTGATTTCGTTATCATGAATAATATGAATTTGATTCATATTATAAGGAGAGTTATCTTGGATGATTAAATGTGGTTTAATTATCATGAATAATATGAATTTAATTCATATTATAGAGAGAGTTATCTTAGATAATTAAATGTGATTTAATTGTCAAAGATATGAATAATGTGAATGTGATTCATATTATTTGGCACATGAGAATAGAGATCCAAGATGATTAAATGTGATTTAGTTATCATGGATATGAATAATGTGGATAGCACTATCCATGTTAATCATAAATATTATAAATGTGATTTATGATATATAAGAGAGAGCTATTTGTAATTTACATTTGTTAGTTAATTGTTAATGTGAATTGGATTCACATTGAACATTAAATTGAAAATGTAATTCACTTTTTATTTTGGGTTGTGAATGTGATTCACAAATTTCCAATGGCAAGATTGCAATATTCACAAAATAATTATGAATTATTTTTGTAGAATAATTTACAACAATTGTTGTTGTAAAATTGGAGATACATGGAATAATGTAATCTAAGAAGATTACATTGGAGATGCCCCTTCCATATTGGAAGGAAGGGACGGCCACCAATCCTATTAGGAAAGGGTGGTCATCCACTCTATATACATGGAAGGAGGCACTCTCCTTTCCATTATCTCCATATGTTGTTGATTTAATTTTGGGATTGATTTATATTAATTTATCATTATATTTTTAATCTAAATTAAATTAATTGTTGTTGGATTTTACCCACAAAATCTTAGCCATTAAAAGAAACACAAATCAATTAGAGCCATTGGATTTGTGTTGCACATGGATTGAGATCCATGGATCCCAAAATATTATAAATAGAAGGGCACCCCTTGCTCTTCATATGCTAATGAGAACATAAGGCTCTCTCTATCTTTCTCTCTACACGCCCTCTCTCCTTCTCTCATGTGGCCGTCCACCATGGATACCCTACAGAGATTCTCCATCGCCGCAGCGTCGTCGTTATGTTGCCCGATCGTTTGCTCGTGGATCTCCGTCTCCTTCGGTGCACCTCGCTCTTGAAAAAGATGTTAGATCTCGTGTGTCGAGATCAGGAGATTCGCCGCTTGGATCATCAACATGGATTGCGAGAAGCACGTGTTTCATCAACACGCTCGCAAGCATCTCCTCCGTCGGATCAGACTTGAGACAGGAGGTCTCTTCGTTTAGAGACTCGATCGCAACCACGCTTCAAGAGGCAATTATATTACTTGTTTGTGGTTTAGACGAAACGATCCGAGAAGTGTTCTTGGATCATGTGGTTTCGTCACATGAAAATTTTTTAATTTCCGCTACCTCAAGCAACTAGTGCGACTAGTCGCTCCCGATCGCATACGATGCGATCCTCACGCTTTTGTGATGCGCTTAAGGATCTTACCATATCCTCGCATCGTCCATCCCAAAAGTGAAGACCACTGACTTTAGCCTATTAATCTCCAAATCATAAAGACTGCTGAATATTTCGATCGGATGAGCCGCATTACCATTCTGCTCCTCGGATCCCCCAAGCTATAAGATCGTATCATCTGCATATTGTATTAAGGGAATAGAGATATCTTCCAGACTGAAGCCTTTACACCACTCTGCCTCCACCGCCTGCCTGAAAAGGACGGCCAAAGCATCCGCCACCAACACAAAGAGCATAGGGGCCAACGGATATCCTTGTCGGACCCCCCGTTGCGGTTAAAAGAAGCCCCCCTTCGGCCTCCCATTTGCCATGATAGAATAGGAGGAAGTAGTAACGTACCTCTTCATTCAAGCTACCCAGATATCCGGGAAACCTCTCCTCCGTAAGGACGCCCATAAGAACTTCCAGTCGACACAGTCATAAGCTTTGGTGAAGTCTACCTTCCACATAACCCCCTTCTTCTTAGAACGCTTCCACTCAAGGCAAATCTCCAAAGCCACTACCAACCCATCTGCCATCTGCCGCTTTAGGATAAACGCCGACTACCTCTGAATTATCACTGAACCCATCACTACCTTCAGCCTATTCGCCAGAATCTTAGTCACAATCAAGTAGAGGCTATTGGAAAGTGCAATAGGCCAGAAATCCTCCACCCTCACGGGAGTGTCCTTCGGAAGGAGAAACAGCAGTGCCTGGTTGACCTTCTCGACGCCCCTATTCTCCTCCCTGAACTCATTGAGCATCTCCAGCACCTCCTCCTTCAGCAACTCCCAAAACTCCCGGTAGAATGACACTGGGAACCCATCCGGATCAGGAGAGCCATCTGCATTCAACCCCCATACAGCACTCCTCAGCTCCGTCATAGAAAAGGGGGCTACCAACCTCTCCTTGTGCTTACCAGACAGAGTCTCAACTCCTCTCCACAGCCACCCCCATCCTTCCCGCCTTCTCCTTCGTGCCGCCGCAACAAAGTGGTTCGTCTCCAATTAGGGCGGTTTCTGGGTTTCTATGGTATGACTTGATCATCTAAAAATACACTAGTTACATAAAGAGGCCTCCAATGGATGGAAGAGGGTGTGATATGAGTCTATACCCACAGCCATCTTCTTGTATGTCTGTGTAGATGCAAGTATTTCTGTCTGCAGACCCAGTCTTGGAGATTGTTGTCATCATGTTAGACAACAAAGCAGATGTTTCATCCCGGATGCCTTCAAAGGTCCAGCACCCATCATCAAGATGGATGGAACAAATTACGAACGATGGGCCATGCAGTTCATGAGCCTAATGCAGTGTAATAGCAAGAAACACATCCTCAAGAAGGAGGAGCCAAGCAACAAGACTGGGGTTAATGCCTCATTGGAGGCAGATGACGCATATATGTGTGTATGGCTATCTGAAACTATGTCAATGGAGATAGTCAGCTATATACAGAGTCAGCCTACTGCAAAGGCTATGTGGAACATTCTCGTCGCTACGTACTCTCTAACGCAAAACGAGTCGAAGATACTGCAACTTCAGCATGATCTCCACGTCGAAGTAGAATGGATGTCCTCTTCATACCCTTTGCACTTCTCTGAGGGGTATGTTTGAGAATCTCCATTGTTTACACTTCTCTGAGGTCCGGGTTACTGGTTGTTGGGACAATGGTAATTGGATGCCGCTTTTTAGAGCTGCTTTTTCGGATCAATGCCTGGAGGAGTTTCTCCGTCTTTTGGATGTCCTCGGTCAGGCTAGGAGGCCCGCTACTGGGGCGGATCATTGGAGCTGGAAGGACTCATCCTTCTCAGTTCGAAAGGCTTATGATGTGATTTGTCGTCCGCCTCCATCTCTCTCGGCCCCTATCATCCGCGACTGTGAGTTCATCTGGGCCTTGGGTTTGATGGAGGATTGGTTTCTTCTATGGCTCTTTAGGAGGAAGTGCATTATGACTCGTGATCGTTGTTCAAGACTTTTTGAGGTTGTCTCTGATCGTTGTCTACTTTGTAGTACTGAAATTGAGACTTTGGACCACCTGTTTTTCCGCTGCCACATTTCCGCTCCTATTTGGGGTGAGGCGGGTTTGGACTGGATGAAGCCCTGCGACTTCGATTCTTTTTGGGCTTCTCTGTACGGGGCACGTAAAAGGGAAAAAAAGGAGACATTAACTCTGGTGGCGGTTCTGTAGGCCATCTGGCTTGCCCGCAATGCAGCACTTTTTTCAGGGATGCGTTTTTATTGTGAAAATGTATGTTACCATTACAAGCAGTTGCTTGATTCCTGGCTTTTGTAACCGTCTCTGTCTTCTTTTTAATTTATTAATATAGCGGGGCGGGCACCTAAGTGTGATTCCCCCCTTTTATTGATTTCAAAAAAAAAACAAAGCAGCTCAAGACGTACAGAGATTCGGTGATGATCGGAGTTTTTATAGCAACTCTTTATTTTGAGTATGGTGTTGCTCGAGCACAGATCCGTATTGATGCCACCATACCTCCAATGGAGGATGCATATCGCAGATTAAGCAGGCTCTCCATATCTCCTAGTGGTATTCAGCAGTCTCAGACCTCTTCAGCTATGGTTGCATCTCGTGGTAGGGGGCGCCCTATGCAGTACCCTGGTCGAGGTAACCATGGCAAGGGAGGGGGTAGTTGACCCTGTCAGCCATGCACCTACTGTCAGGTTAGGCTAACCTGAGGAAACATGCTACTCTAAGCATGGGTTTCGCGCTTCAGAACATGTTGCAGAGCAGACTCAGCATGTTGGGAGCCCATCTCCTGCATCTAATCAGAGATTCGGTGAACTTGTAGCACAGCTTAGAGAAATTATGCATGCTCCTGGGTCAACCAGCTCTCCTTCAGGATCCTCAGAGATAGCTACCTCAGCATCAGCATCCACATCAGGTATAGCATATGCTCTTACTAGCTGTTACAGGGCAGATTTGTCAGAATGAATTGTGGATTCAGGAGCATCCCATCATCTTTGCGGTGACAGAGGACAGTTTAGTACTTATAGTCCGACTCAGTCAGGGAGATCGGTTGTAATAGCAGATGGGACACACTCTCCCATCATTGGTCAGGGGAAGGTGCAGTTAACTCCTGCAATGTGACTTTAGAATGTTCTTTATGCTCCTGGATGTTCTATGAATTTACTGTCCATTAGTCAAATCACCAAGGATTTACATTGTCGTGCCATATTTGACCCATTTGCTCTTGTGTTTGGGGACATTCTTACGGGCAAGGTGATTGGAACTGGCCGTGAACAAGGACTCTATAGATCGGTACAATCTCCATATGTTGGTGCTTCTTCTCTTCGCACTGGATATGTTTCTCCCTATGTGTGGCATCTTCTATTTGATCATCTTCCTCTGTAGAAGTTGTATCACGTCCTTCCACAGATTTCCCCTCGCTCTACTTTTCAGTGCGAGGCTTGCCAGCTTGGGAAGCATCATCGGTATACCTTCCACAATCGTCAGGGTCGAAGTAGTCATAGTCTTTTTGAGTTAATTCATTTTGATAATTGGGTTCCGAGTCATGTCCCAGACCATCAGGGGCATAGATTTTATCTTTTTGTTGTGGATAAATTTTCAAGGTTATCGTAGGTCTTTCTTCTTAAAAACAAGTCTGATGCTGGTCTTGTTATTCAGACTTTTATTAATGAGGTAAGGAATGTTTTCTCTCAAATGTCAAGTATGTTCGTTTAGATAATGCATTAGAATTTTGCAGTACTCAACTCTCTCAATTTCCTAGAACCTATGGTATTGTTAATCAGAAATCTTGTGCTTATACGTCTCAACAGAACGGGGTGGTTGAACAAAAACATCGCCATCTTTTGGATGTTAACAGAACCCTCTTGATCCAGAACTGCTCTCATCATTCTTACTGGAGGGATGCGGTTCTAACTGCTTGTTACCTCGTGAATCATATGCCATCATCGGTCCTGGGGAGAAGATCTTGTTCTCGATTGTGTTTCCTGAGACGGAGCTTTTCTCTCTTACACCTCGTGTTTTTGGGTCAGCTGCTTATAAATAATAATAATAATAATCAAAAGAAAGAAAGTAAAATATTTTAGGGTTTTAAATAATTTTTTACTATTTTTGTGATTTTTTATTCATCGGATGTCTCCAGGTCTTGACAAGCTCTCTCCTAGAGCTGTCAAGTGTGTTTTTGTTGGGCATTCCAGGACCCAAAAGGGATATCGTTGCTTTGACCCTATTCGACGAAGGTATTATGTAAGTACAGACGTCACTTTCTTTGAATCTATTATGTATATCTCCCCTGCAGGTGACAAGCTCATTCCTTCGGAGAATGGAGAAGAGGTATACATGCCTCTACCTCCATTTTCGTCTACTTCAGGCTCCCACTTCACCACCACAACCACCACCTCTTCCACCACTGCCTCCACCACCTACCACACCTACTTTCTTTCCACAGGTTTACCAGCACTGACCTCGTGCTCATGTGCCTCCTCCATCATCCAGTACGCCCTAGGTATATTCTGAGCATTGAGTTCCACTAATGGCACTGGTCATTTGCATGTACAGCTTGATGTGCAGGATGCCTTAGATGATCTGGTCTCAGCTACTGAGGAAGCTGAGGAACTTGATGTGCCTATTACCTTACAGAAGAAGAGGCGCACATGCACTATATATCCTCTTGCTTCCCATGTTTCTATGCATGACTCTCAGAGGATTTTCATAGGTTTGTTGGAGGTTTGTCAGCCGTGGAGATATCACGGTCGTATCAAGATACCTTGCAGAGTAGTCAGTGGTGTCTGGATATGGAGGAGGAGATGGCAGCGTCACAATCTCGCGGTACTTGGAGTATTGTACAGGCCCCCCCTAGTGCATCTGTTGTTGGCAGCAAATGGGTGTTTACGGTGAAACACCGCACGGATGGTACTGTGGACAAGTATAAGGCCAGACTCAATGCTCGCAGGTTCACCCAAACCTATGGGGTGGATTATCATGATACATTTTCTCTAGTATCTCGTCATTCTATGCTATGAGTTATTATTGTTGTTGTTGTTGTGGTACGCGACTGGCCGCTATTTCAGTTAGATGTCAAAAATGCATTCTTTTTCTATTGTAAAGAGGTTGATCCCCCAAAGTGGTAGTCACCACGAAGCAATTTTCATTAAAAAAATTGTAAAGTACATTTCGTGAGACCCAGAATGATCAAAAATGCATTCTTGTATGGGGATTTGCATGAGGAAATCAACATGCAACAGCCACCAAGGTTTGTTGCTGAGGAGGAGTCTCGTATGGTATGCAGACTTCATAAGGCCATATATGGTCTTAAGCAGAGTCCGAGGACTTGGCTTCAAAAGCTCTAAGAGTTGATTCAACAACAGGGGTTTGTCAGATCCAATGAAGATCAGTCTCTTTTTGTTAGGAGAACCCAGAGAGGTTGTTGCTATTCCAATCTATGTTGACGACATTATCTATGTTGATGACATTATTATTACAGGACGTGATGAACAGAGCATTCAGGCAGCTAAGGATTTCTTTGGACAACAGTTTGTGACCAAGGACTTTGGCAAGCTACGTTACTTTCTTGATCTAGAATTTGCAAGAAATCAACATGGTATGATAACGACACAAAGGAAATGTGTTACTAACCTCCTATCTGAGACGGGCATGACAAGATGTAGACCTGCTACTACTCCAATAGATCCCAATACTAGGTTCTATCATGACTCTGAGGAGGTGGATAAGAGACGATATAGAAAGCTAGTAGGGAAGCTATTGTATGTCACTATCATCAAGCCTGATATATCATTTGTTGTTAGCAGAGTCAACCAGTTTATGGAACAATCCAGGTAGGATCATATGGATGCAATTTACATGATCTTGAGGTATCTGAAGTTTTCTACAGGTGTAGGACCTTTGTTCAGAAGTGGCACGTCTCTCACTGTTACTGGATGTGCTGATGCAGACTATGTTGGGTGCCCCAAGGACAGGAAGTCCACTTCAAGCTTCGTTGTGTTTGTAGGTAGCTTGTTAGTTTCATGGAAGAGTAAGAAACATATAGTTATGGCTAGATCTAGTGCTGAATCAGAATATAGAGTCATAGCCCAAGGGAGCACGGAAATGATGTAGGTCAAGTCTGTCCTGACTGACTTAACTATCGAGGTGCCTCTTCCTACGCACCACAACTGTGATAACCAAGCGGCCTTATTCATAGCTAATAATCCAGCCTTCCACGAAAGAACAAAGCACATTGAAATGGATTTTCATTTCACTCGTGATCTAATTCAGAAGGGACTTATTTCCACCTCTCGCGTTGCTTCAAGCGACCAGATTGCATACATGTTTACCAAAGCTCTTGCAAGGGATCCTTTTCACCGTTGTTCTTACAAGCTGAGCATGATAGACATGTATGCTTCAGCTTGAGGGGGAGTATTGAGAAATTTATATCTCATTATCTTTATTTTGTATTTTCTTATTTCCGACCAATCAAAGCTCATCGACACCTTCATTCATCCCATTTCTTCTAGTTGAGCTGCTTGCCGTCAGATCAAGAACAGTCGCACCAATTCCAATCTGAGCCGTTCGATTTGCCCCAATTTTCAGTCGTAGATCCAAATCCGATGAACAGCAGCGGAGCCCATGGATATGACGGGAGACAAAGTCGTAGAACTTCTTATCAGCAGAGGTGGCAATAGACTCAACCCGTTGGGCAACACAGGTAGACGCACGGTAACCATGCTTCTGGAAACCAGTGTCCTCAAAGTGTCGAGGACGGTGGCAGTATGTACAATGTTGGCGTAAGCATCCACCTCCTCCGTCACAGACACTGCGTTCTCTGAACTGTGATGAAATTCCTCTACCACGAGATTCAACCATCGCAGAAAGGTCTATGTAGTGGTTGCAGGAGGCATTGTGATCATCATGCTCGGCCTCCTCCACGGGAGGTATGAGTGCGCCTATGAGAAGCTCGGTGCGTACGGTATCATACTATGAATCAAGCGTCGATAGAAATGAGCTAACATTGTAGCAATTATGTAGTCCATCTGATGCTCTGTGGAAGCATCATGAAGCTGTGAAACTTCTCAAATATACCCTTTTGCCAAGAGTAGAAAGCATGAAGCAGGCAGCCATCATGCTTAGATGTGAAGATGTCGTACTGAAGCTGAAGGATCTTCATCTTATTCCTCGCCTAAGAATATGTAAATGCGAGAATATCCCATATTGCTTTGGCAATGGACTAATGGAGAATGTCATTGACTATGTCTATAGTAGGGTTACTAGATAATCATACGCACGCATGCGCGTCATCTTGCTCCCAAGAAGCATTCAGTCCAATCTTTTCGGCCAGCTCAGGCTAAATCAAAATATACTCCTAGTTAATGCTCATAATTTTTTTTGACGCTCAGTTAATGCTCATAAATTGCATGAACCATAGTTTATAATTGGCCCCATCCATCTTAACGATGGGTCGGGCCTTTGAATACCCCAGAAGAGGATAGATCAATCTTGCTATCTAACATGATGAACAAAAGAGTTCCAGAGGAACGTGATCGGGGTAGCTAAACGATCCAAAAATGCCTACACATCAAGTGGGAAACCAATTGTATTTCCAGACTCAAGGCACAACCATTCCCATCAGTTTCAGAGATGCTCTAGGGCTCGCGGATGAGTCTAGACGTCTCAAATCACCCCAAACAACCCAATATCGGAACATTTGGAGACCTTGTGAATGTTACTACACCTACAGGGAGGCGCGATGACAAGGTGGGGGCCCTTTGGGAATGGTATGATACCTTATGTGGCAATAAGAGGCCGTGAGAAGGCCTAGGCAGCGGCGAGGGGATGTCTAGGTAACAGTGATGGCCGTAAGTTAGGGCCGCGAGAGGCCCTATTCATCGGTAACAAGCATCATGGTGAAGGGAGAGGGGCCGAGGCGATGGGCTACGACGATGGAAGAGGGGTCGTGGGGCGACGCGTGGGGGGTGACGAGGGGCTAGGCGGGAGGGGTGCTGGTGTGGCTCAAGGCTTCGGTCTAGGACCGTCACTTTGGTACCATGTGGAAGGAAATGATTGACTTGATTATTCTGAGGGTCATAGGGCTCACTTATATAGAAAGGACATAAGAAATAAAAAATATATAATAACTCTTGCCACTTTTATCCTCTCATATGTAAAGAAAAGATGGTCAACTGACTCTACTGCTTCGACATACATAGGGCATCCATCACTTCCACCCCCCACCATCCTTGACCATCGATCTCTCGTCAAGATACCACCCTAGCGAAATAGCCACAAAAATACCTTAATACGTGAAGGCATCTTCAAATCCAAACAAATATGCAATCGCGAACCAAATTCGCATGCATCAATTCTCGAATTCCAAATGGATTACATATGTATTACAGAGAAATCCCCATCTCTTCATATCAAGTGGTCCCTTCCCTCTCATATATCCTAAAAGAAGTGAGTGAATCATATAGTTGGAAGAGTTGTTAGATGCGTTGATCTGAGAGACCCATATGGAAGAAAGACATCCAAGTTCCATCCTACTAGTAATCTGTCGCACGAGCTTCGTTGTATGTGGCATGACGCAAAAAGGCGTGGGAAGCAAGAATCTAGAGCCCATTCATATGTCCAATTCATCGTCCAGAAGGCAAAAGACCAACCATCCCAAAGAATAGGGCAAAAGAATTCGGGAAATGTTGCATCAAGGAATAATTGCCCATCTAGAAGGCTGATGTTAAAAAGCAAGGACGGGTCACCAGCTCAGCAAGAACATGAATACCAAAGACACCATGTTTAAGTCTACCACAAAGGCCCTCATTGTCCCCCCAATCTTATCAGCCCACTTTAGGAAGTGAGCTTTATTCATTGATTTCAACCTAAAAACTCCTAGGCAACCTTCATGCTTGGGAAACGTGACTATATCCCAATCCACCACATGAACTCATGAGCCATCTTGTACAAATCTGCCCCAAAGAAATCTCCGCATAAGCAGCTCCAGGAAACGACGAACTCCGATGGAAAGTAATCTTAACGACATTAAAAAAGATCGGTATAGCCGCAAGCACAGCCTTCACAAGCACCAGACGTCCTCCAAGAGACAATAAGGAGGCCTTCCAGCCTACCAGCTTCATCTCCAACTTCTCGATGAAGGAGCCAATCTGACACTCATAGTCTCCCATTGGTCAGGGGCAAGACCAAGTAGCGAATCAGGAAGGACCCAACCCACACGCCGTGACCCAACCCATATGTCGTGCCTAGCTCATCACTAGCACTACATCCCAAGTACCATAATTGTCATTACCTTTTAAGATAAGGTTGTTGATATACAGAGCTAACATCACAATTCCACTCTTCTTCCTAAGGTAGATAGAAGGATCATCAATAGATCTAAAGAAGGCTGATTTTGGCGACCACATTTTTATGTCTGAATGAAGGAAGAGAATAAATTGATATTTTACATTGATGATATGCCTTTATATATACATAAACATGTAGTGATATAAAAAGTAAATAATAAAGATCTCAAACGTTTCGAAGGCCCATCCTTGGTGACGGATGTTCCGCGTTGCCGAATGTACGTCCTTTTTTAAGGCTCATCATCAGTCACGAAAGGGGATTTAGATTTCGGCATGATGATTGGACAGAAAAAGGATCTCTGGCAATGAGATTCCCACGGTTGGCTATCCTTGTGGCAGATCCAGATGCTACTATTGTTGATGCTTGGGATGGATCATCATTGTTCCCCACCTTTAGGTATGACCTCTCAAATCATAGGGTTGTTGATTTCTAGGAGATGCTTACGACTCTAGGACTAGAAGGCTACATGATTGTTGGAGTTGATTTAATGGGTGGTTCTCTATCAGTAAGTATAGGTCCATCATAGGATATGTGCCTTTCAATCCAGGTGCTGTGCAGATGATTGCAGAAGAATTTGGAGGTGGAAGGTTCCTTTGCTTGTTAAAGTTTTTCTCTGAAGTCTGAGACTAGGACGATTCATGATGAGAACTCGACGAGCCCAATTATTTTTTTTGAAAGCCTGAAATAGGGGGAGACACTCGTCGGTGTTCGCCCCATCTTTTATTTATTAAACGGAAACAGAAGAGGTAGAGGTAAAAACAAAAGTGACTACAACAAGAAAGATCAATTACAAATCCCACTCCTCCACTAATCTCGCGGCATGAATCCCCACGTTTTCCTTGTAGAAGCGCTGCCCCGAGAAGAGTAAAGCATTCCTTCCCAGCCAAACGGCCCACAGGATGGCCAGAGGATATATTATCTCCCTCCTAGCTCTGCTCCTATTCGCTACCAATGAGTTGCAGAAAGCCGCGATGTCCTCAGCGCAAAACCATGTCAGACCGGACCCCTGCCATACGTGGATCACCTTGGGGCATCTAAAGAATAGATGTTCGACGAATTCAATCGCCACCTCGCAGAGAAGGCACCTATCAGAGGTGGACCCCAGAAGCCTAGCACACCGATCCCTTGTCATCAGCCTTTGTCTCTGAAACAACCATAAAAAGAAACCAATTCGCTCCGGTAGCTTGAGAGCCCAAAATAACACATAATCGTGAATCATAATCTCCGAGCGAGAGGGCGGGGGCCTACAAATTGGCCCAAAAGCCTTCTTAACCGTGAACGGACCCGCACACCAACCCCAATGGTCTCTCCCCTCTGTTGGGCCCCCACATCCCTGATAGCATCCAGCAACGCCATGAAGTCCTCGAGTCTCTGGTCGGAGAAACTAGCTGAGAAGGCCAGGAACCAATTTCCATCCGACCAGCAAGACGCAACCATCACATTTTTGTCATCTGCCAGAGCATACAATCGCGGGAACCGCGAGCAAAGGACCCCCCCCCCCCCCCCGTCCAATCATCAGACCAAAAAGCGAAGGATTCACCCTCGCCAAGGATCGGTCTAAACAAAGATAAATGCTTCGAGAAAACCTCCACCACCCCCCTCCAGAACGGAGTGGGAGAGTCCATGCGAGCACCCGGTCTTGGCAGTGCCCCCCCCACCCCCCACACCGTAGATCTTGCGCAGCACGGTACAACAAGGATCCTCTCCAGGTCCCCAAATTCTGCTTTCCCATTTAAGAAGCAAGGCCTCGTTCATTTGCTCCAAACACTTTACCCCCAGCCCTCCCTGATTCTTATAGAGCGTAATTTCCTCCCACCCAACAAGGTGAATGCCCCTCGATTCCTCCCTCTGTTTATCCCATAAGAAACCACGCATACGCTTCTCCAGCTGGTCACGAATTCCCTTTGGTATACGGCGGTTTGATAGAAAATAAATCGGGATGGAGGATAGGACCGTCTTGAGGAGGACCAAACGCCCCCCCCCCCCAATAAAACGGCCGACTTCGACCCCGCCAACCTCGCCTCTACCTTCTCCACGACTCGGAGCCAATCTCTCGTCCTCGTTCTGCACAGCCAAGGGCATCCCCAAATAGTCCATCGGCAAAGAGCTACAGCCCGACCCTAACGCCTGCGCACAAGCATCAGCCTCATCCACAGAAAGACCGATAGGGATGACCTTCGACTTATCACCATTCTTGACCAAACCGGATAATTCACTGTAGATTTCCAGAGCCACGGCCATGCCATTTGCCTCCACTGTCCCCCCCCCCAATGAAGAAGAGAGTATCGTCGGCGTACTCCAAGAGCGGAAGCAGCGACCCGTCCCTCGAGTATCCATTTGAAAGCCCGCAATTAACCACACGAAGAGCAATGTTTGTCCGGACGTCCGCGGCGAGGATAAATAACATAGGAGCAAGAGGGCACCCCTGACGCACACCCCTCTGAGGCTGGAAGAAGCCCCCCTCCGGATGATCATTCACCATGACCGTAAAAGAAGACGTTGTTACACAGCGCCTCATCCAAGGCCTTAAATGTCGGATTTCGGTTTCGTTTCGGTGACTGACCGAAACGACATTTCGGCCGAATTTCGGTCGAAATTCGACCGAAATTTCGGTCATTTCGGTCGTTTTTTGAACTAAGGCCCCCAAAATTCGGCCGATATAGGCCATTTCGGTCACATTTCGGTGACCCATCGAAACCGAAATTCGACCGAAATTCGGTCGAATTTCGGCGAAATTTGAGGCCATGGCCTCATCCAACTGATCCTCCTCTCCGGAAACTCCCTTCTCCGCAACACCGGCCAAAGGAATCTCCAGTCAAGGCTATCGTAAGCCTTCGCAAAGTCCACCTTCCACAGTACATCGCGCTTATCCCTCCTCCTCCAGTCTGCAATGATCTCCGACGCGAGAGTGAGGCAATCCGATATCTGCCTCCCCGGAATAAAAGCAGATTGCAGCGGGAAGATAGTGCTATCAAGAACACGACTCAACCTAATGGCGAAGACCTTCGTGATAATCAGATATAAAGCGTTAGACACCATAATGGGACGGTAGTCGTCAATAGTTTCCGGCGCCGAAGACTTGGGCAGCAAAATGATCATAGCTCGATTAATTCTTTCGAAGCCCGCATTGCCCAAACAGAATTCAGAAACAACCTCCAAAACCTCAGAGCCAACCAAATCCCAGAAGTCCTTGTAGAAAGCCGTCAGGAAGCCATCAGCCTCGTCGGAGAACTGGGTGATGCAGCGTGGATCGGAAATATAGGGCTGCATTTATTTAATGTTGCCCAATAATTAGGGTCTCATTTTATTTAATTGTATCGTCGCATTTTTTATTTTAAATAAAGAGATCGCGTGTGATCTCAATTAATTAGTTAAAGATTTGAATTTCAAATTAGTCGGTTAGAGTCAAATTAGGATAATTAGTTTCAATTTGAATTTGAGTTTCTATTTTTGTAACCTCATCCCTCATATATAAAGGATGATAGGCTAGTGTTTTTAGGCAGTTCAGTTGATATAAAAATTGAGATCTATCTCTATCTCCCTCTTTCAACTCTTTCTCCCTTAACGCGATCTTCGCGCTTCTCTTCCTCGAATCTCTCGTTCTCCGACGAGCTTTCTTCTCTCAACCCCTTTATTTCTTCTCCATCGAAATTCCACCAACAAAAAAATATTTTTCCGTCAACGCAAATAATTTTATTTGCATCATTTGGTATCAGAGCATGGCTTACAGATCATCCTCACGATCTGACAATCCGTCCAGACATTTGCACTGACATGCATCGAAGGACCATCGTTCATCGGAACGAAAACGACGATCCAACGAAGTTTACGACAGGGAGTTGTTGGGCACGCTGCTTGATTTCCAGTCAAAGGTTTCGAGATTGGATGACTGACTTCAAGACCCTATGCGCGGCCCTATCAAAGTCTTCCACTGCCGAGGCCGCCGTCCAGAGTTTTGACGAAGAAAACCTCGTCGCCAATGACGATGTGCTCGCTGTCCAGCCCATTCCAGAAGAAAAAAGTGACGAAACGTTGCTGTCCAGGTATTTTCAGATCTGCAATCGTTGGAAAAATCGATCTCCGGGCCACACACGACCCTTCCGTAGGTTCCCGACAACATCCCCATACCTCCGGCCTCTCCCGTCGCAACCCACGCGCCACCAACGACTTCCCCTGCCCCACCACCACCTCCGTGATGCAGCGTGAACTCGACACATAGGGTCGTCTATTTAATTAAATTATGGTCGTTAATTTTATTTACGTTTTTAAGTTGTCGCAATTTTAATTTAAATAAAGAGATCGCGTGTGATCTCAATTTGAATTTTACATTTGTCGGTTAATTAGTTAGAGTCCAATTAGGATAATTAGTGGTCAAATTAATTAGTTTTCTATTTTTGTAAATCCATCCCTCCTATATAAAGGGATGAGGATCCCGTGTTTTTAGGCAGTCAAGTATTAATGAAAATTTGAGTTTCTCTCATTATCTCTCTCTATCTCTCCTCTCTCCTCCCGCGATCTCCGCGTTCTTCTCCCTCAACCTCTCGTATTCCCGACGAGTTTCTTCTTCTCAACCCCTCTCTTTCTCCACGAAATTCCACCACCGTTCAAATATTTTATTTCCCGCCGTCGCCGATTCGTTTTTGTATCACTTCGCCACCTCCCAGCTCCACCCCGCGCCACCACCCCCACCCGCTGCACCCGTACCCCCTCCTGCCACACCTGCACCCCCAACCCCAGCCCATGCACCAGCGACCCCAGCCACAACCACAGCCCTACCATCGCCGCCACCCGCCTTTCCCACCGCCCCCGCAACCCAACGCATTTCCCAGCCCCACCGGCCTCTCCCACTACCCCCACGCCTCCTGCAGACCCCCTCGGCCATGCACCACCGCCAACTACTCTTCCCACCCCTCACACCACCACCCATCGCCTCCCAAACCTTGGCTCCCACTGCCACCAGCCTACCCCCTCTCTCTCCGCCCCACTCACCCTCTCCATCTAACGCCACCCCCTCCAACTTGGCCCTGCACCACCCCCTCCCCTACATCCCTTCCCTGCCATCCACTGTCTCTTCCCTCTGCCACCGCAACGAAGGAGTACACCGCGAGCCCCTCCTCGTTGCCCTCTCCGAAAGCGTGGCCATCGGCCCCACGCACACGGCTCGAGTGACCACTGCCGTCACCGCTGCCGCCGCCAACTGATCTCGAGGCCCTGCTGCTGTCACACGCGCTTCTGGCACGATTGCCACCTTCACCCCCAAACACAGCGCCGTCGACGCTTTAGAAGAGTCGAAACCCTAGTAAGGGTTGAGATCTCCTCACGATGGAAAGAAATCACTCAGCGTGGGAATTGGGAAGTAATTTGGAACAATTGCATGAAAGGTCTCCCCTACAAAAGCTTTTATTCAAAGGGAAAATTCAAAAGCTCCTCTTACAAAATTTGTTTAAATGAAGGGGAACGAAAATTGCAGAGATGCCCTCCAATTGGAAAAAACTACAAACGTAACGTTGAAAATGATCTAATTGGGGGAATTTGAGGCTACTATTTCAAGATCGAGTTCTCCAATGGCGTGCGAAGATCAAGCAATTCGTCGGGAGACGAAATTTTCAAGCGGAGGAGAATTGATGCAGCGTGAATCGGAAATATAGGGCTGCATTTATTTAATGTTGCCCAATAATTAGGGTCTCATTTTATTTAATTGTGTCGGCGCATTTTTTTATTTTAAATAAAGAGATCGCGTGTGATCTCAATTAATTAGTTAAAGATTTGAATTTCAAATTAGTCGGTTAGTCGGTTAGAGTCAAATTAGGATAATTAGTTTCAATTTGAATTTGAGTTTCTATTTTTGTAACCTCATCCCTCCTATATAAAGGAATGACAGGCTAGTATTTTTAGGCAGTTCAGTTGATATAAAAATTGAGATTTATCTCTATCTCCCTCTTTCAACTCTTTCTCCCTTAACGCGATCTTCGCGCTTCTCTTCCTCGAATCTCTCGTTCTCCGACGAGCGTTCTTCTCTCAACCCCTCTATTTCTTCTCCACAGAAATTCCACCAACAAAAAAAATATTTTTCCGTCAACGCAAATAATTCTATTTGCGTCAACTGGGTCTCTCCCATCTGGCTCAGAGAATGGTGCACTGCTCTCGTGTACCTATGATACCACATGAAAACCCTTGCCAACATGGCATAGGGAATGGTCCTCTACTCTGGAGTCCCTATGGCTCACATGAAAACTCTGACCGAAACAACAAGAAAAAGATGGGGACCACTAAACTGAAGACCGCGCACTCGTGCGTGTCTGAAACTGGACTCGGAATCAATCGTCGAGTCTGAACAACTGTAGAGTCTGGAATCTGAATGGTATGTAATCTGGAGTCTGTAAAATCTGGATCTGACTCGAACATGTGACAATACACAATACTCCCTCTTTCTCCCATACTTGTCGGAAAATGACATCGACAAAGTTGGGAGAAGACAAAATAGAATGGGGAGAAAACATGAACATTCTCAAAAAATTCATTGCGGCTTTTCATTTTTTTTAAGCCGTCAAATTTTTTTCTCAATTTTTTTAAGCCATTTCAACCAGTTTTTTAACGGCTTTTTTTTGCATTTCTTTGCGTACGGCTTTTTTTCCTTATACGCGCCTCTTTCTCGATTTTTTTTAATCTCTCTGTCTCTTTTAATTGCAGACGCCCCCCCTTAAAAGAACACACAAGCCAAAAAAGGCCCAATAGAGCCTGATGCAAAAACGAATCGGCGACGGCGGGAAATAAAATATTTGAACGGTGGTGGAATTTCGGTGGAGAAAGAGAGGGGTTGAGAAGAAGAAACTCGTCGAGAATACGAGAGGTTGAGGGAGAAGAACGCGGAGATCGCGGGAGGAGAGAGGAGAGATAGAGAGAGATAATGAGAGAAACTCAAATTTTCATTAATACTTGACTGCCTAAAAACACGGGACCCTCATCCCTTTATATAGGAGGGATGGATTTACAAAAATAGAAAACTAATTAATTTGACCACTAATTATCCTAATTGGACTCTAACTAATTAACCGACAAATTTAAAATTCAAATTGAGATCACACGCGGTCTCTTTATTTAAATTAAAATTGCGACAACTTAAAAACGTAAATAAAATTAACGACCATAATTTAATTAAATAGACGGCCCTATGTGTCGAGTTCACGCTGCATCAACTCTCCTCCGCTTTAAAAATTCGTCTCCCGACGAATTGCTTGATGTAGATGCGGCGTTGGAGAAATTGTCTTTGAAATTGTAGCCTGCATTTAGATCCTTTTCAACATTACGTTTGTAGTTCTTTCCAATTGGAGGGCATCTCTGCAATTTTCATACCCCTTCAATCTTCCTCACATTCCTATCAATTTCGGTCTTTTTGCAAATAGGTTTTTCAGGGGGTTTCCCTTTGCAATTTTCCCAATTTAATTGCAAATCCCTAAAGTTGGGGGATTCGGTACCCCACGATAGGGTTCCCCTTTTCTCTTGGCGTGGGCGGCGGTGGCGATCTGTTGTGGGGGTTTGTCCCAGGGGAACGCGGGGGCGGCGGCGGGTGTTTACGGCCAAAGGTGGCGCTGGGGAGTGTATCAGTAGGGTGGTGGCGATGTGGGGTGTTGTCGTGAGGGACTGCGCGCGGAGAGAGGGGCGGGCTTGGGCCGGCGCGGGAGCTAGGGGATGGGAAGCGGCGGGGGCGAGTGGGGTCCGGGGAAAGGGAGGCGCAGGGGGTGGCAGGGAGGGGTGGGGTGACAAGGAGAGGATGCACAGGGGCGGCCTGGCGAACAGCGGGAAGAGGAGGAGGGTCGGGGGAAGGCGCGCAGGAGTGTTGCGGCTGGCGATGGCGCGGCTGGGGGAGATGCTGGCGGCGAGGGTTGGAGTTGCGGGGGCTGCGAAGGGTGGCGCGGGAGGGACTGATGTGGCCAGGGGGGTCGCTGGGGGGGGCGGGGTTGCCGCGGGGGTTGGCGGTGATGTTGGGGTTGGCATCGGGGACGTCACTGGCGATGGGGGTTGGTCCGAGACCTCCTGGACAGCAAGCGTTTCGGCTTCTATTTCTTCCGAACTGATCCGAACAACGGCCAATCCATCGTAGACGGTTGGCTCTTCGCCTTCAACTTTGGATTCAGATTCTTCGCCCGTACTTTTATCAAAGATCGGCCCTATATCTTCATTTGCTTGGCTGAAATTGAGTTGAACTGCAGGTACAGCGATCTGAATTTTGTCGTTGATAGGCGAATCTTCTTCGATTTGCGAATCTAGCCACTCTTGTACTTTGATGCTTGATATAAGGCGCTTCTTGAACTTCCTCGAACGCGAGCGTGCATGTGAGTCAGGGGAGAGACGACTCAAATCGAACTGTACACGCCAATATGCGACAGGATCGTGGAATCGTGAGAACGACTCCATAACCGCTCTGATACCAAATGATGCAAAAACGAATAGGCGACGGTGGGAAATAAAATATTTGAACGGTGGTGGAATTTCGGTGGAGAAAGAGAGGGATTGAGAAGAAGAAACTCGTCGGGAATACGAGAGGTTGAGGGAGAAGAACGCGGAGATCGCGGGAGGAGAGAGGAGAGATAGAGAGAGATAATGAGAGAAACTCAAATTTTCATTAATACTTGACTGCCTAAAAACACGGGACCCTCATCCCTTTATATAGGAGGGATGGATTTACAAAAATAGAAAACTAATTAATTTGACCACTAATTATCCTAATTGGACTCTAACTAATTAACCGACAAATTTAAAATTCAAATTGAGATCACATGCGATCTCTTTATTTAAATTAAAATTGTGACAAATTAAAAACGTAAATAAAATTAACGACCATAATTTAATTAAATAGACGGCCCTATGTGTCGAGTTCACGTTGCATCAGAGCCGCTCCTCCTCCTCCTCTTTTTTTTAGTAAACAGATCCCCCTCCTTTTTTTTCTCTGCCGCAACCCCCCTGGACTTTTCAATTTTTTTTTATAAAGCACCCATTAGGGTTCCCTCGTTGGGAAACCTCTCTTCGACTATTGCCGCCGCCGCCACCAAAGGTGGCTTCTCTGTTTCACGCGCCGCCCGGGATGGAGGAGGCTAGGGATTTCACGTGGGAGGGGTCGCGCGGCCGATTTGCTAGGGCTGTCGGAGATGGCGGTGGCTCCGCCTGAAGGAGATCAGCGGCATCGACAAAGGTACATACTCCTTTGGGAGGATCTGGAGAGGAACTGCGCCTTTTTGGGAGGGGTGGCACCGCCTGTGGCTTTCTGATGAGAGGAACTGCGCCTTTTGTGAAGAGGCGACGCCGCCTGCGTGCGCGCGGGGACGCAGGGGCCAAGACGAGGGGGGCGGGGGGGATCTGGCTCCGTATGACGGGGGGTGCGGCTGGGATCGGCGCTGGGAGGCGGAGTAGCAAGCGCCGCCCAGATGACTGGTGCGGTATCGCCGCCTGCGTGAGGGTGTCAGCGCCGTCTACTGCGGGGTTGAAGGCGGAAGGGCCTAGTGCGGCTGATGGAGATGAGACCTCATGGTGCAAGAGGGTTGCGCGCCTGAGGATTTGAGGCTAGGGCTGGATGCTGACACGCTGCCATCGGCCAAATAGAGAGGCTATGGATCTCTACCAGGAACAGAACTCACGAGAAACTAGGGTCCAGAAAACCCTAGATCAAAACCTGGAAATACGTGCCCACGAGGATCTTCGACAGAAGAAGATCTGAATGACGAGAGAAATTTGGAAGCAAACTTTAACGTGCCAAAACTTGGATAGATCTCATGACCAAATAATTCAACATAACCTCGAATCTCGAATGAACAAAACTAAAGAACTTGAAATCCTCGAGAATCGAACCCGCTCTGATACCATGTTAGAAAATAGGAAGCGGAAGCGAAACATGGAAAAAGATATAGGAACAGCGGGATTTTACGTGGAACCCTACTCCGTAAGGAGCGGGATGAAACCACGGGAGAAGCCCTCAAAGGGGCACGTTATGCATTGCATTTTCTCATCTGATACAGGAGGCTTGGGGCTCCTTATATAGCCTCCTCAAGGCCTCCAAGTCCCACCACTGGACGATGTGGGACTAAACTGTTGGATGGGATAAATGGATCCTGGAGGGATCCATTTAACCATCTCCCTCACATATGACGCATACATCAAATACTCCAACAGATTGGCCATTTGCAAAGGAGGCCGGTTGGAACATCGATTAGAGGATGTGAGATTTGGGATGTTGCATCAGCTAAGAGAGGGCGAGGAAGGCCCCAAGAAGTGTTGGAATGAAACTATCCGAAAGGATCTTAATTATTGGATATAAGCCCGAGAATGACCCGAGATAGATCTGAATGAAGGCAAAGAATCAATGTAGTCGGCCCTACTTAATGTAGGAAAAGGCTTCGTTGTTGTCATTGTTATTGTTGTATTCAACCGAGGCGATGTCACGGTGGTATTTGTGAGCCACTAAAAGATTTTTGAAAGAAGAAAGAAATTGGAGAGGGGAGGTGGGGCAAGTAGGTAGGAAACGTCAACCCAGGATCGTTACCCTCATGCCATGTCAAGACTCAAGGATGAAACTTCATATCTTGATAATGAAATCCTACCCCTTCTTTGGTAGGAGAAAGGTGATGGCTAAACACATGAAGCGTCCGTGTAAAGACAAAATATGAAAAGTAGTACAAGAATATAAAATAAATTAAAATAACAAAAAAAACATAAAATGATTTTTAACAGCTTAACTCAAACCTAATGGTCAAATTGATGGAAATTGACCCGTAGGATTGCAATCTAAGATTCAAGGATTGTAGGGGTCAAGATGCATATATGAACTATATAGAGGTTGTGTAATTGCGATGGTGTGTATGTATTCCAAAAAAAGATTAAAACACCACCTTCCACTTATTTTCTCAAGTTGGTGAGGAATTTAGCCCTCGATAACCAGTCAAAATCCAGAAAAAGACCAACAGTAAGGTCTTTCACAGCCGATCGCAATTTATCTCGCCCTACATACAACAGTCACAATAATCGAGGGTACAACCAAGACTAATCACAACGGGCGACTAAAATTTATACGACGAACTCTGACTTTACATGTAATGGACTGCTTTCAGTTATGGTTTTGCTTATTAATTGTACAGATGAAGAGAGTTTTCGTTGTGCTGCAACTCCAGAGTGGAGAGTGATATATTTTAGAAATTATATTAATCTGGAGCATTTTTTAAATAGTAACAGTTGACGTTTTATTTGTCTGACAATGTTTTAGTTTGTGTTGGTATGAGCATTATAAAAACCCCAATTCGATATAGAACAATGACTACATGTGTAGATTACTCCACTCGTTAGAGCTAAAACGGATATTATGAGCCGATCATGTCAATTAGAGCGAAGAATCTCAGTGCATCCAAAGAACATCTATTTTCCAAGGCACCTCAGTGTCACTATATACCTGGCTTGAAGAAGATGGACAAACCGAAATCGATTGTCTTCAGTGGGGAATTCTCCTCCCGGTTGACGAACAAAAAGTTCTCCGGCTTGAGATCCCTATGCATAACTCCCATGGAGTGGCACGCCTCCACAACCCCGACGATCACCCTTGCTAGCTCAGCTGCAGCCTTCTCCGAGTAATGGCCGCGCTGTATGATCCTGTCGAAGAGCTCCCCGCCAGCGCAGAGCTCCATGATGACATGCACCGCGACAGCGTCCTCGTAGGCGCCAACGATGGAGATGACGTTGGGGTGGCCGGAGAGGTGGTGCATTATCTGAATCTCCCTCCGAACGTCCTCGACGTCCTCCGGGGTGACGAGCTTTCGCTTGGCAATGGACTTGCAGGCAAGCTCGCGGCCGGAGGACTTGTCAATGCAGAGGTAGGTGGTGCCGAATTGGCCCTGACCGAGCTTGCGACCGAGGGTATAGATGTCCTTGAGCTTGCCGGTGCGGCGGAGGAGGACGGAGTCAGTCTGGAGGCCGGCGCTGACGACGCGTTTTAGGGGAAGAGGCTTGCGGGGGGTGCGGTCGGAGTCGGGTATGGTGACGGGTTCGGGGGGTTGGTCTGAGACGGTGAGGGGAGGTTTGGGTGCCTCGGAAGGGATAGGGATGGGGTTGGTGTTGGGGTTGGAAGGGGCGCGTGGGCGCCAGATCATGGCGGCCGAGACGGACTGGAAGAAGCCGGTCCGGCCGGAGCTGTTTGGGCCCACGCAGTTGTTGCCCATGGCACGGCCGCATCAGGCATTGGAGGAGGGCGAGGAGGGCATCTACCTCAAGTGGGGGAAGGTGGGGGTTGAGTTAAGAGCCTGAGCGGCTGAGCCTGAGGGGGTTTGATCAGATGACGGGAGAATGGGGTGGACGTGAACGTCAAGAGAAGATCAGGGGGAGGAGAGGAGATGACGGTGGTGGAGGGAAAAGGAACGGGTACGTGCTGGACGCCAGCTCGGATCCGCGGGAATTGGAGGTAGGGTCAGAGGTTGTAGAGGATTCCACGAGCATGAAGGGTAACGTGAGATCTAACACCAAGCGGGAATGTTTTGGCATGTATGTTTGGTACTTATTTCGATTTCCTTCGGGAATTTACCAAGTTGGCTACTTATTTAGATTTCCTTAAAAAAATAAAGGAACCGATTTTGAAAATGATAAAAGGCAGTTTGGTAGAGGAATAATCGAAAGGTACAAGGGCTATTTGCGTTCTGGTGGAGGGAGAGGATGAGAAGGATAAGTAGTAGTTATTTGTTGTTCTCTTTTCGATGGAAGGAAGATGATAAGAGATAAAAGGGTTATGTTAGATAAGATTGTTAGATAAGTGCCAGTTGTTTGTATTATTTCCGGTGGGAGAAGTCGATGATGGAGAGATAATGAGGGAAACATTATCCATCATATTGACAACGGGACCAAAAAGTTGACGATCTGTGTAGGGATAAAAAATTGGAGGAATAAAGAGGGACACCAACAAATTTTGCTTGATTAGGCTGGTTAAAATCTGATACATAAATATACACACGAATTTGCAAATTCTTAAGATATAAAAATATATTAGATTTATTTTTCAAAGAGAAAATCCTCATTTTAAAGATGAATCCAACCTCCTTCTCATCATATATCTATATTCATGTGTAAACTTAAAATAAAATATCTTAAATAAAACAATTGGTTATATCAAACAATAATAAGCATGCTTCAGCATGTCTGTATCAAAACTAGGATATTCCGCAACAGGAGTACCATCTCATTTCTCTGTAAAGAGCTCCATATATCAATCCTGAAATGTAAGTAGCAAAAGATTAATACAAAAGGTTATATTGTTTATATACAAGTATTGGCATACGATATTTATCGATTACTTACCAAAACTTCTCCCACCTCAAGAGTGGGCCGAGCTTTCTCGTCGTCCTTCCCATGCATGTAGGTCTTGGGCTGCCATTCTGGCGGGGGGGGTTCTTTGCAACTTAGCAATCTACAAAAAAATATGAAAAATCAATATATATATATATATTAAATTTCATAAATAAAGTTCTAAAAAAGTTATCACTTTTGTTTGGATCTGATAGTGGCTCTTTGAGCTACTGGTATATCTTATTTATTATTTTCAACGGTTCGTTCTACCCATCGTCGACCTCCTTGTAAACCTGGCATCGAAGTTAAACAAATAACAAAAACATGTCCACCTTTACAAGTACATGATTGTCACATATTATGGCATATCTATATATCTGAAATTTATAATCTAACAATTTTTTATTATTCCTGCTTTATATACCAAGATGGAGGAAATCTCTTCATTTTCTCAAAATCCATTTTATCTCGACATGTTTTCCTATGCAACTACCTTCTAGACTTAAAAAATTATCAATCATCCTTTCTCTATCATAAGAGCTAATGCATACGATAAGCCTCTTTGTCCAATCCATGTCCAAAAGGGTGCTTACTCTGAATTTTTTGAAGAACATTTTGTTTAGAAAGGGATGGATGACCAGATCCATAAGAGTAAAATTTTATAGTCTTGAAAAGTTAGTGATAAATCCTAGATTTATTAGCTTAATTATATATATTTAACTCTCTTGTTTGAGTTAATCACAGGATTCATTATCTAATTAACATCAATTACTAATTACTGTGTTGTATATAATTAACACTAATTATTATATATTAATATAGTGTAGTATTTTATGTATTTATTTCTTATTAAAAATCAAATAAATTTGTATATAAATAAAATTAATATAAAATAAAATAAAAATAAGCAAAAGAAAAATTAAAGAAAATTGGTTTATATGGTTTTAGTAGTATTCAATTTTTTACATGTACAAATGACCTATGATCTCTTTGACTTCTACATGAAAGTTGTATATCTCATCAAGATCTACAACTTTCATGTTTACATTTTTTCTAAATCGACCTCTAACTAATTCTTTTCTGATTCTCTTAATTCTGATTGGGCCACGTGGCACCTCCGAAGGCGACCACGTGACCTGCTTCCTTTGTCGCCATGCGTCCACTCGTCCATCATTTGATTAGATCCATCTCAACCACTACTCAGCGCCTTTATTGTAGCCCTTCGATCTGATCCTTAGATCAGATCACAAACACTCGTTAGCGCACCCTTTTGGATTGTTGGATAATATGATCCAACATCACATGTATCATCTCCAACCTCCAGCCCTCTCTTCCCAAGCGTTTCAACTCTTAGTTCCATGGCAACTTCCTCCTTTTCACCAACCTCCATACACACCAACTACCCTCGAAACATCCACCAACCTCCTCTCCTCGCTACCCTCTTCCATGCAAGCATACCATGATTACTAACCCTAAAACCAATGCTAATTGGCGGTGGTTGAAACCACCTCCTGGAGAATGTAAACCTCCAGTAATCACCCTTTAAATTCATCATCTTCATCCCCTGCTCCAACTATCCGCCACTCCAGGTGAAGCCTCTCAGTCTTATCCATCTCCCAGTGACAAAGGGAAACATGATTTAAGCACGACGACGGAGCATTTCTTGTTGACGAGATCCACATCTTCTCTAACATGTCGCAGCCATCCAGTTGCTACTTGAGCTTCGTTCTTCAGTCGGGAACATCAAGCGAAACCGGAGCATCACCCACTCCATTCCAGGCACTACAAATTTCTTCAAGTCATTGATTCAACTTTCATTCTCCAAATAAGTTATTTAGTCGCTCTTCTTCCCATTCATTATTTGCTCATTTATTCTGGATCATATGTTCGCTTATATCTTGATTTGAGCATCTGGATAACTTCACCTCTATCCATACATCCATGCGTATCACTCCAGTTAGCATCTTCACTTCTCCATTATCGTATCACCTCGATCCTTCTCTTGGCTTTTTCCTTAGCCTGGAACCCAACTAGGGATCCTTTCCTTCATAATGTTTGATCCCTTCATTCCATCTTGTATTCACTTCAAATTAGTCGCATGGATCTTGTTTGTGATTTATACTAACATTGTAGGTCGGTATAGCTTCAATGATCATAGATTGAGACCGAGCTCCGATCCCCATATTCCTTTTCGGCAAAACTTTATCAATAGAGCACTTGGAGGCGTCTCTCATCTTTCACAGCCCTCGTTCGCCTTCGTGGTACCATTAGGAGGGATATACGATCTTCAGAGTCTCATGAGGAGCGAGGCGGAGCATTTCAGCCTTCGCCGGAGAACAGCCCGAGCGTCGCCGTGCGTGGAGTCGAAGAACACTTGAGGAGCAGATACCGTCGATCTCCCTAAATTGGGCGAGATCCAACGATTCAGGTTGATCCACGTATACAGCCCGAGGCAGTGCTTCAACCCTCAGGCTCATATGTCGAGTTTGTATCCGAGCCTCGTGCGGAGCACCAGAGGTAGCCACGTGGACCGAGCTTCCATCATCGAGCCTAGCCAGGTCGCGTGTTTTGCGCACGTGACTGGGTTGCATCGTCGACTCCCTGCTTTTCTATAATTGCATATAAGCCCTTCCACCTTTTGTGTAATTTATATTTCAGCCATTGCGGGTTATTTTATTTTTGTTTTGGTCCCTATTTGTCATGTTCTATAATAAAACTTGAAAGTTTTTCTTACATTTATGCCCCTGGATCATTGTTGAATATCTTTTTATCCTTGAACCCAATTAATGTGATTTTAGTCTCGTTTGAAAGCTGGTTTGATGCTCTATCTTTTGGCATGCTCGATTGATAATTTGGGTGTAAAAATTACACATTAATTATTCTTGGTTTTAAGTGCTCATTTACATCTCTTACTCTTATTGGAAATGCTCTTTGAATAATCAATTGAACATGTTCTGTTATATAAATTTTAATGATATATTATTAGTTATTTTTAATCACTATCAGGTCATTAAATGATTTAATTGCTCGTTGTCTTGGTAAAGCAACAAAATGAAAGTTTACCTATTGTCGAATGGGTTTTGAGACTTATATCACACTTTACCGAATCAATGCTTTCACTAATAATCAACCAATTCAGTGTAATTTCGTGATTAATCCAAGTTATCTGTCGTGTGCTTTTAAGTATGATTGTTCTAATCATGTTGATTGTGCATCATTGTTTGCATTTAATTTAATTGCATAAAAATGTGTTAAAAATATATCTTGTTGTGTTTTGTGCATCATCTCACTATAATTAATCAAAGAATTTCTATTTAAAAAATTTGAGATCTAAATTTAATCAATAAATTGCTCGCATCCTTGTGTTCATCATGGACTTTTCATGTTTAATTTAATCAATAAATTAAAGTCAAGAACCTCATTACTGAGATTCCTTCTCAGTTCTGTATGAGAAGCTAAGTGCTCGTGCTACAACGGATCGATTTTAATACATGCATTTAGCACTTCAACAGTTAGGGAAGGAAGATTGTTCATATGGTGAAGGCATTCGAGAACTAGATGGATGGTTGAATCCATGAGATCAATGTGATCCATTGCAATCGACACCTGCCATGGTAATTGAGAACTTGATGTATGACTTAATGCATTGAGAAGTTTTTAAAATTTATCGTGTATAAAAGTATCAATCTTCATCACTTGAATGTTGAGAAACATCATCGTTTTCCTTCAAACTCAATTTGTTTGATTCATCATTGATCATTTCATCTTCTCCCATTTCTATGTATCACTATCAGATCCTCTAAGGAATAGAATCAAGGATAAGACCATTAACTAAGATATAAAAACTAAGATATTATTATGCCCATACTCGAGAATGAAAGTATCCTCGTATTTGCACATCATTAAGTGTTTGCATGTACTAACACCTATACGATAGGATCAATAACAATACTAACACACAACCACACCTCAAGCATCCTTGGATTTTTCTGTACTCTAACTTGAATGACGAGCATATGCACATCAAGCTCTCCTCAAGTATCAATCACCTTCTTAGATACTGTCTCTTTATGACTATTAGAGAGTCTTTCTACATATGATTCATCTCAAATTGTTATTAGTTTTTATACAAATCCTATCCTTGTTTGCGTTCTGATCTTATTTCTACTATGATTGTTACTGACACATATATACACATATGCAAAGCACATGATATTTGTGGCTTTCAAAAAATAGAAATTTTTATTTATTTCTCTCTTAACACATATTTTGCAGGAACATGGTGTTTTGATCCTAGTTTGCATGTGACTAGGTGTTAAATCCAAGTATCGCATGTAACTTGACGTTTGATCCAAGCATGCAAGAACTTTGGTGTCCAATCAAGGTAGAGACCTTTGGTGGTTGATCCAGACCAATATATTATTGTACGAAACATTATTGTGGTCCAAAGTGTGAGAGTCTGTTGGTGTGTGATATAAAGCTCATGTACAAACGATTATATTATCCATGGTAAATAACTTGGTAAGTGTATAACTTGGTCGTTTTTTCACCTAGTTAGCTTTTCATGTTAAAATCATCCTATAAGTGGTTGATTTCCTAGTTTGAATTGCGTAATCATTTGTTCTTATCGTTCGATCGATTTTTATTTGATCATTATTTGTGATATCTACTATTCACCCCCTTAGTAGTATCTTGATCGTACAAGTACCCGCATTTAGTATCCACTATACATACCCTCATTTTGTTTTGTATTTTCTCAGTTTTGATATATTTTCTAATTTTGCAAAAAAAATAATTGATTTTGATAATAAAATAAAATCAATGAAAAATTGATTTACTTGTAAAATAGAAAGTTCGAACAAAAAAGTTAGGTTTTAATTCTTATATTAGGGTGATAAAAATACAATAAAAATATAACTATAACATTTTTAAGCTTTTTAGGTTTTTTATAATGTTTTAGGTACTTTGAAATTAGATATACAATTAAAATAAAGATAAAACTAAAATTTTGAAAATATTTTAAAGGCATAAATGTCTCTATTGGAAATGGACTGCGAGCAAGTTCACGACTGGAGGACTTATATTGTTGAGGTAGGTGGTGTAGAATTTTCCATGTCCAAGCTTGCGCTTGAGGGTGTAGATGTCCTTTGAGCTTGCTGATGCGGAGAACTAAATCAAACCAGGAGTCCAACAGTAAAGCTTAACTCTGAGATTAAAAAAAGAGTAAAGTTGGAAGTATTTTCCATACAGTCTACTATGATTCCATGCTCTCTTTTGAATTAATATAAGTTAAATTCTCCACAAAACAATATTACATTCAAAAGAATCAGAGTTTATATATGAAAGTTGATTTTTAGAACCAAAATGTATACTGTACAAACTAACTTATCCTTATTATTTTATGTACATAGTTAACCTTTTTAAATTGATTTCCTTTTCATTTATTTTCTTTATTTTTATTTTAATAGAAATGTATAAAATTTAAAATTTAAAAACAAAAATCAAAGATATTGTTGTTCTAACTATATATATCATGATAAATATATTTTTTTATTTTACTTTTTAATTATTAAAAGTACAAAAAATAGATTAATGTGTGATTATGTTTACAATATTTTATTTAATTTTATCTTGTCTATAGTTTTAATTAAAAATCAAGGAAAAATGTAAAATTAACAAAATCAGCTATTTTATATCTATAAAATACCTTTAAAAATCAGTACCTTGTACATACTTCCTCTTTTGATTTTGAGATCTTAATGAATGTTGCAGTTCTCATTGAGATCTTTAATGAATAGCTCTTTCATATTGGCTTTTAATACCTGGTAACATATATGTAAATATCACTAACTTGCATGAATTAGCATCCTTACATTATTGTATAAATAATGTACAAATACATGTATTTAAACCCAAAACAAAAAAAAATAAAGAAAAGAAAAGAAAAATGATGAAGGTATCTATGATACTGACTGACCCTGAACCCGAGACCAAGTCAAGTATTAATTAGGCCGACCTGAAATAAAGTAGGAGAAGATAGGATGAAATAATGTACCGAAAAACCCGATTCTTCTAAGTGCACAATTTTATTTATCACCATACATACTTCAAACAATAACGTGTCAACATAAAATGTGTACATATTTATGTATAGAAAAAATTAATAGTAAAAATAATTCATGCATAAGTCGCTCAGTACACTTAATTGAAAAGGTCGTAAAGAGAACTTCAATGATCAATATCTTCTCCATATGAACTCAAAATGAATATAACTCGCATTCTTTATATTTCAAATTGATTTATCTTTAAAACGAAGGTGGCTTTCACTAGAATTGGATCTAAGCTGCAGAAGTCGACTAATTAGGGTACCACGGTACTTGTACACTCGTATAATAAGACATTTTATTTTATTTTGTATATTTTTCAGTCTCCTTATATTTTTAATCACTATAAATATTATATAACATCTATATAAAATACAACTACAAATTAAAAACAGCAAAAAATATCAAAAATAATTAATAAACCCCTAATATATATGTATATTATACCTGTGTTGTAAATATATGAATTTATTTATACATACAAATAAAATCATAAAAATACCATAAATATATGTTAATATGTATTAAATAAAATTGTAAATAAATAAATTATGTATATATGGTATTATATATAAAAATAACAAAATAAAAATATGAATGCATAATATACAAGAATAAATACACATAAATAACAATATATAAATAATACTACTTATTAAATAGGTTTGTAAAAATAAATAAAAATCACTAAATTTTTTTTAGAAAATATTAAATATTTTTCATGTTTTGAGTTTTTTTTATATAAAGTCATTTATTATAGTATTTTGAATTATCTCTCATTTCTTGTTTTCTTTTTCATCTTTTTGTGGTCCTGAAAAGCATGGAGGACAGAGTACCTAACATCCGGTCTTGGAGGGCATGTGGTGTCCGACAAGTCGAATTCGACAATCATTGTATCGACCTCTCTATGGGCTCTCGGTACCCAATCCAAAGTGCAATCTCAACAATTAATCCACAATAATGATTAAGAAATAAACAAGCAAGCTAAGATTTATTATACCCTACAGAAATATGTATAGTGAGAAGTAATAGCGATCGAACCACAAAGAAGCACAAGATGTAGAGCAATAAAATGAATAGACAACTCAAGGATTTTTTTTGTATTATTATTTTTAAAGTTTTTATGGTTTTTCAATTAGTTTTTATTTTTCAAATTTTTAAATATTTTTTAAAAATAGAATGTATGGTAATATATAGATATATTATATAGTTATACTATATAGAAGAATAATGTAAAAGAGATGTTTAGGATTTTTAAAAAAACAGTAAATAAACTAAAAAAACAGAAATAAAGTAATTTTTAGTTTTATAAATTTTCTCTATTTTTGATAATTTCTAGGTATTTTTTTTCAAAATTTTTATGGATTTTTAAATAATGAAATACACAAAATAAAGAGAACTTAAAATACATAAACCTGAAATGAGCTTAATAAATATCTATCAAATCAAATTGAGCCTAATTTCATTTTTTTCTAAATACTAGATAAAAAATAGAAACTTAAAACACATTTTTGTGATTTCTACGATTTTTTATAATGTTTGTAGGGTTTTATAAATTTTACAATTTTTAGAAGTTTTTTTAATATTCGCAAAAATATTTGGATAACAGTTAAAATATACTAAATAAACATACATAATTTTTTTGGAATATTTGAAAACATATTGCAGGAAGCCCCCACCAGCTTTGCTTATTTCATTTTAATTTATAAAATTTGTAATTAAGGTCAAAACTTTAAGTATTTTTGCACTGCAACCCCTGTAATTCATTTATATTGCAAAAATATTCCTTTAAAACTTGTAAATTAAATTGTTGTCTTTTATTTTTGATTAAATAGCGCATGTGCTTGTAAATTCTTGGAAAATCATAATAATAACCTGATACTGTGCTTATTCACGTCCTGAATTTTATTTTTCATTTACTTGCATTTTCCATTTATTAAAAACCATTTTGGATTTATTTATTCCCTATTTTAATACAAAATACAAAAAATATAAAATCATCTCTAGAAATTCCAAAAAAACGGATATTATATATTACCATATAATATCACTCCAGACCAAAAATCACAAAAAAATATAAAAAGAAAACCCTAAAAATTGAAAAACTCTCCTAACCCTAAAAAATTTAGCAAAAGTTTTATAAAAAAATAGATTTCTATTATAGAATTTTATTTATATTATATACTACATATTAAAAATTAGTTTTGAAAAAGTTTGCACTTATTTTAGTTTGGCCTATTTATTAACTCCCTATTTTGGAGTATTTTAGCTAAAAATTAAAAAAATCTCCAAAAAATATAAAAATATAGAAATATATTAAAAAAATACAAAATAATTATTTTATAATTTTTATTATTTATAGTGATATTTATAAATATATAACCCTATATTGACTATATATACATATATATACTTATATACTTATTAATGTTGATATCATTATTATAAATACCTTTGTGTATTTTTTTAACCTTTAAAAATAAAAAGGACTGTACCTGTATATATTTCATGGATGTTTACATATTTATTATATATATTTCGTATATAGTACTTATATTATACATTTTATTACATATAACTATATATACATATTATACATATTCTAAAAAGAAAATGAAAATAGGAAAATTTTAAAAACAAAAACAAAAAAATAATATATTAAAAACCAAAAAATTAAATATAATTAAAAACCAACAAAAATAAAAACAAAAAAGTATAAAAATAATTATTTTTTAGGCAACAATTATTTGCCTATCCACATATTTGCTCTCTGTGATTCGATACGCTACACTTATTCGCTATACACATATTTTGTAGAGTTAAAATAAAAATAAATTTTGACTCACACATTTTCATTGATTTGTCATAGATTGTGAGTTGATTGTTGATTTATTTGAGCGCTTTTTCATCCGAGTACCGCGAGAGCATCTGATAAAGTGATTGCTGGACCCATTTATCAAACATCGTAGGCCCTCCATGATCAGACATTAGGATCCCTCGCCTGTTTGATTGTCAAGGTTGAAGATGTAGAGATGATCGGTAGGTCGGTCAACAATCGGTAATGGGTGGAATACAAGCTGGAGCTCAGAGCTCTGACAAACTACGATTTTGGATTTTAAGCTAAACTAGACCGAATCAAATGAAATAGAAGGCATGACTCAGCTATTGCTACTCATGGAAATTGAAAAGTAATGAAATAAAGAGCTCACCTGCTTGGAATGGCTGTGAGCATGACCACCAAAAGAAGTCTTCGATGATGATTGAATCGCCTCCTCTACCCTTCCTCTTCACCGCCAATTAGGAGACTATGCTTTCTGTCATGAAGGGTATGCTTCACCAGTGATTTTTGGGGAGAAAAGGTGGATTGGAAGGATTGCTTTTAAAAAATGAGCGGAGCAGATATTATATACAATGTTGACTGAAAGGCCATCTTCACCTAGTGTTTTTGGAATCTAGGGTTGACTGATGCCAATCCTTGATGCACGCGAGAGATCAGAGGTAGATGAAGAAATCACAAGAAGGAATTAGAGGCAGAAAAGATTTTCATCGGGTCAAAAAATTTGACGAAAATGAAGTAAAATAAAGGGACGGACCGATCCATAGAGGGGGCAGGTCAGTTGACCTAGGTCAATGGTCGATGCCTCCTCATTAGTCCATGTCAGCCACAAAGAGATAAAACAGAAATAAAAATGGAATGAAAATGAAAATAAAATAAAATATGACTTTAGTAAATAAAAATTAAAGCATAAAAGTTATTTCTTATTGTATGTACTATTTTAGGTGATTTTTATTTATTTATATCAGCTTATTTATTATAAGTTAATTTTTACAAGTGTATTTATAGGTATAAATACATGTATATTGTGTATTTGGTTTTGTATTCTAAATTTTATTATTATGTGTTTATATTTTATATATTTAAATACTTATTCACATATTTTTATTTTGTTTTTATGACTTTATTTGTATACTTAAATAAATAGATGTATGTATAATATAGGTATAATATAATTATATATTTCAATATATTATTTATTTTAATATTTTTATAATGCCTTTATTTTATATTTATAATTTAATATGTTTTGAATAATAGTTACAAGTATTAAAAAATATAAAAAGAGTAAAAATATAAAAAGTAAATAAAATGGGCAAAATGTATAAGTATATAGTACAATTGGACCCTAAAAACCAATTTTTATATATTAACTCCATTTTCAATAACACCATCTTCATTAAATAGATAATTAAATTTTAAGAATAATAAATGTGAGTTTGGTAAATTCTAAATTCACATGAAGGAGATATTGATCATTGAAGTAATGTTGCATCTTTTTTCATACGCGTGTCCCAGTCATATTGCACATTATTTTTATATGCAAGTACTTTTGTATTTTCTACGGCTTTTTCATATGTGTGTCCCGATCATATTGTACATTATTTTTATATGCAAGTACTTTTGTATTTTCTATGTATTTCTGTGTACATGTTTTGTGTTGAAAATATATTTATCTGAAGTGTGTAAGTGTATGTAAAAATTAGTGTAAGTTTGTTTGTATATGTATTGTATTGGGCACCTAGGTTTTCTAGGTGTCTGTGTTATTTTGTTTGTATGTTGGCCCTTATCTCCCCCTACTTTATTCCTTGTCGATCAAGTAAACATTGATTAAGTCTCGGGGTTTAGGGTCAGTCACTATTTATAATACTTCTTTTATTTTTCTTTTCTTTTCTTTGTTCATTTATTTGATATTTAAATAAACGTATTCATGCATTATTTATAGTCAACAACCAATGTGTTAATTTGTACAAGTTAGATATATTTACATGCATTTATCTAGGGATTTAAAGACAAAATAAAGGAATAAAGGTGAATAAATGGGTGTTCATCACCCACTACACTTACCTTTGCTAGTCCCTAGCAAAGACATATTAAGAGAATAAGTGATGCAAAAGAGAAAAATAAATAAAAGGAAAATAAAGAAGTTAGAATGATGGTGACTTTTAAACTTGTCTTTACAAAACAAAAGTTTGGAGCTCAGTTAAAAACCTATGATTGTTAGTGTGTTCGGAACCATGTCAAGGTTAGGAATTGTGACTCAACAACCCTTAGTTTCTATGCTTATCTATTCAATTCAACTCAATAGACTGGTTAGAATCGTCCTTTCAGACATATACTCTTGTAACCTTGAAATGACAGGTACCATGTGTGTGAATTGTGTTAGCTCTTCCCAGTTAAATTCCTTAACTATCCAGTCGTATCCTCCCCTAGTAACTCGTCCTTGAGGAGATGAATATTTCCTTATGAGGTTAGGTACATGCTAGGCACGATGAATTAGGGAGAAGCTAGAAAAAGAGGAATATAAGTGGAAACTGACCATTGTAGTCATATTTCATTGTGAAGCTTGATTAGTGTAACCAAGTCTCCACCAAGAAGTAGGCCTTTTCTGGGAGCTCAAATTTTGGAATTTTTGGTATAGTCTTTTTTGATTATTTCTTTCTTTGGCATTGCTCTGCATTCTTGTTTTGCCCCGACAGGTATAGAATCTTTTGTTCCAACCATGTTTTGGGGTCTTAGAAAAATTATGCTAGAAGACCATTCCTCATCCGAAGCTTTATTTCTATCCATTTTTCAATCGTTAGATGTCCATAATACCAGAAGAACAGAGGACTGAAGTACCAATTTCGACAATCCCCAAGAATGATTCATGAGCCACCCTTGATGAAGCAACTAGTATCATCTCAATTTAGACTACAAGATCTTTCAACAACCCATCTTAGTTGAGCTACGTGTTAAGTGCGAGGTCTCAAGTCAAGCCATTGTCTCAAGAGTCGTGTGGATGACATGAAAGGTTCTAGTTAGTTACATTGGATTGACTCATGAACATAGTCTCATAGAACCTAAAAAATTAAGTCGAAGTGACCAGAAGTGTCCCAATTCAAGTTCTTAACATATTCCTCTGAAATTAAGCGGAATACGGTCCAATCGTCAGATTTTATTTAGACTTGTTCAATTGTCAACATCATTCAGAAAAATGCACAAGTAATGCAATGCAGAAAATATTCGTGTGAAGATATTTTCTAATTTTTGAACTTTTGTGGGATTTTCAAAAAGTTTTTGCATTTTTTATGGAAATTTCAAAAGATTTTACAGATTTTTAGATATTCTTGAAATTTTGCAAATTTTTATGAGATTTTTTTTAAAAAGCAAAATAGTAAGTATATTAGTGGTATGTGCAGATTTTATAAGAGTGTATTCTTCATAGTTGATTTATTGCATACCCTTTCCCATTGTCTTAGCCATATTTATTGAAAATATGAAAGTACGAGGTATGACTAACATACACACACACACACATATACAACCCCCCTCATACTTAGCTCGAACTATGTCCTCATAGTGATCAAAGTGCGGGAAGGTAAACATAACTTGTGCTAAGTGTAGAAATGTTTAAACTACAACGACTTAAAGAATGTGAAGTCGATCGCCCCTTCCCCTCTATACTTAGGATTAGCTAACCTTAAGTATAGCAAATTGTACACTAAGCGTGGATGATCGAGGATCAGAATGTACGAAATCATTGGCTCAGCCTATTTCCTCCTATACTTAGGGTAAAGCTACCTTGAGTATAGAAAAGAATTATCAACATGTTGGAGGACAGGTGAGGGATCAAAGAATGAACACTTGAATTACTCATCCCCCCTATACTTAGGATGAAGCACATCCTAAGTATAGACACGATGAAAGGGATGAATGAGTAATCGGAAGAAGAATGAAAAGAGGAAATGAAAAGTAGAAGAAAAGAAGAAAATATTTTTTGATTTCGTAGTTGTCTGATCCTTCAGCACATTGATATATCACATGAACTAGGTGCAATTTCAACAACTGTCCCTTGACTACAAAAGGTTGTGCGTCAGATGACAAGCATGATATAACAATGCTACCGTTGTCCTGCACGTTTCTCGCGATGAAAGGTCCGGACCATTTGCTTTTCAGCTTGCATGGAAAGAGTATTAACTTTGCATTAAACAACCACAACTTTTGATTTGGCTCGAAATTCTTTCTTCTGATGTACTTATCATGTCATTTCTTAACCTTTTCTTTGTACATGAGGATGTTGTCATATGCATAGTCTATGAATTCTAATAGTCTATTCAGGTCAATTTTTCTATCCTTGCCAACTTTCTCTCTGCTCAGATTGCATATATCGATCATCCATAATGATTTATGAATGAGTTCTATGGGCAAATGGCATGGCTTGCCATACACAAGGCGGTAGGGAGATGCACCTAAAGGAGACTTGTACGTCGTATGATAAGCTTAAAGAATCGAGTCGAGCAGTTGTGACCAATTCTTTCTATCAGGACACACAAGTTTATGTAGGATTGTTTTGATCTCCCTATTTGAACACTCGACCAAGCCATTAGTTCACATGTGGTAAGGAGATGTGACATGGTGTTCGATGTCATACTCATTGATTAGCTTATTGACCTCTTTATTAATGAAGTGGCTTCCCCTGTCAAATATCAGAATCTTGGGAATCGCGAACTGTGAAATGATTTTATCTTTGAGAAATTGACAGCCAGTGCAACTATCGGTGGCTCGAGCAGGGATAACCTCCACCCATCGATTGACGTAATCGACAACAAGCAAGATGTATTGGAAGCCCTGATTATTTCAAAAGTGGGCCCATGAAATCAATACCCCATGCATCAAAGACATGTGATATCTGAATGTACTTGAGAGGCATGGTATCTCGGGAACTGATGGTGCTGCCCATCTTCTGGCAATCAGTACATCCTTGGAAATATTTAGTAGCATCTTTAAAAAGAGTCAGCTACTAGAGGTCACATTGAAGAACTTTCACTGATGTCTGCTTTCCAGAATGGTGTCCTCCATATTATAACTTGTGAGAACGATTTAGGACAATTGCATACTCCTCCGGAATGCACCTTCGCTAGATACAATCTGCACCTTCTCGAAACAAGTACGGATCCTCCTATTTGTAAAAATGTATTTCGGACATGAACTTGTCCACTTTCAGCTTTGGCCAATCTCGTAGAACTTCCTTTGAGACAATGTTGTTCACAATATTAGGGTATCAAGGGAGCTAGGTGACTGACAACATAGCTTCATCTGAAAAGGTCTCAATAATTGGAATGATGTCTCGCTCAAGAGTATCTGATTCTGTAATTATGGAAAGGTGATCTACCATAATATTTTTGACTCTAGGTTTATCTCGTATTTCCAAATCAAACTCTTGAAGTGGAAGGATCCAATGAAGTAAACACAACTTTGCATTCTTCTTTCTCTGTAAGTACCATATGGCAGAATGATCAGTGTAGACTATCACTTTTGAGCCTAGCAAATGGGACCTGAATTTCTCTAGCGCAAACACTACTGCTAGAAGTTTTTTTCTTTAATAGTGTTATTCCTCTAGGCTTCATCCAGAGTTCTGCTAACATAATGAATCACAAACGACCATCCATCCCGTCGATTTCCCAACATACCCCCAATGGTATTATCAGACGCATTCGTTATGATCTCGAATGGAAGAGACCAATCCGGTGGCTGTAGGACGGGAGCATGGGTGATTTCTTTAACTGATCAAAGGCATGGAGCACTTTGTCATTTATAATGAGTTCATTGTCTGTGCCTCGAAGCTTTGTCAATGATCATGCAATCTTACTAAAATATTTGATGAACCTTCAGTAAAAATTGACATGCCCCAAAAACGACCTGACTTGCTTCAATGTGGTAGGTGGTTCAAGTTTCAATATTACTTTGACCGTGGCCAAGTCGACATCCATGCCTCGCTTAGAGATGACATGGCCCGACATAATTCCCTTAAGCACCATGAAGTGACTCGTCTCCCAAGAGAGCACCAATTTAACCTCATAACATTATTGAAGTACTCTGTCTAGATAAGTTAGGCATTGATCACAATTATTTTCGTATACCAAAAAGTCATCCATTACTACCTCAAGAAAATTGTCCATGTCAGCAAATATGGCCAGCATACATCTCTGAAATGTACAGGGGCATTACATAATTCGAACTACATGCATATGAAGGCGTACATCCCAAATGGACATGTTAAGGTGGTCTTCTCTTGGTCTTCATGGGCTATAACAACTTGATTGTATCCATGATGGTGAAGTTGGGTTGTCAGTTAGATGGTTTTGAAAATGGAGAAGTTCTAGGTGCTGACACATGTCAGCACCTGATAGGCTGGAATTTAATAATAACTTATAAAATAACTATTAAATCGTAAATATTGTTATTTAAATTGGATATAAAAATAAAAAAATGTAAAAATTTAAATTAACTAATTTATTGTATATTTATTTTTATAAATAATAAACATTTAATGAAATATCAATATATTATTAATACATAGGTATATTATATACTTAATAATTAGGATTTTTGATTTTTAATTAATAATTTAATAAATAGTATATTATTTTTATATTTTATTTAGAATAATAAATAATAGATATATGAATTTTTCTTAATTTTAATAAAATAATTTAGATATATAAATATATGTGTTGCAGTTCAAATTCATTTATAAATTAGGATTTTTGATTTATTTAAATGGTTAAATAATGTCCAAAAATTCTGAAATAATTTATAATCCATCTACAAGATAAGAAAATAATAAAAATTTTAAAATCACTAAAACTACAAGTATTATACTTAATAAAATAAATGGCCCAGAAACCCAATTGTCATTAGGTCCCAAAACCAACTTTTTGCAAACAGACTCCGATTAGTGAAATCATCTTCATTAATTAGAAAATATATTTTTATAAACTTTAAAGGTTAGTATAGTGAAATTAGAGTTCGTATGAAGAACTTATAGTACTCATAAGTTGAGAAATTGACAATTTAAAAGTTGGATTTCTTAGGATTTATATACATTTTTAGAAATAAACGGGAGAAGAGTTTGGTGAAAAATATGTATAAATGAATTAATTAAAAATTATTGAAGTTTTGCTAATTATTGGATAAATAATGAATAACATGTGAAGTGCATAATTGATTCTTTTGCGGTTTTCTTCCTTATCCCCCTACTTATTTGTTTGTCGATCAATTCATGTTGATTTGATCTCGAGGGTTAGGTTATATAGGTATATCCTTCAGCTATATTTATATCTATTTAGTTATACTGTACATATATACAAATTTACAGGCTACCTCTCTTTTTATTTTCTTTCTTTTTATTCATTTATTTATTTACATGTTTTTGATGCGTAAAAATGAATTTTTATTCATGAATTGTATTTTTATAAGAAGTGAGAATTAATGGATACTTAAATGCATTTGTTAAGGATTTTAAGACAAAATGTGACATAAGTGTTAATGAATCATGGATTCATCAAGTACCAATCCAAGAAACAAAAGTATCCCTTAGCATCAAGTCTTTCGACTATTTGATCAATTAAGGGCAAAGGGAAGTGATCTTTCTTGATGGCTAGGTTTAAGCGTTTGTACTCTACAAAGATGCACCAAGATGTAGGTACTCTGGTCGGAATATTCTCCTTTGTCGTTCTTTACAATAGTGATATAAGATTTCTTAGGAACCACATGTAACAGACTTACCCATTTTGAGTCTGTGATGGGACAAGATAAAACATGAATTGCACCACTTCATTATTTCTTTCATCATGATCTCCTGGAGGTTTGGATTCAACTGACACTAAAATTCACGAGAAGCCCGGTTGTTTTCGTCCAAGTAAATACGACGCGAACATAATGAAGGGTTTATCTCAAGGAGATCCATTATCCTCCGGCCAATTGCCTTGTGCTTTCTTTCTAGAACCTTGAGAAAGCAAGACTCTTGGTCCTCGGTCAGCTAATAATTGATGATGACCGGGAACATGTTCTGCACACCCACAAGTAAGGCATACTTAATTTATGAGGGTAATGGTTTCAGCTCTGGAGGGGTCTGAATCAGCTCTATAGAGGCTTCATCAACTATGGTCGGTGTTAACTCTGTCGACTGTATGTTATCCACCTTGATTATCTCTGACTCAGAACACAAGACATCAGAAAGATCTGCTAGGAATTCGTCTTGCTCTGACAGGAATCGATTGATTTCAAACAGCTTTGTGAGCTCATCAGCAAGGAATCTCATCCTCAAGGGAAGGGGAAATTGGACTGTGCTTTCCAGGTACTCCTCCTTGGAGAGGAATTCTTGGGTTTCATTATCATCCAAGAATAATGATGTGTTCTGATTTCTGCCGAAAAGGTCACAGTCTTCTGTCTCTTTCTGAATCTTCTCGCTCTCATCTGATACAGATTCTATGAGCTTCGATACCTGGATCGTTTCAATCAAGACCTTATCACTTCTTAAGCAAAAGGTGATCTTTCCGATGCCATAATCACCCACTGCTTCGTTTGTTCGAAGGAACGACTGTCCCAATATTATCGGGGTACGAAGTAAAGGTGCCCATGTATCCATATCTATAACAATGAAGTCCACAGGGAACTTCAACTCTTGAATTTTCATAATGACATCCTCCAAAATGCCCATTGGCTGCTTCACTGATGTATCTGCGAATTCAACGGTCCTAACCCAAATTCTTTAAGCAATGATGTAGGCATCAGATTGATAGATGGTCCGCTGTCAAGAAGTATTCTTTCAAATTCTTGGTTGAACATGTTGCATCTGATGAGAAACGCTCCCATGTCCTTCTTTTTGCTTGGGAGGTTGCTGATAGCATTGACAACCGCCATGGTAAGGATGTGCTTGACAGGTTTCTCACGTCCTCTCTTGTGACACTTTGTTGTACATGCCTCCTTTAATCTTTTCTTCTTAACAAGAATGTACTCCATGACTTTTAGCAATGGCATTTTCAACACAATATTTTGTAATAACTCCACAATGTTGGGATCAGAGAAGGTTGTTTTAAATTTTTATGATTTTTGATTTCAATGAATCAGGAAATGGAATGCGAGTGTCATCAAAAATAGAATTTTCATTCAAAAAAGTGTTCTTTTTTAAAAGCTAATGAGTGGGAATGGTCCAATCATCCACAATCGAAGGGAAAAGAAAAGTAAGAAATTTAGTCGCGTCGGCTTGCACGGGACCAGCTACTGGTGCTAGCATCTCCTTGGCTGGATTGACTTGACCTTGGCTATTATTTCTTGATTCTTTTTATTTTCTTCATTTTTTATTTTTTCCTGAGGGTGTGCTCCTCCTCCTTCCTCCTCGGATCTAGAACTTAGTACGACATCAACTGATAATGATGAAGATTTGCTAGTAAAAGCTTTATTCTTCCCCTTTTATGAAAAAGTAGGATGTAGTATCCTACCACTCCTAAGATTAACAAATTAGATAGCATAAATGATTTATACTCAACTCAGGAGGTGGTGTGGCACCCCGGTCTACTTGCTCCATTCTTCAGAAGTTATTGGGGTTCGCCTCAACCTTCACCAGAATGACTATCTTTACAGCAGTGAGGTCATCTAGCTTCTGGCTCATATCGTTCATATTTTTGATCAGTTGAGCCAAGCTATCCAGAGCAGGATTCACAGAAGCAACCTCTGAAGATTCGACAATCTGCAGTAGCTGAGGTTGCTGGTAATGCTGCTGTTGGTGGTTGGGCTAGAGGTGGTGAGGAGGATACTGCTGTTGTTGGTATCGAGGAGGAGGAAATTGATTCTGAACCCGAGTATCCGACTGTTGCTGATGATATGGTTACCTGTATGTCAACTATTGCTACTGATACTATTGTCTCCAAGTGTGGCTTTTGTGCGAAGACTGGTGGGCTTGGTGCGGCTGGGAATTCTGTCCACCTTGTTGTGGGTTGAATTGCCGAGTAGTTGTACTCTGACCCTGAGGTTGTCCTCCAGGATGGGTCAGAGATTATTCATTACCCCATGCAACATTCACCTCTTGGATCTGTGGAGGTTGTGGATAGAATGGCTCAGTATAAGCTTAGGATTCTATATGGTACACAACCATATGTTGCTGTGGCGATGATCCCTGGTCAGGTGTCTGCACGTTGTACATGTGCTGAACTAACTAGGATGACCCTTGATTCTGCTGATGGGGTTGTTTCTTTAGTTCTACAGAATGCTTGGCTGGTTCCTTCATAGACTGGAAGGCACTAATTGTGCTCACTAAAAGCTCAAGCTGCTTGGAAATTTGATCGAGCTTGTCCAGTGAATCGGTTCTTTATTCAATCACTTGTAATTCGTCAAGGTCTTGTGATCGTTGTTCAATGATAACAACTTTAGAGAGATGGTTCGCAATGATGCTGAGGTTGGAACTCATGTCTCTCTCCTCTTCATGGTATGATGTCACATTCACTGGCTTATGCAGGACTGATGGGACTTTCTAAAATACCCTGGATGAAAAGCGGTTGATCCCTCAACCATCTCCTCGAAGATTTGCCATACAACGTCTTCATCCTTGTTAAAATGCGATAATCTGCACGCAACATCCACGAGCCATTGGCTTCGGTGTAAGCTCCTGAAGAAATTATGGACCAGGCTGGTCTTCACTCTTCAGCAAATCATGATGGGGGTACTTCTCCATAAGATCTTTGAATCTTTACCACGCCTCGTGAAACGGTTTGTGTGACATTTGGGAGAAGTTGGAGATCAACACTTGCATCTAGTTTAGATGACCTAAGGGATAGTATTTGTGCAGGAAGGCTGATTTAAGCTCTTCCCAAGTCGTCACCACTTTGCCCAAGTGATTGATACAGTACAATGACTTATCTTGAAGGCCGAACGAGAAGGCGGTCATCTTTACTACCTCCAACAGGATGTTAGGGTAGTGCATGGTACTACAAATCCTGTTGAACTCTGCTGGTGTATAGAGGGATCCTTATTGGTATTGCCATGGAAGATTGGTAAGAGAGGGAGCAATGAAGGCTTCAACTCAAAGTGTCCGCAGATTGTAGGTATTCTGAACCACTTAGTAACCTGGCTAGCACTGGGTTGTGAGTATCTTTCATAGTTGGTTTGGGTGGTCCTCCTATCTCATCTCCTCCTCCATGGTTTCCTATAGATTGTTCATCCTCATCCCCACCATGGTGCTTCTCATCCTCTCCTCCTCAGCTTTCTCTATCTCTCCTCAGTTCGTTGAGCATTTCTCTGAAGGTAACTTGGGCGAGAGCTTGATCCATCAACTGTTGCCGGATGGCTTGAATTGAGGCTAGAAACTATTTGCCGACTTCATTTTGATCTACTGTATCATCCGAACTCGACCCTTTATCACGTCTCTATGGAGCCATCTCAAATTCTGATTGTAACTAGGGCTCCTGATTGGGTATAGAATCTGCATTGGGAAATAGAACCCGATCAATCCTCAGAAAAGAAGGAGCAAGTTCGGGATGAGAGCTTGTCTTGATAAGGGATTTATTGGAGAAAGAAAAGTGGTGAAAGTAGAAATATCGAGACAAGAGTTGTCTCGACCTTTGAATTGGGAAAAACCGGGGAGTCCAAAGAGAAGTACACGAAATCCGAACTTAATTCTCGGAGATCACCCCGTTTATTAATGATGTCAACATTCGAGAGTCGATGTTAGTGTTCTTAAATCCAAACAAAGCCATCCTGGATGTGACATCTTGGGACTGATGATGGAGGAGTAGATGAAGTATGTGAGGAATTCAAGAGAGTTAGAGAAGAGAAGGCTCAAAATGAGCAAGGAAGAAATAGAAGTGAAAATAGAAGTGTGAGATAAAAAGGCACAAAGGAATGATTTTTTTTGATATTGACCTCCTTTAAATTAATCAACCAAACCTCAAAACAAGGGTAGATTTACAAACTCAACATAATGAGCCATAAGAATTTGGCAATTATCTTGTCAATTTTATTTGTGGCATTAGGCAATCATATGAATTTAGTCCTTAGAGGCTAATCCTATAAGCAAGTGAGTACTGACTCGACAATCATCGTGTACTTTCCACTACCATTATAACCAGTAGCATGTACTTTTTAAAGGTCCTTCTTATCGAATCTGGATCACTACTCAACCAAAGAAGTAGAGGAGTGATGAAACTCGATTTCATCATCTTTATTTCCAGTTATTAACCCCCTTGCTTAAGCTATTTGTCAATAAAACCCTGATAATGTCCTATAAGTATCAGAGTCTCGAATAAATTAAAAACCACAAAAAAATGGCAAAACAAAAATTGTGGTATTTTTAGCCTTAAAAATACCCTTAAAAATATTTGGTGGCTACAATTGATCTCATATCCTGTTTTGGTCAACAAGAAACTTGTAGATCCCATCAAGATCTGCAACTTTCATGTTTTGAGTTTTCTCAAATTCGGCCTTTTATCCCTTCAAAAGTCAACTGGAAGTTTGGAATAATCTGATTGGGCCACGTGGCCCGTTCTGGGTGAGCCACGTGGCCCGCCTCCCTTGCCTTAGCCGCCTGCGCCCCCTCTGGCCGTTGGATTTCTCTTTGAATCCAACGGCCCAGCCTGTTCCACATCCGCCCTTAGTCCTCCACCATCGGATCTTCCTCGCCTCTGATCCTCACTGTTTGTTCGCGCCTCACGCGGAGCACGCCACGTGTCGCCGGCTGAACCCTTCGATCGAGCCGTCCAGTTTCCATCACAGCCGCTTCTTCCATCCCCAAACCACGGCCATTCGATCGTCCTCAGATATGATCTGATCTGCCCATTCATGCCTTAACCACATCACGCCACGTGTCGCCTCTTGCGCCATACGATCGAACCCCCATCTCGCCATCACCGCTGTTCATTCCCGCGTCATCTCCAACCGCTCGATCAACCCTAGATTCTCATCCAAGCCGTTATCTCCGCACCCATTCTCAACCGTCCGATCACTTCCCAGATTTCATCTCCACCGATCTCTAGCGCCTCGCGCATCGTCCGCCACTCGGCAGCTCCGAAGCCCTTAGATCGCTCCGCCTCGATCTTATCTTAGCCACTCACTCCTGCCTTAATTTCCTTTCAACATGTGGCTTCATCATCTCCATCCGATCACACAACCAAGATCTAATCCTAACCGTCCCAACACGCCCTCACCAGGACCGTTGGATCTCATGATCCTACGGTCCAGACCTCGTCTTCCTCCTCCCGCAAGCTCCGCCCAAAGCCCCACGCCTCGCAGACTTCCTCCACCCTTCTATTTTTAGCCGTTTCACCTTACCACCTCTCCTCTCTCTAACCACCCCAGGGCCAAGCCCATTCATCCATCTTCCTCGCGCATGCTTCCACGTTCCATGATTCTCGACCAGTCACTCAACATCTACCCTCGAAACCCACTACTTCACCAGCCCTCTGCCATCTCCGCCCCTTTAAATACCTCGCCTCCCCCTCCGATAACGATCGTCCATCTTTCCACGGGGCATAGCCCAGCCCTCCGCCTCCTCCCTGTGACAGGGGGAGGAGTGTGGATCGAGCGAAGACGACGTGCCCCCGATGAGACCCACCGTCCATCACGGCGGTGCTGCGGAGTCTCAAAGCCCCTCCCGAGCTCGCTGGGACGGCCGCCCAGTATGTGCGACGACCCCGAGGCCCTCCGATGATCTCGAGCCCAGGCCACCCCTTCCATCTCCGGCCAGTTAAGCTCTCCTATCTTCTCTGAGTTTTCCTTGATTTTTGTGTAATTATCTAGGCCATTCCAGTCAATCCTCTTCCTCCATTAATACTCTCTCGAGCTTCGCCATCAACCCATCTTCCACGCGCACGTCTCCGATCACCCTCCTACTCAGCCACAACCTCCTTCATCCCAAGCATTCTCCTCCGCCGGAGGCGGAGGAGGACACACTAAGGGCTCCACTTCTCCACCCCCCTAAGCCCTTCGCTCACCTCAGCTCGCACGCACACACACCGCTAACCCCTTTTACAGGTCAACCATCGTCATTCGCCAGACCTCGGGCGGAGCTGAGTTCTAGAGCTCCGCCTCCGGCGATCAGGCGTCGATAGAGCATCCCAGGTACTCCTGCGTCTTCTCCGACCTCGGACCTTCATCACCAGATTTTCAGCGTCCTTCCCCGAGCTTCACCGAGCAGAGTGAGGCACAGAGGAGCTCCAGGCCTCACGCCGGAGCTCCAATCGCGCCACCACCCTTCGAGGAAGAAGGAGGAGCAGCTACCGTTTGATCTCGCCCCACGGCGGAGATCCAACGGTCCTGGAGCAGCCACGTCGCCTTCCCGGAGCGCGGAGGCTCGGTGGGATCGAGCCTCGCCCGAGGCAACCTCGAGCCGCCACGTGGCCCGAGCCACCTGCTACGACCGTCCGAAGCAGCACCAAACCTCGCCCCCCCGGAGCCTGAGCTCATGTGAGCACGTGGGTTCTGGGCTTTTTGCATCAGCGCCCTCGCACCTTCCATATACTGCATTCAGGACCTGATACCACGTGGCAGTCCCCGAGACTACCCCGAGCCTCATCGACACCAAGCTTGGAGGCTCGTGTACCCCAAGCCAAGATGAAGCAACGCCGAGCCTCTACCGAGCCTGAGCGTCTCCCCGAGCCTGGAATAGTGCGTGCCTTGCACGTGCTTGCTGGGTTATTTTCATAGAGGCCCTTCACGTGCTTGCAATTTGCAAACAGGTCCTCGTCACGTGCAGACCACGTGCTCAGGGGGAAATTTGCATTGAAACCCTCGCGGGTTTTCAAAATTGCAAAAAATACCCCTGCATGTGTGGGTAAATTACAGGGAGGTCCTCACACTTTTTCATATTTACATTTTAGTCCCTACCAGGGACTTGTTTGTAGTTATCTTTTCATGTTTTCTTTCATTTATGCCCTTGTTTTCTTTCTTGCATATCTTGAGCTACATATACCCGATTGAGTTGATTTCAGTTTCATTTTGAAGCTCTTCTCGTCATCTTTCTTATGGCATGCTTAACTTTTAGTTTTGACACTATCATCTGTAATGCACTATTTGATTAACTAAATGTCCAGATTTCTATTGCCTAGATGCTATATAAATGAAAATTGCTTCATTAATTGATTCTGTTTGACTCACATATTTTAGGGCTCAAATCATTATCATTTCGGGCATATTTCTATTACATCGCATTGCATTTATCTGCATGATATAAAAAAATTCGAATAAAAAAATGCATGTTTGTTTTAATGCATCGTTGTGTCTGCATGCATGATTTGATCTATAGGATCTTCAACTCAACACTTAACTAGATAGATAAAAATCTGGATAATTCGAGAAAGGCTTGTGTCCCTGAGTTCGACCTTGGTTTCTTGCCAAATAAAATATAAAAAACACGACCATCTCATACTTATTTGACATATATCAATCAGATGGTCTTTGATAGACCAAATTCGGCCCGACTGCTACGACAATTCCAAGTGCTAATTCAACACTATTAATGGGCCGAATTTGCGGTTCATCAAATGGCGCCGTTGCCGGGGAACGGCTCATTTCTTATATTTTTTGGATTTTTGTTTATTTAATTAAGTGTTCATTTTATAGGTCAAATTGTTCACATATTTTGTATTATAAAATTTTTCTTTTTTATTTGATCTCTAATCCTTGTTTCTGTAGCAGGGCCCTTGATCAATCAAGGAGGCGAGGAGCTGGTGTCTCCCGCTGAGAGGAACCGCAGGAGCATGCTTGGAGCATATAGGAAAGAAAGAAAAAAAATGTGTCGCATTTTTATTTCCATTCCATACATGTAATAATTTGTCTTTTACATTGGTCTTTGATCGAGGACTCGCTATTGTAATCGAACGATTGTGGTTGTGTGGGGATCACCCCCACTTGAGTGTCGACCTAGGATCAGGCACGCGGCTCTTCGAGCGTAGTTTAAAATTCATCTTTTACGTGCTTGCTCGTAGGTAGGACACACGAATATCAAAGACACACCTAGCCTCGCATCACTTAGCCAAATTTAAAAGATATTTTCTCCTCGCTAATAGAAGCATAATAGGTGTGGTTTTTACCGACTTGCATACATAATGATTTCGCTTTTCAAAAATGGCCCAAGTTTTTCACGGATTTATCGCTAAGTCACTGCATGATTTCTCGCTTAGCTTAGATCATGGTTTTCTCGAATACGCGGATTTTCTCGGTTTCTCTTTCCTAGCTTGATCACCTAGGATTAATGGAATATGGGAATGAACGGTAGACGATGATTGCTTGATTTTGTGCTAACCTAAATTCAGTGACAACATTAAGTAATAATTTGGGACTGTTAATTGCAAGTCAAACCTAAAATGGAGTAAAACTTTGGTTTTGGGAGAGCAACACCCTCGTTTACGCATTGTTTTCACTTAACATTTTTCTCCGCGTAAAATATCAAATGTTTTATCACCAACAATACCGACAAGATAATACACCAACCTTGGTTGGTTTCATGTGTGAGTTGGTGAATTTGAGGGTCTTCCTTGCTTGCTTGAGCCTTATTTGCTTCGATACACTCCCCAGAACCCTAGTCACTCCATCCATCTCCGTAGATTCAACCGCTTACTTGTATATCCATCCATCTTCTTCGTTCACCTTGGGTCCCTCCCAACATCAGATTCCATCCTTATACTTAGGCTAATCTCAGCCTAAGTATAGGGGGGACCCGAGTCCCCGTGATTTTTCTCCACTCTTCTTTCCTTGCCTTTATACTTAGGTTATTTCTAACCTAAGTATAGGGGTAGCCCCTCTTAGCTCCCGTATATTCCTTTATATTTAAATGGACCTATGGACTTATAACATCTAGTGCTATGAGGACATAGCAAAGTTTAAGTATAGGAGGGTATACCGTATATACCGTATACTTACTTTAGCTATAATCTGAAAAATTTGGAAATTTTAAAACTTTTTGGCTAAAATAAAATCCTTTGGACTAAGAGAACTCAAATGTTTTTCACGACTTTTCTATACTATGTTACATTATTTTGATAAAAATATTTTCGAAAATGATTTGAAAAATGAGTTTTCCTTGTTTTGAAAAATTGTTTGAAAATGTTTTTAAAATTTTATTCGTGTGACATGGTTTTGAAAATTCTCTTTTTGATTTCAAGGAAAATTTAATTTAACCCATGTTTTAACCTTTAAATTAAAATCCATAAAAATGAGAAAACCCAAAAATCCTTAGGAGCCATTAGTGACGACTAAGCCCAATTAAGTAAGCCGCATTCAGTGAGGGTTCACCCTTAGCAGATTGGATGGTTTAGAGGACATCGCGTAAGGCCCCGTCCTTAAGCAACGGGCTTCGGCCTGTACTTACATCAATACTGGCTGAATTGCAGATGCTCAATTGAGTTTAGGCAGTCCTAATATCTCTTGAAGTTCAAAAAAAAAAGTGTGTCTTGTTTTTGAATAAAGGAGTTGGATTAATCCTCTACACCTACACTTCCACCCAGGATCTGAAATGATCAAGGAAACTTAGCTTTTTGAGGTCTTTGAGATTTTAGGTTAACCAGCCTTAGCCATCAGGGTCATAGACTTAATCATCCACATTCCCCTAGGTTTCTGGATTTGCATGCTATATTCCATGCTTAGTCTCAGACATAAAGAATATGATCAGCACATCACATGCACGACTGCGGTTTTTGATGAGATGAGTTGACTTTTCACCTGAGGGATTGGGATGAGAAATTCGAATTTGGATTTGATCTAATGATGCTCGAGGATGGGATAAAATCTCTGGAGGCTTCATGAAACCTGAGTGTCAGCAATATTAGCCAGTATGAGAACTTGGTTCTGATACTAATCTCTTGATATTGACCTAAGTGCTAGGGTTTGATAAAATAAAAAAAAATTGTTGATCAGTGTGCGCCAACTCTTGGTAAAAGCAGTGGAGATAGCCACAAATACTACAAAGCAATGAAATGTCAACGAAAAGCTCTCATTCCACAAAGTCAAATATCAAAGAGCTTCCACCAAAGGTGAGCGCTCCCAAACTTTTTAAAGTGTCCACTTGGACCACCGCTATTAGGACCAGGAGTCGGGCTTGCACCAAAAAAGGGCTCTGCATCGTAAATGCTACAAGTCTGGGTGTAGAAGGTACGATAGGTACTCAAAAGAGACACACCCCGGTGTACTCCCAGGAAAACAAGTGCAGACGGCTCCAACTTCTCTTGACGGACACAGTGATCAACACCAAAAAAATGTGTTGCGTAAAAGGCACTAGAGAGAATCCTTGTTCCAATGAGATGGAGAGAAGAAATGACACAAACCTATACCTTCCATTACTGGCCTGCCATCTACATTCTCTAAGTCTGACAACTAAAGAGACGGTGGAATGGATGCAAGATTTGATTTATTCCCTAGTGTTGAGGATTGGGTCCTTAGGAAATTTTCTCGGACCGAGACTTTGGGTGAAGATTTTACTCTACTCTCGGAATTGCAGTCAACACTAAATTTCATATCCTTTAAATTATACGTACATCAGAGAGAGTCTGGAGAATTAGAGGAATTGGGTGCCTCTTGGTTAAGGCTGTGTTGAACTCGAGAAATTTTGGACCTCTAAGGATTGAGTCGACTTGAACAGATTGGATCCTATATTCACATGCACAAGGGGGTTAATCCAGCTAATTCATTTTTCTTTGATGCTCGAGGACGAGCATAGTTTAAGTATAGGGGGTTGATGAAACTCGATTTCATCATTTTTATTTCCAGTTATCAACCCCCTTGCTTAAGCTATTTGTCAATAAAACCCTGATAATGTCCTATAAGTATCAGAGTCTCGAATAAATTAAAAACCACAAAAAAATGGCAAAACAAAAATAGTGGTATTTTTAGCCTTAAAAATACCCTTAAAAATATTTGGTGGCTACAATTGATCTCATCTCCAGTTTTGGTCAACATGAAACTTGTAGATCCCATAAAGATCTACAACTTTTATGTTTTGAGTTTTCTCAAATTCGGCCTTTTATCCCTTCAAAAGTCAACTGGATGCTTGGAATAATCTGATTGGGCCACGTGGCCCGTTCTGGGTGAGCCACGTGGCCCGCCTCCCTTGCTTTAGCCGCCTGCGCCTCTGTCCGTTGGATTTATCTTTGAATCCAACGGCCCAGCCTGTTCCACGTCCGCCCTTAGTCCTCCACCATCGGATCTTCCCCGCCTCCGATCCTCACCGTTTGTTCGCGCCTCACGCGGAGCGCACCACGTGTCGCCGGCTGAACCCTTCGATCGAGCCGTCCAGTTTCCATCACAGCCGCTTCTTCCAACCCCAAACCACGGCCATTCGATCGTCCTCAGATATGATCTGATCCGCCCATTCGCGCCTTAACCACATCATGCCATGTGTCGCCTCTTGCTCCATACGATCGAACCCCCATCTCGCCATCACCGCTGTTCATTCCCGCGTCGTCTCCAACCGCTCGATCAACCCTAGCTTCTCATCCAAGCTGTTATCTCCGCACCCATTCTCAACCATTCAATCACTTCCCAGATTTCATCTCCACCGATCACTAGCCCCTCGCGCATCGTCCACCACGCGGCAGCTCCGAAGCCCTTAGATCGCTCCGCCCTGATCTCATCTTAGCCACTCACTCCTGCCTTAATTTCCTTTCAACACATGGCTTCATCATCTCCATCCGATCACACAGCCAAGATCTAATCCTAACCGTCCCAACACGCCCTCACCAGGACCGTTGGATCTCAAGATCCTACGATCCGGACCTCGTCTTCCTCCTCTCGCAAGCTCCGCCCAAAGCCCCGCGCCTCGCAAACTTCCTCCACCCTTCTATTTTTAGCCGTTTCACCTTACCACCTCTCCTCTCTCTAACCACCCCACGACCAAGCCCATTCATCCATCTTCCTCGCGCATGCTTCCATGTTCCATGATTCTCGACCAGTTGCTCAACATCTACCCTCGAAACCCACTACTTCACCAGCCCTCTGCCATCTCCGCCCCTTTAAATACCTCGCCTCCCCCTACAATAACAATCGTCCATCTTTCCACGGGGCATAGCCCATCCCTCCGCCTCCTCCCTGTGACAGGGGGAGGAGTGTGGATCGAGCGAAGACGACGTGCCCCTGATGAGACCCACCGTCCATCACGACGGTGCTGTGGAGGCTCAAAGCCCCGCCCGAGCTCGCTGGGACGGCCACCCAGTATGTGCGACGACCCTGAGGCCCTCCGATGACCTCGAGCCCAGGCCACCCCCTCCATCTCCGGCCATGTAAGCTCTCCTATCTTCTCTGAGTTTTCCTTGATTTTTGCGTAATTATCTAGGCCATTCCAGTCAATCCTCTTCCTCTATTAATACTCTCCCGAGCTTCGCCATCAACCCATCTTCCACGCGCACGTCTCCGATCACCCTCCTACTCAGCCACAACCTCCTTCATCCCATGCATTCTCCTCCGCCGGAGGCGGAGGAGGACACACTAAGGGCTCCACTTCTCCGCCCTCTAAGCCCTTAGCTCACCTCAGCTCGCATACATACACACCACAAACCCCTTGTGCAGGTCAACCATCGTCATTGGCTGGACCTCGGGCATAGCTGAGTTCTAGAGCTCCGCCTCCGGCGATCAGGCGTCGATAGAGCATCCCAGGTACTCCTGCGTCTTCTCCGACCTCGGACCTTCATCGCCAGACTTTCAGCATCCTTCCCTGAGCTTCATCAAGCAGAGCGAGGCGCGGAGGAGCTCCAGGCCTCACACCGGAGCTCCAATCGTGCTGCCACCCTTCGAGGAAGAAGGAGGAGCAGCTACTGTTGGATCTCGCCCCACGGCGGAGATCCAACGGTCCTGGAGCAGCCACGTCGCCTTCCCGGAGCGCGAAGGCTCAGTGGGACCGAGCCTCCCCCGAGGCAACCTCGAGCCGCCACGTGGCCCGAGCCACCTGCTACGGCCGTCCGAAGCAGTGCCGAACCTCGCCCCCACCCGAGCCTGAGCTCACGTGAGCACGTGGGTTCTGGGCTTTTTGCATCAACGCCCTCGCACCTTCCATATACTGCATCCAGGACCTGATACCATGTGGCAATCCCCGAGACTACCCCGAGCCTCATCGACACCAAGCCTGGAGGCTCGTGTACCTGAGCCAAGCCGAAGCAACGCCGAGCCTCTACCGAGCCTGAGCGTCTCCCCAAGCCTGGAATAACGCGTACCTTGCAAGTGCTTTCTGGGTTATTTTCACAGAGGCCCTTCACGTGCTTCCAATTTGCAAACAAGTCCTCGTCACGTGCGGACCACGTGCTCAGGGGGAAATTTGCATTGAAACCCTCGCGGGTTTTCAAAATTACTAAAATACCCCTGTGCGTGTGGGTAAATTACAGGGAGGTCCTCGTACTTTTTCATATTTACATTTTAGTCCCTACTAGGGACCTGTTTGTAGTTATCTTTTCATGTTTTCTTTCATTTATGCCCTTGTTTTCTTTCTGTCATATCTTGAGCTACATATATCCGATTGAGTTGATTTCAGTTTCATTTTGAAGCTCTTCTCGTCATCTTTCTTATGGCATGCTTAACTTTTAGTTTTGACACTTCGATCTGTAATGCACTATTTGAATAACTAAGTGTCCAGATTTCTATTGCCTAGTGTCCAAAATTGCTTCATTAATTGATTCTGTTTGACTCACATATTTTATGGCTCAAATCATTATCATTTCGGGCATATTTCTATTACATCGCATTGCATTTATCTGCATGATATAAAAAAATTCAAATAAAAAAATGCATGTTTGTTTTAATGCATTGTTGTGTCTGCATGCATGATTTGATCTATAGGCTCTTCAACTCAACACTTAACAAGATAGATAAAAATCCGGATAATTCGAGAAAGGCTTGTGTCCCTGAGTTCGACCTTGGTTTCTTGCCAAGTAAAATAAAAAAAATTATGACCATCTCATTTTGATTGATATATTTAAATAAGATGGTCTTTGATAGACCAAATTCAGCCCGACTGCTACGACAATTCCAAGTGCTAATGCAACACTCTTAAAGGGGCGAATTTGCGGCTTATCAAGGAGGAAGCTGATAGGTGAAACCAATACTTCAGAATTGAGTATGCAAGCAAACAAGGCCCTACTCAGATGCAGAACGACGAGACAGACACCCCTGTGAAGGGATGGACTACGCTCAATACTTCCAACTAAGTCTACAAGCAGACGAAGCCCTACTCACCTATGTACGATAGAAGCGCCCATATTTCGTGAATGCACGCAATAGATAAGGCAGTGCCCATGCTAGGATTTGGACTCTATTCCTTAAGGATCATGTATGGCTTTGTCTAGAAGGTACCTGAATACAATGAGGGTGTTGTGAACCCAATACATTGAAGTTAAATTACTCAATTTTAATCAAGTCAAGGTTCTTAGCAGTCCCTTTTAATGTTTTTTGGTTTTCACATTTTTGGGTATTTTTCATGCAAGAGGCCTAACGGTTTTATCAATTCTTTGTTTGTTCTATGTGTGTAAAAAATAGAGGGAGGAAACAAAAAGGCAATGCAAATCAGAAAACAATGATGTAATGCTCATTAAGAGGACTTATAGTGCTTTCCAGCTCTCTCTCCATGTGGAATGCAAGATGGAAATTTTAAATTTATTCTATATGCAATGCAACAAGGAAATCGCCCAAAGACAAGAGCTTCTATCATCGTGAAGAATTTATTCAATTTGACTAGATCCAAGCGTGAGACCATAGGCATGTGAATTCTATTAGGGCTTTGGACTTAATTTAATCGAATATCCACGCCTAGAATCTAAGGGCTCATTCTATAAGATGTAAAATAAAAATAATATAGAAATCACAAATCACGGAAAACAAATATAAATAAAGGGGCAAATGGGGAGGAATAAAGGTACAAGACGATGAAAATGCTGAAAAATCGATCAAGTCTCCCAGGTGAATTGTCACCTGATGAAATGGACTTTGGAGAGTCTAAGTGTTCAAATGTTCGGGTCCTATATTATTACAAATTGATTAAATGATTCTCACTCTCACAAAAATTAAGCTAAATTTATGCTAAGGCAATTCTGCTCGGCTTCTTGAGTCATATGTTACTCTCTCCTACTGGTGGACAATGAACCACCGATCTCTATGGCTCTTGGATGCGTTGAATCTCTATGGAAATCCTTCCTCGATAAGCGGTTCCATGTAGTAAATTCAAACAAAAAGATGGTCAGAATATTCTTAGATAAAAATAGGATAAAGATAGAAATAGAAAATACGATAAATAATGGTAAAAAAACAAGCTACGTGTCAACTCTATGCTCCCCAGCAATGAGTCATTTTAAAAGCATGAAGGATGGAGTACCTAATATCCGATATTGGAGGGCTTGTGGTAGCCGACAAAGTCTGATCGGGCAATCGTTGCATTGGCGCCTCTCTCGGCTCTCGGTACCCAATCCAAAGTGCGATCTCAACAACTAACCCACAATAATGATTAAGCAATAAATAAGTGAGCTAAAATTTATTATACACTACAAAAATATGTACAGTGACAAGTAGTAGGGGTCGAACCATAAAGAAGCATACGGGGTAGAGCAATAAAATGAATAGACAACTTAGAGATTTTTTTTGTATTATTAATTTTTAAAAGCTTTTGTGGGTTATTAATTTAAATTTATTTATATGTTTTAATTTTACAAATTTTAAATTGATTTTAAAAATAAAATATAGGGTTATATATATGCATATATATTATATAACTATACTACACAGTCTTGTGTGCGTGTGTCTATATATAATATAGATATACAACATAGAAGAATAATGCAAAATAGATGTTTTAGATTTTTAAAATATAGTAAATAAATTCAAAAATTTAGAAAAAATAATTTTGGGTTTTATAAAATTTTCTCGATTTTTTGATAATTTTGGGTACTTTTTGAGATTTTTTATGGATTTTTAAATAAAGAAATACACAAATAAAGAGAATAAAAATATAATAAATTGAATTGAGCTTAATAAATATCTATCAAATTAGATTAAGTTTGATTTCAATTGTCCTTAACACTAGATAATACAAAGAAAATTCTGAAACTTAAAACATATTTTTGTAATTTTTTTAATCTTTTATAATTTTTATAAGGCTTTCTATACTTTTGATTTTTTGTTTTCGTAATATTTCACAAAAATATTTGGGCAGAAGTTAAAATATAACTAAATAAACATATAGTATTTTTTGGATTTTTTTCAAAACATTTTGTAATTTTTATAAATTTTTAAATGTTATACAGGAGGAAATGTAATGTTTTTTAAATTTTTTTATAAATAGAAAAATAATTTCAATTGGCTTAACAAAAATGTGATATTATGGAGTTCCAAGCACTTAGGACAATTTTCCTATAATTTTTAGATGCAAAATGATATTTTTTGTAATTAAACTACAAGTACAAAATTAAATATGCAATACAGGAACCTGTTGCACTGTTTTAGAAATTTTAGAGCATTTAATGACACTTTAGCAAAATCCAAGGGCATACGTGCATTTTCTTACTTAATAAAATATACTCCACACTAGCAGGGGTATAAATGCAAATAAATGAAATAACAGGACTAAGCATGCAAATTCTCCAAAATATTTTGGACTCATATTCAAAGTTTCTGTACCAAATAAACACAAATCCCAGAGGGGGTCTGATGAATCTCCATTTCATCACCTTTATTCTATCATTTTGGCATTAAAAATCCTAGCTAATGCATGCAAATAACATTGATTTTTACAAAATAGCATTCATTATTTATTGCATTTATTTTGTAAATAATAACATTTTTAATGCCAAAATTATAGAATAAAGAGAAGAAAAGAAAAATAATAAAATACCAAAGGCTTTTTATGACCCTAAACCCTGAGACCAAGTCAAGAATTAAGTTGGTCGACAACGAATAAAGTAGGGGGAGATAAGGGCCAAAAATACAATAAAAGTCACATTTATTTATTCTATAATAATTCATTTTGACACCCATTTTATTCTTTATTATCAATGCATCCAATAAAGATACTTTTTACATGAATGTTGTAGATAATAATGTAACTAAAATACAGAATTGAGTTTGTACAAAAATAATACACACTGTACTTTTTATACACAAAATAAAAAGCCAACATCTCAATTTCACAGACCCATATCTTCCAAATAAAAACTCAAAATCTATCAAAATCACTCTCTAATTGTATATAACTTTTAATAAGCTATTTAGTGAAGGTGGTTCCATATTTTTCGGAGTTAAGACGTGAAAGTTAGGTTTTCAACTTTCATTGTATAGCGTACCGAATAAAATATTCATTTCTTTATTATTTTTACAATTTCATATTTTTATAATTTTATAGTTATTGTTTATAACTTATGTACATTGTAAAACCATATTAAAACAAAAAAGAAAACACAAAATAAAATTAGTCTATATAAAAACTTAGGTAAAATACCTATGCTAGTACTTGTAAATAAATAAAAGTGAAACCTATTCTTTTATTCTTTTATTCATCTATATTTCTATACTATTGTAAATATCGTTTACATTCTATTAAAAATATGAAGATAAAATAAAACCCAAGAAAATACATTAAAATAAAATAACATAACCAAATACATAGATCAAATACCTACATTTATACCTATATAATATATATACCTATTTATTTAATTATACAAATAACATCATAAAAATATAACAAAAATATATTTATACATCTAAAATAAGATCTAAATATATAAAACAAGAGAATACAATAACAAAATAAAATATACAAAATAAAAATAAATTAGTCAAAACATAGACGAATATAACTATAAATATAGCCATAAAAGTTAACTATTAATAAATAACATCAAAAAAATAAATAAAAATCATATTAAAATACTACATAAAATAATAAACATTTTTTTATTTTATAATAAAAATTAATAAAATCAATTACTATTTTTAACTATCTATTTTATAATAAACCACGCTGTTTTGTCTTCTAGTAGCCGACGTGGACCAATAGCAGCGTGTCCTTCGTTGACTGCTAATCAACTCCCTCTCCAAGCCCTCTAACTCCTGTCAGAATCTCTAGCGGCCTGCTTTCTCGCAGTTTCCCTCACCGCTCCGCTCCTCCATCACCCTCGATTCCGTCATACAATTTCATCATTGTCCTTCCAGGATTTATGCCGAGAGTTTAGATCGCTTGTACATAGCCTAGATTCTTATCCATCCGCCGACGAATAAGGGTGCCCAACCTTGTTTATAAATAACCATCTTCGCCCCCTCTTCCTCTTTGGTTACTGTTCCGAGTCTTAGAGCCTTACTTCTTGGTTGAGAGAGTTTCCTCGTGATAGGAGGAGCTTCCCTACGGTCTGGATTGGCTCCAGGAGGATGGAGGTGCACCCACAATGGCCATCTGACCACCTCTACTCCCTACCTTCACCGGGAAGTAGGAGCTGCGTATCTTCATTTCCTATGTAGATTTTAATCTCGCCTTTTATTTCGTGCATTTAATTTCGCATTTTCTATAGTTATTTGGGTAGATTAGATTAAGGACCTCGTCGGAGCTCTTGAGCTCCGACCACGTTTTCACCGTACCCCGCCATGTCTCCGACCACATTTTCCATCCCAACATCTTCCCACTACGCTTCTCCACTCTCTCCCACATTCCACTCACCCAGATCCTGCACGGATCTGGAGATCGAGGTCTCCCTCCGCCGCCTCGCGGGAGACCTCTCCGCCACACTCCACCGTTCGTCTATCCCTACCAACAAAGCCCCAGGACCCGTCGTTTTCTCGTACGTAACTTTTCCTCAGGTACTAGAGGACCAATGTCCCTTCTTGGTCGATTTTGATCGCAAGAAAGGCACCTGGAGATTCCTCTTGTGCCCGAGCTCGACTGACTTCGCTGGTTCTCCAGGAGCCCTTCTGACTACGCCATATGGTGCGGAGGAGTCGTTGCTCTGTTTTGCCCCTAGTTTGAGCCTTCCAGATGACCGGAGGTGCACGGGAGGATGAATCGAAACTCGCTGTCGGCGAGTTCTTGCCCTGTTCCTCCTGGTCCCTCCTGACCGTTCAATCATGCCACCGCTCCAGATCTTGCCGCAGTTGTCCGATGCGCTTATTCACTCGCCATCAGATCAGATTTGGGATCTAATCTCAAGCGTTCATCACCGAAGCATTGTCCACCATCCAGATGACGACACACGTTTAAGTGAAGAATCATACTCGTCTGATGGAATGCACATGAACGGGTAAATTGCTAAATCTAGCCCCATTTTTTGTATTTATTCATTACTCTTGTAAATAAATTATAAAGCATAAAATAAATTGGTAAAATTACGTGTAGGCCCCTGTGGTTAAGTCTTACTAAATTTAGGTCCATGCCTTGTCACCTCACGTGTCATCCCACGTAAGGTGGCTATTTTGCAAGAACGCCCCTATTAGTTTTTGTATTTTTTTGGTCTAGTATATTTTCAAGTACGTTGTATATTTTCTGGTTAAATTGCATAGAGGCCCCTGGAGTTTATTTTATTTACATGTATGCCCCTGCCAATAATTGTATTTTTATATACTTGATGGATTTATTTAAAATAGCTATAGTGCTCCAAAAATCATGAAAAAATGGGTGTATGTTCTGATTGCTTGTAGTTTCACGCCATGATTTTTATTAGCAATTTGGGATCTTTTTGATATTTATTTAAAATCATTTAGAGCACAAACAATCCCTGTCTAGCATATAAAATACCAAAAAAATATACAAACATTTCAGAAAAATACCAAAAAATTATATGTTGCTTATTTACGTATTTTTAGCCTTTAGACCAAAAATCACTAAAAATAGAAAACTAAACTCTTAAAAATTGAAAAACCCTAAAAACCTTGATAAAAATATATAAAATTCCTAAAAATTCCAAATATATATATATATGTATTTCAATTTTATAATTTTCTCTATATTATTATCTACATATTAAAATTGATTTTGGAAATTTTAGATTCAGTTTTCTTTTTTTAATTTCCATTTTAATCCCATCCTAGTATTTTATCCTTATTTTAAGCTATTTTTGACTTTAATATAATATAAAAATTAGCAAAATTTATTAAAAAAATCAAAAAAATAGTAAAAAAATTTATTTAAATCCCTAAAATATTCATTCTGCAATTTTTGGATTTTAGTTTTGTTTATATCTATATTATCCACTGCTATATATAAATATATACTATTATATCTTATATTACTTATTCTAAAGAAAAAGAAAATACAAAATATAAAAATACAAAAAATATATAATATATAAATATAAAATTAAAAACAAAATACAAAAATATAAAAAATTAAAAAATTATAAAAAACCACACAAAAAATATGTGTATATATATTTGATGAATGTCATGCTTGTACATAACGCTCTTTGTTCGAAATTAACCATAGGCTACCAATGTTGCTCTATGTGGTTCGACCTCTACATACTTATTTGCTATATATTTAGTCGTAGAGAATAATAAATTCTAACTCACATTTTGTGCTATTCATTGCTTGATCTATTCATGGGTTGATTATTGATTGAGTGGGATTTTGTCTGAGGTCACTTCGACGACTGTCAGTCCGCCTAGTGGATTGACATGACTTCGATAGATTTCCTCTCTCAAATGGCACCATTGTCGGGGAGCAATGAGCGTAGCCTATTTTTGTCATTTATCTTGTATAGCTTATTCATGGATTTATTGATGTAAATAATAATTGATTTATGTTGTACATATCCATTCAATTATTCATTGTATATAGCTCAAGTTTGATTTTGTTTGATTATATGTGCTAATATACATTTCTTTGTGACTTTGTTGTGAGTGTTCGCCACACGAGGACGACTTCTTAGGAGGCTGATGTCGCCAAGCTTGGTGGAGACTGGTCTTCACTCTGTGACCAGTTGGAGAGGATACAAAGGAAGCAAGGAGAGGAGACTTAGCATAGAGATAACTTAGATTTAATTATTTATTTATTGGTGAGAGAAAGACTTTTAATATGTAACAATTAAGACTGGGACTCTACTCTCCACAAAGAGGTCCAGTGCCTGGGTGTCTATTCACCAGGGGGCCTCGTCGTAGTTTTTCGTATTTTATTGCCTTCTTTTTATTTTGTTTCCTGCTGTTTTGAGTTTACCGCCTTTATTTTCATTTGTTTTGTGTGCATGAGCCCTTAGCTTATTTGCTTACCTCGGTAATTAGGACCAAACCCTAATAAGAATGCTTGTACATGTAGTCTCTTACGTTTGGATCTTGTCAAATTAATAATTGTTACTTATTTGGATTTGAGACCACGTGCTGAGAGAGGTCGTATACAATGCTTGCAGGACCCGTTGTGGCGGGCACCGATCGGGATCGAAGACCAAAATTTGATCTCATTTCTGAATAATTAACAAATGGTTCTTCACGATTAATAACAACTATTATTTAGGGCAATTTTGTCGAATGCACACCGCCATGTAGTTAGGTTTAAAAATTCTATTTTTCATACTGCATGGAGAGAGCTGGGAAGCACTGTAAGTCCTCTAACTCATCATACATAATTAGATTCAATGATGAGATTTCCATCATCAAATCAACTTGCACAGCTTTTTTGCTATCTCCCTCTGATTTTGAGCACCTAGGACTTAAAATGAGAATCTACAAAAACGTTAGGTGCTTGTATGCAAAAAGATCCAAAAAAGTGAAAACCCAAAAAATTAAAACAAGGGGACTACTAAATAAACTTTGACCTTGATTAAAATTCGTAATGAGATTTCATTGTCTTGGGTTCTTAAAGCCCTCATTGTTTTCAGGTACCTTAGGAGGGTACCAAAAACCTTCCCATGAGCGAGGCACGTCCTGGTAAGGATTAGAGCCAAAAACCCAGTATGTAACTGCCTTGTGTATCGCATGGATTTCCGAAGTAATGGCGCTTCTATCGTACGTAACCGAGTAGGGCCTTAACAACGGTGGTGTTTACGCCTTTTGTGGAACATCGATATGGTCTGAAGTATTGAGATTAGGCCACGCCTTCAAGGGCGTGCCTATCTCATCAGCTTGCGTCCGAGTAGGTTCTTGCACTCTCACGGGTGATTCCGTTGCGAGTGAAAACCGAAGTAGCGGTTTCGCCTATCGGCTTCCTCTCTATTTCTTTGGATGAGTAGGGATCCAAGAAGGGTTACAAGGACCTCAAAAAGTACAGATTACATGTTACAAATGAGGAGGACAAGTACATGATACTTATCTGGCAGTATTCTCTCTCCTATAAGGTTAGCGTGCTAAGGACTTGTTAAAAGACATGCCTGAAATAACAATATAAAATTGAAAAGATAATAAATAGCCGATCCTTCATGGCTTCACATGGTGTGAGTTGGTGAACCCAATTTTGAATTGTGTTTGTATGGATCTAGTTTAATGTTCAAAGATCAAGTCCTGCGCATTTCCGCAAATTTTGTCATGTGTGTCTTCCTTTTTGACCCCCACTCAGTCGAGCCTTTCAATTGTTTTACACTCCATTTTATTCCTCGTTGACCACCGTATCTTCCCTCCAGCATCGATCTCCTTTTTGCTTCACGATGGCGATCCATGGATGGTTCAGTCGAGACTCCGCCGACGCCCACATCGATTCCATAGACTCGACATCGTCAATAATTCGAGGTGATTCCTGAGAACTCGGTCCGAACTTTGCAGACCGTTCTCCAGACTCCTCATCTTCTTTTCTTTACAAACCTAATAAATCGGGATCACATTTGTCCCACATTCACCATTGTGAATGGGAGTCGATTACAATCTACATCTTTTTCATTCACAACACTCTGGGATTGACCCTAATTCCATATTCATCTTAGCAGATGGGATTCAATTTCTAGTGGTCTGATTGGGGCTTTTTCACATTTCAGATAGAAGCCAACCCCAGTCCTAGATCCTAACACAGAATTCATCTCTTTAGACTCATACCCGGAAATGGCTCCCCAAGGAAAAGGCAAGGGGCAGCAACCACCTTCCCATCCTGAGCAGGGTCAGATGCCATATCAGAACCAAGTGAATGCTCAATTGCTGGCTTCCATCCAAGACATACAACAACAACTGATCGAGCAAGCTCTAGCATAGACTGCATTCCAGGATATGCTGAATGATGTAATGAACAAACAAGCAGGAGGAGGAGACAGACCATCAGGAGGAAGAGGAGACAGACCTCGGGATGATCCTGACGAGGAAGAACTAGACCAGGGGAGGCAGAAACCAATACTGAAAGAGACATACATCCCTGGAGATAGCCAGATGACCAAGTGGATCCTCATTCCATCGATGCATGCTCACTTTGAGCTCAAGCCTCAGTTCCTGGCTCTTCTACGTTCATTTCACGGGAACACTAGCGAGGAGCCTTACATTTACCTACAACAGTTCTCACGCATCTGTCGTACCACCCACTACTCCAATGTTCTCCTTCATGTAGTGAAGATGATGGCGTTCCCCTTCAGTTTGCAAGACAAGGCCCTATACTAGGTCAATCATTTGGGAAAGGTTGTGACGACGTGGGAGGAGCTGAAATCCGCCTTTCTACACAATTCTATCCTCTTGGTCGGCTCAACCAGATGCAAGATAGGATCAATAACTTCTCCCAAGGTGCCCACAAGACCATCCATGAAGCCTGAGAGCGATTTACAGACTTGGAGGAGAAGTGTCCCCATCATGAGATAACGAGGACCAGTTTTGTCCAACAATTTTTCGGGGGACTGAATGTAGAGAGCCAAAGGCTCGTCGATGCAGCCTGCGGGGGATCTCACTTCAATAAGGATGAAGATGTAGTTTGGTAGATTTTTGAAGAAATGGCCAAAGGAGAGGCTGTCCTCTCTTCATCTCGTGCATACCAGAAACATGCTCAGATCCTCTAGAAGCAAGTATATATGGCAGTGTCTCGTGAGGTGGAGAGAGATGAGAGCTCCAACTTCAACATCATCGGGGGCCATCTCTCAAAGGTTGACATCATTGAGAAACAATCACATGATCTCGAGAAGCTCATTGTGTTCGGAAAGAGGATGCAACACTTAGACAAACTAGACCAGATCACCAAGTAGTTGGAGCTACTGGTGGGCACCATCAGTTCTGTCCAATCGGCAACACCATCTACAGAGACTCCTGCTGAGAAGAAGGATGAGCCATCACCGCTACAACAACCTCAGTTGAGTCAGGAGCCACCAGCAATCCAGCCCGTATACTACGTGTAGGCACCTGATTAGAGCTTGCCATAACAACAGATGGTAGTATACCAGCCAGACTTCCTCCCACCTTCCGATCCAGCATTTCCACTACCACCATTGATCTAGGAAGTCAACGGTGTATGGAGAAACAATGCACAGCTAGACCACCCTACTGGACACCCACAGGGCCTGTCACCAGCCAACAGGGCTTACCACCAACCCCAGGGTGGTCGTTATCAACAGTCCTCTCATCCTCCACCTCATAACCACCGGCCTCCACAGTACCAACACCAATGGAGGCAGAATCAATAGTATGCACAACCACAATACCACCAGTCACAACCGTATCACTAGTACGCAGCTGCACCATTTCATCAGTACCCTCCTCCCTCCTATCAACAGTACCATCTTTCTCCACCTCCTCAACCACAACAACAGCCTCAACCCCACAATAATCAGCCACAACGTGGCCTACACACTGAACCTTATGAGGTAAGTCCTATGAACCCTACCCTGGATTGCTCCCAACTTGTAAAAGGCCTAACAGATATGACGAAGAAGCTCAATGACCTGAATGCCACCAAAACTTCCATTCTAGCGTAGGTCGAAGCAAATCTCAATAGATTTAAATGTAAAGAGGAGGTAGAATGTGATTTCCAATCTGTGCCTGTAGAGTCAGATGATTGTAATATTGATTTATCTAATGCTGTCACTCTCGGGAGTGGCAGGACTTTGCCTACATCTGACGTAAGCCACGAGAAGAATAAAGCTTTGACAGGTGAATCATCATCATCTGCATCAACCACGCCAGCCATAGGGACGAAAGAAGAAGGAGGAGCCATGCCAGATGCCAGCCATTTCCATCACCACCAACAAAAACAACAAAAAAAAATCAAAAAGCTCAAAAAGGCCAAAAAGATGTTCGCAGTTGACGTGAAGCCAAGGCATCCACGAAGGAGTCGCCAGCAACAGCTGATCCTACACCAACCGACAGAGCTGAGACCGTGCCTTTTGCTTGTCCACCAGCACCAGCATCTTCATCTCCGGCTTGTACTCCTTTTTGTAATCCGAATGTATAGAATATTGTGGAAAAAGATTTTGTTGTAAATAAGAACTCTATTTTTTATTTCAGTATTGTGAATATTCCTTTTCTTGAAGCAATAGAAAATTCCAAGAAAATTGCAAAAAGAAAAAGTGTATTATCTAATCCCAGAGTTGTGGCATTAATAATTTGACTGTTGAGATTTCTTTGATGAACGCCATGGAATACATGCCCGCTGTAAAGAAAGGTCTAAAGGAGGCATGTACAAACAAGCGTCAGTCAACACGTAACAACATATGCCGACAGGTTGAGAAGCACGTTCTCACCATGGTCACAGTTGCATCCATCAGCAATCTCCCACGGAAAAAGCAAGACAAAGGAGCGCCTTTGATCAGCTGCGAGATTTTTGATCAAGTCTTCGAGTGAACCTTGCTTGACAGCTGTTTTTCCATCAACCTCCTGCCCTCTTCATTATTGTAAGAATTCAGGCTAGGTCTTCTCAAGCAGACACAGATGCTCCTTCAGTTTGTTGATCTGTCCATCAAGCGACCCTGAGGTATTTTGGAAGATGTCGTGGTAAAGGTGCACGACATGCAATTTCCAGTTGATTTTGAGTCCTTGATATGGACTCCCCCGCACCCTTTCTCCAAACTCCTATTATCCTAGGCTGGCCATTCTTTCGCATTTCAGAGGTCGTGGTTGATTATGGGTCTAGAAAGATCACTTTCAGCTCGAACAACAACAAAATTACGATAGACATGATCAACGATCCTAAAGTCGTAACTAATAAAAGTCACGTAGCGCTGCTTGAGGTAGACTGTGACTTCATTATAAAGATCAGAGACACCACTCTCTTTGAATGACCCATGGACACAGGAAATCCTCTCTCTTGAGGAGGACCTTGAAAGCACAGTCAATGCAAGCTCCGACGACATTTGGGAGGCAGAATCTAATTTGCTGATGCATCTCATCGATTTGGATGAGTCACTCCAACCCAAACACAATGAATTCATTGAAGATCTGTTTGACACATTGTCAGCAGATCAATGAGACACTAAGGTCTGCACTACCTCTAGAGTTCAGGCATATCATCCTCCAACCAGCATAGTTTCATAAGTGACCGAGAAGCTGGCCAGATTAGAACCCGAATTAAAGCCACTTCCGGCAGGCCTGAAGTATGCTTTCCTTACGGATGCAGAGGACATGGATCCGGTCATCATCAGCAACATGCTGACCATGGAGCAAGAATCTCGACTACTCGAGGTTCTAAAAAAGAACCGCAAGGCACTTGGTTGGCATGTTTCTCCGCGGGATAAATCCTGCTCTATGCTCACACCATATCTACCTGGAAGAATATGACAAGCCGTCCCACGAGTTTCAGAAGAGAATGAACCCACATCTGAGGGACGTCATTATGAAAGAAATCACGAAATGGTATGATGTAGGCTACCCCATCTCCGACTCCAAATGGGTGAGCCCACTGCATGTAGTTCCAGAGAAATCAAGGCTCACTGTAGTCACAAACGAGAGAGGAGAGGATATATCTACTCCAGTGCCTACATCTTAGCGTGTATGTATTGACTACCACTGTCTGAATGCATCAACTAAGAAGGAGCACTTCCCCTTACCATTCATTGATCAAGTTTTGGAAAGACTGGTTAGCAAGGAGTTCTTCTGCTTTTGGATGGGTACTCTAGGTACAACCAAGTGGCAATCTCCCATGAAGATCAAGAGAAAATGACCTTCACTTTCATGTTCAACACCTATGCTTTCAAGAGAATGCCCTTTGGATTGTGCAACGCACCAGCTACATTCCAGAGATGCATGCTTGTAGTCTTCGCTGAGATGGTAGGCAATTTTCTCGAGGTGTTTACGGATGACTTCTCCGTCTATGGTGACAGCTTCGATTCTTGTCTTGAGCACCTAGACGGAGTGCTTCAGAAATGTTGTGAAGTTAATCTATTATTGTCATGGGAAAAGAGCCACTTCATGGTCACAGAGGGGATTGTACTGGGTCATGTCATTTCCAAACGTGACATGGAAGTCGACCCAGCAAAGGTGGATGTGATCGCCAATCTAGAGCCACCTCAGACAGTCAAGAATGTAAGGTTATTTTTGGGGCACGTAAGGTTCTATAGAAGATTCATTCGTGATTTCAGCCACATCGCCCGACCTCTAGCAGAATTGCTGTGCAAGGAGATAGAATTCAATGTTGATCCACATGTTTTCCTTTCATTCAATTAGCTGAAGGAGCTAATCACTCAAGCTCTTGTCCTACAACCGCCATATTGGTCTCTTCCTTTTGAGATCATGACGAATGCATTAGATTTTACAGTTGGGGCTATTTTAGGATAGAGGAAAGACAAGACACCCTATGCCATTCATTAAGACGAAGCTCAGAGAAATTACATTGTGACAAAGAAAAAATTGTTGTCTATGTTATTCGTCCTTAATAAGTTCAGATCCTATCTTCTTGGATCAAAAGTCACGGCCTACATTGACCACTTTGCTATCCGATACTTACAATAGAAGAAGGATGGCAAGCCTAGACTGACCAGATGGATCCTTCTCCTCCAGGAGTTCGATTTGGAAATCAAGGAAAATCCTGGAGTTCTGAATGTAGTAGCAGTCCACCTCTCCAGAATAGTTCCACTGAGCAGTGCATCCATCACAGACACCTTTCCTGACTAGTCAATTCTAGCTGTGGATTCACTTCCTTGGTACGCTGATATTGTCAACTACCTCGTCTCAGGCGTAGTTCCACATGAATGGACGAAGATTTGGAGGGATAAATACTTGTCAGCGGTCTATTTCTACCAATGGGAAGATCCTCTCTTATTCAGGGAAGGAGCAGATTGTATTTGGCACAAGTGCATTCCCCAGGCGGAGCAGCACAGTGTCCTCGAGATTTGTCACTTTCTCAAATATGATGGACACCACTCTAGAGACAGAACAACAACGAAAGTATTGCAGTGTGGCCTCTGGTGTCCTACACTATTCAAGGAAGCTGCAACATAGGTTAAACGCTGCAGTGACTGCCAGCGACTGAAAGCCACCCTTACAGCTAAAGATTCCATGCCCCTGAAGATCATTCAGATTGCTAATGTATTCAATACTTGGGGGATTGATTTAATGGGACCCTTTCCCAACGGTCATGGATATGTGCACATCCTTCTTCCGTTGATTATGTGAGTTGTTGGGTTGAAGCTATCCCCGAGCCGTAGACAGATGTACAATGTGCCGCTTTCTGAAAGAAAATATCATCTCACGGTTCGAGATTCCGAAAATACTAATATCAGATGGGGGTAGTCACTTCATTAATAGAGAGGTCAAGAAACTAACAAAGGATTACGACATGGAGCACCAAGTCGCATCTTCTTACCATCCTCAGACAAAGGAATGACAAAACTATCTAACAGAGAAATCAAGACGATACTTCAGAAGCTTGTCAAGCCGGACAGGAAAAATTGGTCCCAGCTTTTGGACTCAGTCCTTTGGGCATACAGAACCACTTACAAGTCTCCGTTGGGCATGTCACCCTATCACCTTGTATATGGAAAGCCATGCCTTCTGCCAGTGGAGCTGATTCATAAATCATTGTGGGTAGTTAACATCTGCAATTTTAACTCACAACAAGGTTGTCAGAAGAGGAAATATGATCTGAACAAGCTCCTGGAATTCAGAGACTATGCATATGATAACATATTGATGCACAATGAGAAGGTTAAACGCTGCCATGACTGGCACATCAGATGAGAGACCTTCGAGACAGGACAGAAAGTATGGCTATTCGATGCAAAGTTGAAGATCTTCCCGAGAAAATTAAAAAGCAAATGGACAGGGCCATTCAGAGTTCAAGAAGTGCGTGACAACAGAAGTATTGTGATATCAAAATTCTCCTGATGCATAGCCAATTGTTGTCAATGGACAACTTATGAATCCCTACCTCGAGCATGACACTTTCTTGGCCGTTGTCGACTCTATCCAAGTACTACGCTCTGAAGATACATCCACAACAGTAGCAGCATCACAAGATTCAGATAATGCCACTAAAAAACTCTTCCTTTAAGCTTTCATATTTTCTTCTTTTCTTCTTTTTGTTTTCAGTTTTCATTAGTTAAAAAAATGTGTGTATCACCCCTTCTTGTTGGTATTCTACACTTAGGACGTACATTATCCTAAGTATAGGGGAGTGTACACCTCGAGTTATTTCATTCTTTGATCCTCTCCCCTGTCTCCTCTTCTTGTCTATACTTAGGGATATGGATATCTTACCCTAAGTATAGGGGGAGACAGTCTCAGTACGATCTGTTCATTCCCACCCTTGACCCTCCCTCGAACAATCTACTATACTTAGGATTATTTGATCCTAAGTATAGGGGGAACGATCAACTTCTCATTCGTATATTAATTCCCTCATTCGTTATTCTTTAGACTTTTAAGTACAGGGGGGTCGTATATACTGCGTATATGCTTTAACCATAACTCGTACTTTCCTATTTTTAATAATAATTGTGGCTAAAATAAGTTATAAAACACAAAACATATTCCAATAAATTCATTAAAAGCACATAATAAAAAGATGCATATTATTCCTTAATTTTTTGTATACACTGATTAATAAATCATGAGAATATATTTTTGTAAAATGTTTGAAAAATAGCTTGAAAATCCTTTTGAAAAATATTTTGAAAGCTGTTTGGAAAATATTTTGTAAAATAATTTCAACCATTGTAAAAATACTTTATTTGTAAAAAACTTCTTTTCTTTTTGTGAAATAAAAATGTTGAAAAACTATTTCCAAATGGTTTTGAAATTGCAAAAATATTTTGAAAAATCTACATATACTGTTTGAAAAACCTTTGCAAAATGGTTTTCAAATGTATGTAAATGTTTTTAAAAGCTATTTTTAAAAATTATTTTGGACTATAGTTTCCAAAACTATTTGTAAAATGATTTTCAAATATTTGAGGAATATATACATGACACAAAAATTCTTTATTAACTGTATATACATATCCATAAAAACGATTATTTATCACTCGTAAATTCTTAAAGACCCAATTTTTGTAAATATAAGAAGCATCCCAGTGTAAATGTTTGCACCTATTTTCATCCAAAATCTTTTCTTTTCAAAAATCACAAAAACATTTGTAAACTAAAAAATACCAAAAAATTGCATTTGCATCTTCTTTTTCGAAAATCCATAAACAATTCAAAATTGAAAATTGCATCGCAAAAATATTTTCTGCATTGTACATAACCTTTGCATGGCATTCACATTTTTCGGATTGAGTTTGATAATTGAACGAGTGTAAGTAAAATCTAAAGATAGGAGCTTGATTGGGCCTTAAATCTACTTAATCACAGGAACCTTATAGGAGCTGGAATTTAGGTACTTCAGGTCTAGTTAACTTAATTCTTTGAGTATAACTAGGCTTGGTTCAATGGATTCTTGACTGCCTAAGTAGAGTATTTCAGAGCACACACACAACTCTTGTTGATAATGACCTCACTTGGACACATGCACCTTTCACTTGGCTCAACTCAATTGGAGTAGTGAGATGATTGGATTTGTCGGTATGAGACACACACAAGTGGAAACATTTGTCCTCGTCTAGGGAGGGAAGTGCACCCCAACCTGTCCAGTAGCAAAGACTATAAAGACAAGAGAGTGTGGGTTGAAATAATGCTTCGAAAGAGGGATAGTCTACTGGCTCAAGAAGAAAAACTCCTTATGTAAATGTTGTTGTATATAGTATTTAAAAAAAAGCAAAAAGTAAAAACTCCAAAAAAGTGGACATGCCTGATTGAAAATAAAATGCATGCCAGAGTGTACATATGTGTATAGTCAATAAGCAAGCTTATGCTTCAAAGTCATGATATGTGAGCCTGCAGTTGGATGACTTGGCTACACTGGTCAAGCATCCAAGGATAGGTAGCTACAATGGCTACCGTCCATTCTCCTCTTCACCCCCTCCTCTTGAGTTAGTTGCCACTTGAACTTAGAAGGGAATACTCCGCTCCTCGAGGAAAGAGTTGTCGGATTGGGGAATCATTGGGTTGTCACGCTGGAGAAGTCAGTCTCTTTGTCATTTCAGTTGGGGAGAGTGACTATCACATACACTATACAAGTAAGATTCATAGTCATAAGGGTTTGCATATGAGTTGAAGTATTCTGACCTGACTATTGAGGAGACTTGAGCAGAGTTTTGGGGTTCTCGAAGGCTGTTGTATTTCAAATTCGATTCCCAATAAGGTTCTGCCCGTACTAAAATTCCAAAGGTCTGACTTAAGATCCAAACTTTGATTTTGTGAAGACAAGTTTGAGAATTAAATTTAATCCTTTTCTTTCTTTTTCTTTTTTGCACTTATTGCACAAGTGTTTGCTAGGGGCTAGCAAAGACAAATATAGGGGGGTAATGAATCTCCATTCCATCACCTTTATACTATCAATTTGGCCTTAAAAACCCTAGCTAATGCATGTAAATATCATTAATTTGTACAAAATAGCATTCATTATTTATTGCATTTATTGTGTAAATAATACAAATTTTAATGCCAAAATTATAGAATAAAGAGAAGAAAAGAAAAAGAATAAAATACCAAAGGTATTTTATGACCGTAAAACCTCGAGACCAAGTTAAGAATTGAGTTGGACGACAAGGAATAAAGTAGGGGGAGAAAAGGCCAAAAATACAATAAAAGTCACATTTATTTATTCCCCAATAATTCATTTTTGACACCCATTTTATTCTTTTTTATTTATACGTCCAATAAAGAAACTTTCTACATGGAAGTTGTAGATAATAATGTAAATAAAAATACAAAATAATACACAGTTTACTTTTTATACACAAAATAAAAAGCCAAAATCTCAACTTCAGAATCCCGTATCTTCCAAATAAAAATCAAAATGTATAAAATCACCTCTAATTGTATATAACTTTTAATAAGCTATTTAGAGATGGTGGTTTCATTTTATTTATTCTTTATTATTTTTACAATTCCATATTTTTTATAATTTTGTAATTATTGTTTATAACTTATGTACATATTAAAACCAAAAAGAAAACACAAAACAAAATAAGTCTATATAAAAACATAGGTAAAATACCTATGCTAATACTTGTAAATAAATAAAGTGAAACCTATTCTTTTATTCTTTTACTCATCTACATTTCTATACTTTTGTTAATATCATTTATATTCTATTAAAAATATGAAGATAAAATAAAACCCAAGAAAATGCATTAAAATAAAATAATATAACCAAATACATAGATCAAATCCATACATTTATACCTATTTGATTAAAGATATAAATTACATCATAACAATATAATAAAAATATATTATATATAAATACGTTCTAAATATATAAAATAAGATAATAAAATAATAAAATAAAATATACGAAATAAAAATAAAATAGTCAAAACACAGACGAATATACATATAAATATAGTCCAAAAATTAACTACTAATAAATAAAATCAAAAATATAAAAAAATCATATTAAAATACTACATAAAATAATAAACATTTTTTATTTTATAATAAAAATATAATAAAATTAATTACTATTTTTAATTACTTATTTTATAATAAACCATGATGTTTTGTCTTCTAGCGGCCGGTGTGGACCAATAGCAGCACATCCTTCGTTGACTGCTAGTCAACTCCCCCTCCAGGCCCTCTGACTGCTGTCCGAATCTCGAGCGGCCCGACTTCTCGCAATTATCCTCGTCGCTCCGCTCCTCCATCTCCCTTGATTCCTTCATACTATCTTATCATTGTCTTTCCAAGATTCACACTGAGCATTTAGATCGCTTGTACATAGCCTAAATTCTTGTCCATCCACCAACGAGTAACGTGCCCAACCTTTTTTTATAAATAACCATCTTCACTTCCCTCTTCCTCTTTGGTCACTTTTCTGAGTCTTAGAGCCCTACTTCTTGGTCGAGTGAGTTTCCTCGTGACAAGAGGAGCTTCCCTGCGGTTTGGATTGGCTCCTGGTGGACGGAGGTGCACCCACGACGGTCGTCCGACCACCTCTGCTCCCTGCCTTCACCTGTAGGTACAAGATGTGTCTCTTCATTTCCTATGTAGATTTTAATTCTGCCTTTTATTTCGTGCATTTAATTTCACATTTTATTTAGTTATTAGAGTAGATTATATTAAGGACCCTTACCGGAGCTCTTGAGCTCCGGCCACGTTTTCACCATACCCCGCTAGGTCTCCGACCACGTTTTCCATCCCAACATCTCCCCCTACATTCTCCACTCTCTCTCTCACGCTCCACTCACCCAGATCCTGCACGGATCTGGTGATCGAGGTCTCCCTCTGCCACCTCGCTGGAGACCTCTCCGCCACACTCCGTCGTCGGTCTATCCCCACCAACAAGGCCCCTGGGCCCGTCATTTTCTCGCATGTAACTTTTCTGCAGGTACTAAAGGACCAATGACCCTTCTGGGTTGATTTTGATCGCAAGAAAGGCACCTCGAGATTCTGCCCGTGCCTGAGTTCGACTGACTTCGCCGGAGCTCCGAGAGCCCTTCTGAATACACCATCTGGCGCGGAGGAGCCGTTGCTCCATTTTCCCCTACTACGAGTCTTCCAACGATCGGAGGAGCACGAGAGGACAAATCGAAACTTGCCGTCGGCGAGTTCTTGCTCTGTTCCTCCTGAGTCCAGAATCAAACCCGTCCGATGGAACACACGTAAAGGGATAAATTGCTAAATCTAGCCCCATTTTTTGTATTTATTCATTACTCTTGTAAATAAATTCTAAAGCATAAAATAAATTGGTAAAATTGTGTGTAGACCCCTATGCTTAAGTCTTATTACATTTAGTCCATGACCTCATATGTCGTCCCACGTAAGGTGGCCATGTTGCAAGAACACCCCTGTTAGTTTTTGTATTTATTTTTAGTCCAATAAATTTTCAAGTATGCTTTATATTTTTTAGTTAATTTGCACAGAGCCCCCTGGAGTTTATTTATTCACATGTATGCCCCTACTAACAATTATATTTTTATGTGCTTGATGGATTTATTTTAAAAAGCTATTGTGCTCCAAAAATCGTGAAAAAATGGATGCATGCTCCTTCTTGCCGTTAGTTTTATGCCATGATTTTTATTCACATTTTGGACCTTTTTGATATTTATTAAAATTATTTGGAGTACAAAAAGTCACTGTCTAGCGTATAAAATACCAAAAGATATACAAACGTTTCTTAAAAGTCCAAAAAAATTATATGTTGCTTATTTATGTATTTCTAGCCTTTAGAACAAAAATCACTAAAAATAGAAAAACAAAACTCTTAAAAATAAAAAACCTAAAAACTTTGATAAAAATATATAAAATTCTTAAAAATTCCAAAAATATATTTTTCTATTTTATAATTTTCTCTATAGTATTATCTACATATAAAATTGATTTGGAAAAATTGGCTTCAATATTCTATTTTTAATTTCCATTTCAATCTTAGCCTAGTATTTTATCCTTATTTTAAGCTATTTTTGACTTTAATAATATATAAAAATTAGCAAAATTTTTTGAAAAGTTACAAAAACAGTAAAAAATATATTTAAAATCTAAAAATATTTATTTTTGTAGTTTTTGGATTTTAGTTTTATTTATATCTATATTATCCATTATTATATATATTCTATTATATCCTATATTACTTATTCTGAAGAAAAAGAAAATACAAAATACAAAATAAAAAAATATAAATATAAAATTAAAAACAAAATACAAAAATATAAAAAATTATATTTTTTTAGGAAAAACGTACAAAAAATAGGTATATGTATATACTTGATGAATGACATGCTTGTACATAGTGCTATTTGTTCAAAATTAACCATTAGCTACCAATGTTTTTCTCTGTGATTCAACCTCTATATACTTACTTGCATAATAAATTTTAACTCACATTTTGTGCTATTCGTCGCTTGATCTATTCGTTGAGCGGGATTTTATATGAGGTCGCTTCGACGACTGTCGGTCCGCCTTGTTGATTGACAAGACTTCGGTGGATTTCCTCTCATTAGGGTCCATGCAAAATAACTACCCCTCACGCACACATGCACGTGAGGTGATGTGGCACTGGACTAAAGTGCAAAAAAATTATAGTATAGGGTCATAGTGCAAATATTACTAAATTATACAACTACAAATGAAAATTTATTGACCAAACAACAAATACAAAAAGGCAAAGGGTTTAGGTTGCAAAATACCCTACCCGTGCACTAGCGGATGACTGTGATCAGTCCACTTATCTACGTGGCGCAAGCTGAACGACCATTGACGGTTCCATTTGGAGGACAGAGATTAGGTCTTGTCCTCTGATCTGATGGCCCTTGGCGCTTGATCATACAACTACTAACTCACCTGGCATTTGTTCTTGATCCGACGATCAGGAGAGGGTCTGGAAGAATGGTGAAGAAGCCTTTCCTGGCTGAGCTTCGATCGGGCCTCTCACTTGATTCCGATGGTCCCCCGAGTTGCTGAGGTGATCTATATGATCCTTGGTGGTTCTGCAGCCCGTGGATGATGCAAAAAGGTCCAGATCTCATAGGTGGAGGTCTGGGAGGTCAGAGAGGACTCGGGCACCCGGGGTTGTAGATCAAGATGATTTGACCCCAGATGGGGTCTCTTCTAGTGCTAGCCTGCACCAGGCGCTTCAGGTCTCGAGGGAGAAGTTCCTTGACCCGATGGTGAGCAAAAATATGGTATGGAATGAAGGGACGACTTTGCTCCAGCGATGGGTGAAGAAGGTGCTCTCTCTGATTTGTGCAAGATCAGGGGCGGATAATGGATCGACGTGATAGAGGATGGGAGAGAGAAGATGTGGAGATGATCAGTGGGTTGGTCAATTGTTGGTAATGGGTGGAACACAGACCGAAACTCGGAGCTCTAGCAAACTAGGATTTTGGATTTTAAGCTAAATTAGACCGAAAACCAAATAAAAGGCAATACTATGCTGCTACTACTCTTAGGAATTGAAAAAGCAAATAAATAAAGAGCTCACCTGCCTGGAATGGTTGGGAGCAGGACCACCAGGAGAAGTCTCCAGTGATGATTGAATTGCCTCCTCCGCCCTTCCTTCGCACCGCTAATCAGGAAGCTCCGCTCCGTGTAACGAAGGGCAAACTCCAGTAGTGATTTTTGGGGAGAAATGGTGGATTAGAAGGATTGATTTTCAAAAATGGGTAGAGGAGATATTATATAAATGGCTGACTGAAAGGTCATCTTTACCTAGGGTTTTTGGTCGAATCGTGGGTTGATTAGCGCCAATCCTTGATGCGTGTGAGAGATCATAGGTAGGTGTAGAAATCACAAGAAAGAATCGGAGGAAGAAGAGATCTGCATTGGGCCAGAAAATTTAGCAAAAATGAAGTAAAAGCAAGGGACAGACCGACCCATAGAGGGGATTGGCAGTTGACCTAGGTCAATGGTCATTACCTCCTCATTGATCCACGCCAGCTGTAAAGAGACAAAACAGAAATAAAAATGGAAAGGAAAAGAAAAAAATAAAAGATAATTTTATTAAGTAGAACTTAAAACATGAAAGATGTTTCTTATTTTATGTACTAATTTTTAGTGATTTTTATTTATTTATATCAATATTTATTATAGGTTATTTTTTTACAAATGTATTTACAGGTATAAATACCTATTTATTGTGTATTTTATTTTTATTCTGTATACTAAATTTTATTATTATGTGTTTATATTTTTTATATTTATAATATATTTAAATACTTATTTACATATTTTTATTTTTTTATGACTTTATTTATATACGTAAATAGATGTATGCATAATACAGGTATAGTCTACCTATATATATATATATTTCAATATATTATTTATTTTAATGTATGTTTTATGCCTTTATTTTATATTTATAATTTTAATATGTTTTGAATAATATTACAAGTATTAAAAAAATATAACAAGAGTAAAAATATAAAAAGAAAATAAAATGGGTAAAATGATATGTATCCAGTACAATGGGACCCAAATAGCCAACTTTTATATCTTAACTCCATTTTAATGACACCACCTTCATTAAATAGATAATTTCTTTTTAAGAGTAATAAAGGTGAGTTTGGTGAATTTTGACTTCATATGGAGGCGATATTGATAATTGCAATTCTATTTGCGGCCTTTTCATCTACGTATCCCTGTCACATTGTACATTATTTTTATATGCAAGTATTTGTTGTATTTTTCTATGTATTTTTGTGTACATGTTTTGCATTGAAAACATCTTTATTTGAAGTATGTATGAGTGTGTAAAAAGTAGCGTCAGTTTGGTTGTATATGTAGTTTGTTGGGAACCTAGGGTTTCTAGGTGTCTGTGTTGTTTTATCTGTACTTATTGGACCTTATCTTCCCTACTTTATTCCTTATCGACCAAGTGAATATTGACTTAGTCTTTGAATTTTAGGGTCAATCAATATTTATACTACTTCCTTGATTTTTCTTTTATTTATTCATTTATTTTGTATTTAAATACATGTATCTATGCACTATTTACTGTCAATAGTCAGTGTGTTAATTTGCACAAGTTAGATATATTTACACGCATCTATGTAGGGACTTAAAGACAAAATAGAGGAATAAAGATGGGAATTCATCAAGTCCACGTGGACCAATGAGGATTGTTGGAGTGTTGACCCCTCGGTCAACACTCCCCCTGCTCCCCACAGGACCCAATACTATCAGATCTGTGAAGCCCCCTTCTTTCTCCAGTTTTGCATGCTTGATCTACGCCTCTAATCGCTTTCAGCCCTTCATGAAACCTTATCGCACGATCATCCTCCCCCACTCCATAACCCTAGACTCCACCAACCACCAACGAAGTGCGTGCAATCTCAGATTGAAAGTTGACTCTCCCTTTCTGCTAAAACCTAACACATGCCCTCTAGATCTAGCTAATCCCTCTCGAGATATCGTAACCCTAGGGATCCATAGCTAGAGCGACACCCTTCGTGATAGGAAGAGGTGCCCCCTAATTCGTGGTGAGGAGAAGGTGGGCGGGCGACGGATTCCCCTCACCGAAGTACCTTTTTGGTGACAGTTCTGCTTCCCATGTACCTACTGGATTAAGGAATAGTTTAATTAGGATTTTAACTTCGTCTTTTTATTCTTAGTTTAGATCTGCCTCTAGTTTCCATGTCATTCCATTCATTTCATTTATTTTCCATAGATTTCATTACATCACAACACTAAGCTCTGGCCTCTATCCCCAGTGATACACCCAGTCCGGACGCATCTTATCACCTCATCCTCTTCCCCCTACATCTTCTCCATTTAACCGAGCCATCAGATCAACTCGATTCTACAAGAATCGAGCCCCCGATCTCCATCTTACGTTGTTCACTAGAGGTTTCCATACCATTCCATTTCTAGTGCTATGCAGCTTCAACTTTTGGGTCAAGAGCTTCGCTCTCGATCCCTGAGTAACTTCGTGTAGGTCTCTTAGTTCCAGAAATTGTTTTTAAGAGGTTTCAACTTAGCAGACCAGCTCCAAGGTGGCCTGAGCTACCTCGAACCTCTAAGCCTCTGACAGCGAGGCCCAATGCTCTCTGAAGGCACCTAAAGACCCAGACATAGCCTAGGAACCATCGGAGACCCTCATCTGCTCAATCCATCTCGGGAGGCCTGAGAATCTCACGAAGAAAGAAGTCCCAGGTACTTGTTCTTCTCTGTTCTTAGAGAAGAGCAACAACCATTAGATGATGAGAGCTGCCCGGTTCTAATCTCGGTCATTGCTGCTAGGCGAAGCGGTACCACATCCTGGACCATCGACATGTATAAGTGATGGCACGATCATCGACCATTGACATGCCATTGGAGGGTATTTTGCACCTCTAACCCTCTACCTTTTTATTTTATTTTCAGTATCATAAATATTAAATCATGTGAAATAACTTTAGGTAACATTGCATTCTGAACCTTGAACTTTTAATAATTGCAATTAGGTCCTTCCTAGGTCACCTCACGTATCTCTCGACGTGGGGCACATGGGCTATTTGCGGGCGAGGCCCCTCTATTTTGTACACCTATTATTAAATGCACGCTTAGTTTCTAGTAATTGCAATTGGATCCTTCTACTCCAATGTAATTTTCTTCTATGTATTTTCTTTAATATATTTCTTCCTTTATTCAAAAAATATAGGATAAATACCTTTGATTCTTGGGACATATATACATCATATATATTTTGTATTTGACATGTAAAGTTGTTTTTCTATCTATAAAAAATTCAAAAACAAGCATTTTTCTCATGTTTAACATTTACAAATCCATAAATGTTAAAATATATATTATTTAAAAATTATATTAGATAGATTGTAGTATATTCAATCACATATCCAAATCACTAAAAACAAAATATAAAACCTAAAAATCTAACAATCCTAAAAATGTTACAAAAACTCTTTAAAATCCAAAAATAGTGTCTTCTATTTCGAAATTTATTTATTATATATAGTTTATATTAAAATATCTTAGGATTAATTTTGGACTTATATATATATTATAAAACCCTAAACTAGTTTGTGGAATAGCATTATTCACTATTTTAGTTTTTCTAACTTTAAAAATCCATAAAAATTATAAAAATCATAAAAATACCAAAACATTAGAAAATATTAGAAACCCACAAATATTTTATTTACTCTATTTTTGTTTTGTTTTACTAATTAAAAAATACAAAAGCTATTTTCTCTCTGTATTATCTTATATTTATATATTATCTATATTATTATTCACCTTATCTGAAAAATAAAAAGAAATAAAAATTGCAAAATTAAAATATAAAAGATTTAAAAATCATAAAAATGCATATAAATAAAAACCCATAAAAATAATTAAATACATAAAAAACAAGAATTAAAAACATAAAAATTCATTATTAATTAGCAATAATTAGTAATAATTTATCATCTACCCCTGTTCGCTCTCAGTGGTTCGACACTCTTCATACTTGCACTATACACATTTTTTGAAGAGTTATAATAAATTTTAACTCACAGACTTTGTCTGTTTCATTTATAAATTGTGGGTTAATTATTGTTGATTGAGGATCGATCACAGCAATGATTACTGTTCCATCCTTCTTAGGGGCAACAGATCGGTATATTGAATCAACAAATGACACTATCGTCGGGGAGCAATTGTAGGGTAGAATAGGTCTACTTAGCTATTTATTTACATTACATGCTTTATTTCACTTTCATCTTTTATTATTTTATCTATATCTGCATAATTGTTCTGACCCATCTCTTTGTTTGACTCTATTACGAGGGCTTGTGGATCGAGGGAGGACTTCTTTGGAGGTCCAAAGCACTTGAGTGACTCAGATGTTGGCTATTCAGATGAGCCAACATGATAGAGCCGTAGAGGATAACTAAGAGAACCATGGAACACCTTTTAGTTTTTTTACATTAGATTTTCTTTTATTTTGTGTGTGAGAGAGATTAGAATAATTAATTTGTAATAAGTAAGACTCTCATGACACTTAGCACATTACATGTCTATTTTACCAAGTGCCTGTACACTTGGGAACCTGATTTGTTTTTCCTTGTTTTATAAATTTTTATCTTTATTCCTCCATATTTTCCCATTTATTTTATTTTGTTTCTTGTGTTTTGGGTTTTCTGCATTTATTTTTCATTTTATGTCTTCGTTGATTGAGCATAGTTCTAGGATTGCTTGATTTGATTCTTAGGTCCACAGCTTAATCTGATTCATGAACCTATAGTTCTCTTATGCTTGGACTTAGGTCAAATTAAAAATGCTTTATGTTAATAGCAATTCCTGTTTAGGGTAGTTTCATTAAGTGCATTTGTTCATAGAGTGCATTAGTTTTGATTATGCACGGATCACTTGCATGTAGAGTGCTGGCGTAAGGTACACACCTTCTTCTCTAGCATTTGCATTCATAGGTTTCTCATGCATCGACTTTTTTGTCTTCCTTCCCCGGTTTCTTGGACTTAGAAATAAAAAGAAAATCAAAAAATTCATTAGGTATTTGCATGAAAGATATACAAAAAAGCAAAATACAGAAAAATAAAAAGGAAATTGCCAAGAAACTTCGACCGAATTAAAATCAGTTAATGGACCTCATTGCATTAGGTTTATAAAGCCCACATTGTTTTTAGGTATAATCCAGACTGAGTGAGGCACTACCATAGGACTTAGATCCCAAATCCCAGCCTGGGTACTGCCTTGACTATCGCTTGTGTTCATGAAGTATTAACACTTCTATTGGTGCGTGGGCGAGTAGGCCCAAGTTCGCTTGCGGGTTTGGTTTTTATTACTGAGCATAGGAGTACAGCGATGACGGGACCCTCTCTCATCATGCCACATCCGAGTTCCCTTCGAGGGAAGTATTAGATTCGCTATATCATCTTTCTTCATCTACTTCTTTGGCTGAGTAGTGAGCCCAGATCCAATATCTAGGACCTTTAAAAAGTACATGCTATGGGTTACAAATGGAGTGGGAAGTACATGACAATTCTCTGGTAGTACTCATTCTCCTATAAGGGCAACACTTAGCTTAATATGGAAGATTGCTTGAAAATAATAATAAAAACTACCAAGATAGTTTGTCAAACTCTCACGTCTTCACGGGTCGAGTTAGTGAATCCTTTTGTATTGAGGTTTGTTTGATTAATTTTTCTTAGGTCAAAGATCAAAAACATCGTGCACTTGCACCTTTTTGTTCACACTTCTTTTTCTTCTTTTATCTTGCTCATTTTGAGCCTTCACTTCTTTTCCTTTTCCTTTTATTTATTTTTCATTTCCGTATTCTGTTCCTTCAACATCCCATATCTGTTTGCTTCTCATGATGTCAGATCTGGGAGGATTTTATTTGAACTCCATGAACACCTACATCGAACCCCTGATGCCAATATCTCCTATAATTCGGGGCATTTCTAGGGAGTCTGGTTCGAACTTTACAGAACCGCTCTCGAGATTCCCCGCTTTCTTTTTCATGAAGAACCCGGGATGACTCTCTTTTTTAGTTCTTTTTTTTCGAATGGAGACAAACCAATCTCCATTCACATCTCCCACTCTAATAAAGTTCAAGATTGACCCTAATCTTGAATACTTCTCATCATCTGGAATATATTTCAAGACTGATCGGGATATGTTTCCCATTGCAGACCAAGAACTTGATCAAGATTCAAACTCATCAGATTCAGAATCTAAAATTGCACCTCAGAAAGGAAAGGGAAAACAAACTGATCAAAATAAGGTCAACAACAAAACACTAGCCTCCATTTAGGCTATACAACAACAGTTGAGTGCACATGCCGAGACTCAGTCTACCTTCTAGGAAATGCTATTGGAGATGAGGAGAGAACGAGAAAATATAGGAGGAGGTGAAGAACATCAGGCAGATGGACACCATGGAGGAGAGAAGGAGATAAGAGCGGTACTAAAGCTGACTCTGAAAGAAACATACAACCTGGGAGCCAGTCTTGTTACAGAGTGTATTCAGATACCGCAGATCCACATACATTTCGAGCTGAAGCCACGGCTACTCTCTCTCTCCCAACTTCCATGGAAACACAAGTGCACGTGAAGGATTTCCAGCTGATGTTCAAATGCCCATATCTCATTCCAAGAAGCTGCACCGGTACCTGCAAGTGGTATTCATGATGCTCAAGGTGTCCTTGACCTCGTCCGACCTTTATTAAACAAAATCAAAGATGATTAGGAGGTGGTTCGGGTTCTAGCATAAGGAAGAGGGGAACCCAAACTTCGAGATCTGATCTATTGATCAGATTTGGTGAACAGATCGTGGAAGAAAGTTACGTAGAAGCAGAATTGAAAGGGGAATGAACTAGTGATAGTATCAATGTCAAATAGATACGACGGATACCTCCGATCGAGCAGATTAGAGGTGATTTATGCTACTAATGTAGATCTGAAAATCAAATCAAATTGCAAATAATTGAAAGGGAAATGACACGAAAAAGAACCTAGATTACCTGGAAGGATACATAGATGATCTACAGTGGTTTGATAAATCCCAGATTTATCAGCATAATTTAATATATTTATCTCTTTTGCTTAAGTAATTCAACATGATTCATTGACAATTAACATTAATTAACAAATTGTGTGTTGTACACTAATTACACTATAGTATTTAACCTTATTATTGTGCTAATATTTTATGTATTTAGTATTAAAAATCAAATAAAAATAGTATAGTATTGTACATAAATAAATTAACATAAAATAAAATAAAAACCCAAAAAAGAGGTAAAAGAAAAATGAAAGAAAATTGTTTTATATTGTTTTAATGTGTATTTAATTTTTATCGATGTATAGATGACCTCTGATCTCTTTGATTTCTACATGAAAGTTCTAGATCTCATCAAGATCTACAACTTTCTTGTTTTGAGTTTTTTTAATTCTTTCTCTAACTAATTCTTTTCAAATTATTTCATATTTCTTCAATCATCTTAATTCCTATTAGACCACATGGCGCTTCCACAACCGCCCACGTGGCCACACCTTGTCGCTTGATTCACCGTCCACCTGGACCGTTGGATCTTTATCCAATAGCCCAGAACACATTGTCAACCTCCAGCTCTTATTTCTCCACATGTCACAACCTTTCCCGAGCTTCCAACTTCTCGTAACTTTAGCAACCACTTCCGGCAACCCTAGCTCCAATCGTCGCCTCTTTTCTCTTCACTGATCATCCCTTAACTATGCCGGTTTCCCAACATCATCTCATCTTCTCTCTCTTAGCCAGAGGTGGTGGTTGAAACCACCACCTTTCTCCATCAACCATCGAACTTCCACCTCCTCAAAACCCTTCATCCGCCTCCATCAACCACTATCCACCTTCACGCGAGGAACCTTGGAGTTTGTCTTCTCCATCTGTGACAGATATAGCGAGGGATATTGAGCGTGGAAAGGGTATTTCTCCAATGTGATCCATGGCCACCTGAAGCCGTGTTGCAACCCTCTTATCAGAGCTTCTTGAGCTTTCTAGCTGAAGTATCGGGCGAAGACCCGAGGTCATTTTGAACCTCTTCACAGACTGAATCATCTGCAATCTTCTTCAAATTATTGATTCTAATTTCATCTTCAGGGTAAGTGTTTACTCAATCTTCCCTTCATTCAGTATTCACCGATTTTTCTAAGGTCAATTGATTAATCTAAATCTAATTTGAAATATCAGATTCCTTCGTAATGAAGCCATCATTCACGCGTTACTTCCTTCATGCTCGATCCATTTCTCCATGCGTGTATTCACTTTGATTCTCTCTAGGTCGAGCTTTGACCTGGAACCCAAATAGGATTCTTGTCCTCCACTTCACGCGAACCTTCTGTCTCGCCTTATATCCACATTAAATTAGTCGTGTGATGAACCTCAGTTTCCTCATCTTTATTTCTTATAATTAACCCCCTTGCTTAAGGTTTTTGTCAATAAATCCCTGTTAATGTCCTATAATTAACAGAGTCCTTAATAAATTAAAAACCATAAAAAATTGACAAAACAAAAATTCGTGGTATTTTTAGACTTAGAAATACCTTCAAAAATATTTCGGGCCTTTGTTTGATTTCATCTCCAGTTTTGGCCAACATGAAACTTGTAGATCTCATCAAGATCTACAACTTTCATGTTTTGAGTTTTCTCAAATTCGGTCATCTCAGCCCTCAAAAATCCAAAATAACCTCGAATAAATCTGATGGGGCCACGTGGCCCGATCTGAGTGCGCCACGTGGCCCCCTTCCCTTGTCTTTTTCCGCCACCACCCCTGGCCGTTGGATCTCGCTTCAGATCCAACGGCCCCGCTGTGACCACGTACCCGCCTTCTCCTAGCCATCAGATCTCCCCCGCACTTCATCTTTACCGTCCGTTAGCGCCGATTCCATAGCGCTCCAAGTGTCAACGCCTGATCTCTCCGATCGCACCCCCCGATCGTCCATCTCGACCGTTCTTTTCTTGGACGCTTTTCGGCCTTTTGATCAGACTCAAGAATAAATCGCGGCCGTATGCTTCCGCCTGCCCCCAGCCCGACACGTGGCGATTTCATACCCCTCTGATCACTCCGTCCCTGATCCAATCCACACCGTCACTCCGCGCCTAAATGCCCGCCGTTGGATCTCCAGATCCAACGGCCAGGCAATCGTCGTCAACCTCCGGATCTTTCTCTCTCTCCCACGATCTGAGTTACGCACTACTCTCCCCCTTCCTAGTATTCCACCCACTCCGACCATCATCTCGACTCACTAACTGTCCCACGGTCTTCGCCACTCGACCAGCTCCCTCGCGCACTCCTCCACGATCCACAAACTCTTCCCAGTCGCCCCATATTCGCCTCCAAACCCACGTCGACCATCATCACCTCCGCCACTTCTCTCTTCAAATACGCCTCCACCTCGCACTTTCGCTGGCGTCCACCTTTATGCGAGGGCTCGCCCAACCCTCCTCCGTCTCCCTGTGACAGGGGGAGGCGGAGGATCGAGCGACGACGACGCAGTCCCTCCGGTGAGACCCTCCGCCATGAACGGCGGAGCTGCGACGCCTCCAGGCCCGCTCGAGCTGCATGGAATGGCTAGCCATGTCCAGCGAAGACCCGAGCATCCTCTGTGACGCTCAGCCCAAGCCCTCGCTCCATCTCCGACCAGGTAAACCCTTCTTTCTCTCTTTGCATTTTTCTTCGTCTTTTACATAGTTAATTAGGCTTCGTCAGTCATTTCCGCCTTCCATTAATACCTCCACAAGCTTCGCAACACTTCCCCCTTCCGCGCGCTCATCTCCGACGTCCTCTTTCTCTTCCAGAATCCCTTCACCCTCCGACCATCTCCTCCGCCCTCGCGGCGGAGGAGCTCCGAGCTCACACCTCCTACGCCCCTACGAGCTCTCATCCCACTCACATACACAGTCCACTCTTGCTTCGGCTATGTGTCATTAACCTGCAGGTTAACTTTCTTCAATGAACGGAGCTCTCGCCGGAGCAGACTTCATCGACTCCGCAGCTTCCATCCGAGCTCCGATGAGCGACGCCAGAGGATCCTGCGACTTCCCCGAGCTACCCGCTTCATCGACAACTGGTCCTTACGCTCGGGGGGAGTTCACCGTAGCCGGGAGCGGGCGGCGGAGGAGGAGCTCCTTCGCCGGAGCTCCAAACTCGCCGCCAGCTATGGACGGAGGAGAAGGAACATCGGCCGTTGGATGATCCTTTCTCGACGATCATCCAATGGCCCAGAGGAGGCCATGCCATCGAGTTCATCGACCGTTGAATCCAAAAGATCCAACGGCCTACATTCCGCCACGCGTCGACACCTGAGATTCACCGAGCCTGCCATCCGGACCTACAGGCTTGGTCACTTCCGAGCCTCCATGAGCCTGCACCGACCCTAGGACCGTCCGAGCCTTAGCCGAAGCTTCATCCGAACCTCTGCCGAGCCCGAGCCGACTTCCGAGCCTGGAAGGCGCATGCATGGCGCGTGCCTTCTGGGCAATTTGCAGAGACCCCCCGCCGTCTTCTCCAATTTGCAGATAGGTCCCTCGAGCACCTGCTTTCCACGTGCACTTGGGTAATTTGCAATTATGCCCTCGCGGGTTTTTATAATTGCAAAAATACCCCTGTGCGTGTGGGTATTTTACAGGGAAGGCATCGTAATTTTTATATTTACACTTTAGTCCCTATCAGGGACCTATTTGTAGTTATCTTTGTTTGTTTTTATTGCATTTATGCCCCTGCTTTCTTTCGTGCATATCTTGAGCTACATAGCTCCAATCGAGTTGATTTCAGTTTCGTTTTGAAGCTCTTCTCGTCCTCTTTATTATGGCGTGCTTTAAGTTCAGATTTGACACTATGAACCATGATGTATTATTTTAGCATCTAAGTGTCCTGTTTTATTTGTTTCCCTGCCTACTTGCTTAATAAGTGTAGAATGCTTCTTAATGTTAACTCAGTTTAACTCGCATATTTTTTATGGCTCAAGTGACTATCATGTTGGGCATATCGTTCGCTTTGCATGTTCATTTACTTGCATGAAAAAAAAATGCATGTTTATTTTAATGCATTGTCTTGTTTTGTCTTTGCATATTTTGACCTATATGCTCTCATTCAACCCTTAATTAAATAAACTTAAATCCGATAAATATGAGAGAGGCTCGTGTCCCTGAGTTCGACCTTGGTTTCTTGCCAAGTAAAATAAATCATGATCACCTCATTTTGATTTATTATCGCATATCTTTAAATGAGCTGATCTGTTGACGACCAAAATTGGCCCGACTGCATCGACATGTTGAGGCGCTAAGAACGCACCCTTAAAGGGCCGATTTTGCAGCTCGTCAAATGGCGCCGTTGCCGGGGACACGGCTCATTTCTTATATTTTTTGGATTTTTGTTTGTTTAATTTAGTGTTCTTTTTTTTAGGTCAATTAACCACATATTTTGCATATAAAATCTTTTTTCTTTCTTATCTGATATCTAACTATTGTTTCTGTGGCAGGGCCCTTGATGGATCAAGGAGGCGAGGATCAGGACGTTCCCCGCTGAAAAAAAAGAGCATGCTTGGAGCAAAGGAGGAAGAAAAGAAAAAAAATGTCTCGCATTTTTTTGTTGCATTTTTAATAATTCGTCTTTTACAGCGGTCTTCGATCGAAGACTCGCGTGTGTAATCGAACGATCATGGTTGTGTGGGGATCGTCCCCACTTGAGTGTCGACCTAGGATAGGCACACGGCTCTCCGAGCTCATTTTATTTTCATATTTTTACGTGCTTGATCGTAGGTAGGACACACTAATTTCTATACGCACATAATCTCGCATCACTTAGCTAAAATTCATGAAGATTAATCACCGCTAATAGATGCATGATTAGGTGCGGCTTTTTCGACTTGCATACATGTCGGATTTGATTTTCAAAACGGCCCCAGATTTTTTCGCGGATTTATCGTCAAATCACTGCATGATTTCTCGCTTAGCCTAGATCGCGTTTTCTTCATCGAATACATGTTTTTCACAGCTTTCATTTCCTAGATTGATCACCTAGGATTAATGGAAAATGGAATGAACGGTAGACGATGATTTTCTGATTGATGTGCTAACTTTAATTCAGTGACAATTCAAGATAAAATTGGGGCTGTTAATTGCAAGTCAACAAAAAATGGAGTAAAATTCGGTTTTGGGAGAGCAACACCCGCGCATACGCCTTGATTTTCAATTCACATTTTCTTCGCGTAATTATCTAACGTTTTATCACCAATAAAACCGACAAGATAATCAACCAACTTTGGTTGGTTTCATGTGTGAGTTGGTGAAACTAAGGGTTTGCTTGCTTGAATTGAGCCATGTTTGCTACACAACCCTAAAACCTTAGTCCCTCCATTTCATCTCCTAAGATTCAACCGCTCACTTGTAAATTCATGCCTCTTCTTCGTTCACCTTGGGTTCCTTCCAACATCAATCCTCATCTTTATACTTAGGCTAATCTCAGCCTAAGTATAGGGGGGACCCGAGCCCCCGTGATTTTTCTCTACTCATCTTTTCTTGCCTTTATACTTAAGGTTATTTCTAACCTAAGTATAGGGGGAGCCCCTCTTAGATCCCGCATATTCTTCTATATTTAAATGGATCTATGTACTTGTAACATCTAGTGCTATGAGTACATAGCAAAGTTTAAGTATAGGGGGGTATACCGTATATACAGTATATTTACTTTAGCTATAATCTGAAAAATTTGAAAAATTAAAAACTTTTTGGCTAAGGTAAAATTCGTTGGACTAAGAGAACTCAAATGATTTCGCGGCTTTTCGATATTATGTTACACTATTTTTATAAAAATATTTTCGAAAATGATTTTTGAAAATGTTTTGAAAACTTTTTTATTTTGTGTGACATGGTTTCGAAAAGTTTGCCTTCTCTTTTCAAGGAAAGTTGAGTCTAACTTGTGTTTTAACCTTCATTAAAATCCATAAAAAATTGAGAAAAACCGCAAAACCCTTTAAGAGTCATTGGTGACTACTAAACCCAATTAAGTCAGCCGCGTTCAGTGAGGGTTCGCCCTTAGCAGATTGGATGGTTTAGAGGACATCGCGCAAGGCCCCGTCCTCAAGCAACGGGCTTCGGCCTGTACTTACATCCATACTGGCTGAATTGCGGATGCTCAATTGAGCTTAGGAAGTTCTAATATCTCTTGAAGTTAAAAAAAAAGTGTCTTGTTGTTTTTTGAATGAAGAAGTTGGATTAGTCCTCTACACTTTCACTTTCACCCAGGATCTGAATTGGTCAAGGAGACTTAGCTTTTTGAGGTCTTTGAGATTCTAGGTTAACCAGCCTTAGCCATCAGGGTCTTAGACTCAATCATCCACATTCCCCTAGGTTTCTAGATTTGCATGCTATATTCCATGCTTAGTCTCAGACAAAAGAATATGATCAGCACATCACATGCATGACTGCGGTTTTTGATGAGATGAGTTGATTTTTCACCCGAGGGATTGGGATGAGGAAGTCGAGTTTGGATTTGATCTAATGATGCTCGAGGATGGGATAAAATCTTTGGAGGCTTCATGAAACCTGAGTGTCAGCAATATTAGCCAGTATGAGAACTTGATTCTTATATTAATCTCTTAACATTAACCTAAGTGCCTAGGTGTGAAAAATAAATAAAAAAAAATGTTGATCGGTGTGCGCCAACTCTTGGTAAAAGCAGTGGAGCTATCCACCAATTATACAAGTCAATGAAATTCAAAGAAAAGCTCTCATTCCACCAAAGTTACATATCAAAGAGCTTCCACCAAAGGCGAGCGCTCCCAAACTTTTCAAAGTGTCCACTTGGACCACCGCTATTAGGACCAGGAGTCGGGCTTGCACCAAAAAAGGGCTCTGCATCGTAAATGCTACAAGTCTGGGTGTCGAAGGTACGATAGGTACTCAAAAGAGACACACCCCGGTGTACTCCCAGGAAAACAAGTGCAGACGGCTCCAACTTCTCTTGACGGACGCACTGGTCAACACCAAAAAAATGTGTTGCGTAAAAGGCACTAGAGAGAATCCTTGTTCCAATGAGAGGGAGAGAAGAATTGACACAATCCCATGCCCTCCATTTCTGGCCTGCCATCTACATTTTCTAAGTCTGACAAACTAAAGAGACGGTGGACTGAATGCAAGATTTGATTTATTCCCTAGTGCTGAGGATTAGGTCCTTAGGAGATTTTCTCGGACCAAGATTTTGGGTGAAGACTTGACTCTACTCTCGAAATTGCAGTCAACACTAAACTTCATATCCTTTAGTTTATATGTACATCAGAGAGAGTCTAGAGAAATAGAGGAATTGGAAGCCTCTTGATTAAGGCTGGGTTGAACTCTAGAATTTTGGATCTCTGAAGCCGAGTCGACTTGATCAGATTGGATTCGGTATTTACATGCACAAGGGGGTTAATCCAACTTAGTCATTCTTTTTGATGCTCGAGGACGAGCATAGTTTAAGTATAGGGGGGTGATGAACCTCAGTTTCATCATCTTTATTTCTTATAATTAACCCCCTTGCTTAAGGTTTTTGTCAATAAATCCCTGTTAATGTCCTATAATTAACAGAGTCCTTAATAAATTAAAAACCATAAAAAATTGACAAAACAAAAATTCGTGGTATTTTTAGACTTAGAAATACCTTCAAAAATATTTCGGGCCTTTGTTTGATTTCATCTCCAGTTTTGGCCAACATGAAACTTGTAGATCTCGGCAAGATCTACAACTTTTATGTTTTGAGTTTTCTCAAATTCGGCCATCTCAGCCCTCAAAAATCCAAAATACCCTCGAATAAATCTGATTGGGCCACGTGGCCCGATCTGAGTGCGCCACGTGGCCCCTTCCCTTGTCTTTTTCCGCCACCACCCCTGGCCGTTGGATCTCGCTTCAGATCCAACGGCCCCGCTGTGACCACGTACCCACCTTCTCCTAGCCATCAGATCTCCCCCGCACTTCATCTTTACCGTCCGTTAGCGCCGATTCCATAGCGCTCCACGTGTCAGCGCCTGATCTCTCCGATCGCACCCCCCGATCGTCCATCTCGACCGTTCTTTTCTTGGACGCTTTTCGGCCTTTTGATCAGACTCAAGAATAAATCGCGGCCGTATGCTTCCGCCTGCCCCCAGCCCGACACGTGGCGATTTCATACCCCTCTGATCACTCCGTCCCTGATCCAATCCACACCGTCACTCCGCGCCTAAATGCCCGCCGTTGGATCTCCAGATCCAACGGCCAGGCGATCGTCGTCAACCTCCAGATCTTTCTCTCTCTCCCACGATCTGAGTTACGCACTACTCTCCCCCTTCCTATTATTCCACCCACTCCGACCATCATCTCGACTCACTAACTGTCCCACGGTCTTCGCCACTCGACCAGCTCCCTCGCGCACTCCTCCACGATCCACAAACTCTTCCCAGTCGCCCCATATTCGCCTCCAAACCCACGTCGACCATCATCACCTCCGCCACTTCTCTCTTCAAATACGCCTCCACCTCGCACTTTCGCCGGCGTCCACCTTTATGCGAGGGCTCGCCCAGCCCTCCTCCGTCTCCCTGTGACAGGGGGAGGCGGAGGATCGAGCGACGACGACGCAGTCCCTCCGGTGAGACCCTCCGCCATGAACGGTGGAGCTGCGGCGCCTCCAGGCCCGCTCGAGCTGCATGGAATGGCTGGCCATGTCCAGCGAAGACCAGAGCATCCTCTGTGACGCTCAGCCCAAGCCCTCGCTCCATCTCCGACCAGGTAAACCCTTCTTTCTCTCTTTGCATTTTTCTTCGTCTTTTACATAGTTAATTAGGCTTCGTCAGTCATTTCCGCCTTCCATTAATACCTCCACAAGCTTCGCAACACTTCCCCCTTCCGCGCGCTCATCTCCGATGTCCTCTTTCTCTTCCAGAACCCCTTCACCCTCCGACCATCTCCTCCGCCCTCGCGGCGGAGGAGCTCCGAGCTCACACCTCCTACGCCCCTACGAGCTCTCATCCCACTCACATACACAGTCCACTCTTGCTTCGGCTATGTGTCATTAACCTGCAGGTTAACTTTCTTCAATGAACGGAGCTCTCGCCGGAGCAGACTTCATCGACTCCGCAGCTTCCATCCGAGCTCCGACGAGCGACGCCAGAGGATCCTGCGACTTCCCCGAGCTACCCGCTTCATCGACAACTGGTCCTTACGCTCGGGGGGAGTTCACCGTAGCCGGGAGCGGGCGGCGGAGGAGGAGCTCCTTCGCCGGAGCTCCAAACTCGCCGCCAGCTATGGACGGAGGAGAAGGAACAGCGGCCGTTGGATGATCCTTTCTCGACGATCATCCAATGGCCCAGAGGAGGCCATGCCATCGAGTTCATCGACCGTTGAATCCAAAAGATCCAACGGCCTACATTCCGCCACGCGTCGACACCTGAGATTCACCGAGCCTGCCATCCAGACCTACAGGCTTGGTCACTTCCGAGCCTCCATGAGCCTGCACCGACCCTAGGACCGTCCGAGCCTTAGCCGAAGCTTCATCCGAACCTCTGCCGAGCCCGAGCCGACTTCCGAGCCTGGAAGGCGCGTGCATGGCGCGTGCCTTATGGGCAATTTGCAGAGACCCCCCGCCGTCTTCTCCAATTTGCAGATAGGTCCCTCGAGCACCTGCTTTCCACGTGCACTTGGGTAATTTGCAATTATGCCCTCGCGGGTTTTTATAATTGCAAAAATACCCCTGTGCGTGTGGGTATTTTACAGGGAAGGCATCGTAATTTTTATATTTACACTTTAGTCCCTATCAGGGACCTATTTGTAGTTATCTTTGTTTGTTTTTATTGCATTTATGCCCTGCTTTCTTTCGTGCATATCTTGAGCTACATAGCTCCAATCGAGTTGATTTCAGTTTCGTTTTGAAGCTCTTCTCGTCCTCTTTATTATGGCGTGCTTTAAGTTCAGATTTGACACTATGAACCGTGATGTATTATTTTAGCATCTAAGTGTCCTGTTTTATTTGTTTGCCCTGCCTACTTGCTTAATAAGTGTAGAATGCTTCTTAATGTTAACTCAATTTAACTCGCATATTTTTTATGGCTCAAGTGACTATCATGTTGGGCATATCTTTCGCTTTGCATGTTCATTTACTTGCATGAAAAAAAATGCATGTTTATTTTAATGCATTGTCTTGTTTTGTCTTTGCATATTTTGACCTATATGCTTTCATTCAACCCTTAATTAAATAAACTTAAATCCGATAAATATGAGAGAGGCTCGTGCCCCTGAGTTCGACCTTGGTTTCTTGCCAAGTAAAATAAATCATGATCACCTCATGTTGATTTATTATCGCATATCTTTAAATGAGCTGATCTGTTGACGACCAAAATCGGCCCGACTGCATCGACATGTTGAGGCGCTAAGAACGCACCCTTAAAGGGCCGATTTTGCGGCTCGTCATCGTGTATGTTTACATTTGTCTTGGACTAACACTGCAGGTCAAATGAGCTTCAATGGTCAGAGATTGAGACGCGGCTCCATTCATCTTCTTTTCCCCCTAAAAGCAGACTATGTCTGAAGCCTCCATAGTGCTTCGGAGATTGCTTGATTTCTTATCTTCTCCACACTTCAAGCATCGTGCTGGGTGTTTTTGAGCACGTGAAGAGCAGCGGAGGAGGATACTAAGCTTCACCGAAGATCTTCTCGAGCCCCGCCATCCGTGAAAGAGACGAAGAACAACCCACAAGCTGTTACTGTCGATCTCCCTATTTCGGGAGAGATCTGACGGTCCAGATCAAGCCACATCTCCTCATCTGAAGCATAGATTCAATCATGAGGGTCAAGTTCTGAGCCTATTTCTGACCCTTTTGTGAATTACCAGAAGCAGCCACGTGCATCCGAGCCTACGCACACGTGATGAGGTAAATTTCAACGGCCATCCTCCAGTTTCCTTTATTTGCAGAAAAGTCTTCCTGTACTGTGAAATTTATACTCTAGCCTTGGCAGCTTATTTTATTTACAGTTAAGTCCAATTTGTCTTGTCTTGTAATAAAAATTTGTTATTTTTATTACAAAATGTCCGTAGAGTAAACATTGAATATCTTTTTACTTATAAATCCAAATGAAGTGATTTTATTCTTGTTTGAAAGCTATTTTTATGCTCTATCTCTTGGCATAATTTGTTGCAATTTTTGGTTTAAAAATCATGCTTAAATTATTCCTTCTTTTAAGTGCTTAATTTGACCCTTAAATGAAATCGAATAAGGACTCTTAGTGAGGAATTGACCTTGATATTCATACTGAATCTTAGTGACTCATTTCTTTTTATTTTTAATCAATGTCATTAGAATTATTAAGTGATTTAATTGCTTGCTTTTCAATTAAGCATCGAAGTGAGATTAAAAAAATAAAAAATTATTAAATGCTTTTGAGACTCAAACTTTCGTTTGCCTGATTAATGTTGTAATTATCCTTAAATCAATTTAGTGTATTTCTGTGATTAATCCAAGTTTTATGTTGTATCTTAAGCTATTGTGATTGTCATAATAGTATTGTTTATGCATCTTTGCCTCCATTAAATATAAAGTGCGTAAAATATGTTTTAAAAATATGTCTCATTTGTGATTTGTGCATTATCTCATTATAGTTGTTCTATAGATTACTATATTAAATATTTGACACTTAAAATTAATCTACATGATCTGCTTAGTTCCCATGCTACAACGAATACAAATTAACCTATGCATTTAGTGATTCATCAGATGGCACCGTTGCAGGGGACACAACACACTTTATGATTATTCATAGGTCAAAATATTTATTTAGTGATTTTTAGGTTAATTATTTCGAGCGTGTTTTATTTGTTTCTTTTGTGTGTTTAGTGATTTGTCGTTATTGCATAATTGACTATTGTAATTCTCTAAAAGACCATCTAATCACATATTGTTTTACGGTAAGCCCGTGGTACAATGACTTTTAGAAGACCACGGAGGTGAGGAGCTTGGAGTTTCTTGCTGGAGAGTCCATGAAGCATGATTTCAGAGAGAATTAATATAGTTAATTAAGTCAATTTTGTTGTGTTGTAATTAATTTGTAACTTAATTGCCTATTTACAGCTATTGTCGATTGAGATCTCACGTGTGTAACAAAGGCATGTTTACTTTATTATTCTTTGTGTGGTTGTGTCGAGAGTGGTCTTGAATTGAGTGACATTTTAGATCAAAGCACTATGCTAAATTAGATACATCGTAGGTCATTTTTGCTTGATCTATTTCATAATTTAGGACACACCACAATCTCATAAAATTCACTATTGCAAAAATCTTAGGAGATTCATAGACGCACATAGCATACATTCTACTTTGTCAAAATAATATGATTTCTTCACCGCTAATAGAACTTCTGCTTAGGTGCAGGTTTTCGACTTGCATAATATACGTGGATTTTTAAATTCAGTCTATGCATCCACATGGAGAGTGCTCAGAAGCGCTGTAAGTATTTTTAAATGATTGCATGCATCATTGATTTTCGAATGCATTCCGCTTTTCACTTTCTCCCTCAATTTTTACCAACTTAAGGAAAAAGGAAAAAGGGACTGTACGGTGATGCTTGTGGTCACATAATTCAAAGCGATAACCTAATCTCTTAAAATTAGGACTGAATTAATGCAAGCTGATGGTGGTTTACGGAAGGGGGAGTGGTTTACGGAAGTTTCAAGGCGGTTTCAACCACCACGCAATAACGCCACGGTGGCCTCCGTCAGTTGTAGGAGTTGAAGCGAAGGAGGGGGATCTTAGAGGAAGGGTTTGCCAATGGAGGTTGGTCAGGGAATATATGGAAGAGGTTATAAAAATTAGTAGAAGTTGCCGAGGGATGAAGGGCCACGTCTTTTGGTAGAGGAGGCTGGAGGTTAGGGACAAAAGGTCAACCGTCTGATCAAGATCAGACGATCACCATTTAGGCGGAATCAAGTGGCTGAGATCTGATTAGGAGATTAGATCAATGGCTGAAATTAAGGCGCAGATTAGCGATCGAGGTGCTTCTGGTCAAAAGGATCAGATGGCTAGGTGCAGAGGATCACAGACCTCTTTCCTGCAGCTGAGAATGACGGGAATACTAGGAGTAGCCTTTTCGCATGCTAGCAGCCCCCTCTGTCGTCCACCGTCACCGTAGCGTGCCCGGACTCGTACAAAGTCAGCATGTCTCTTTCCCTGCTTCTTTCCCCCCAGACCACCCCTTTTCTTAATCACTTTTGACCCTTGTATTCTAATCATTAGATCAGATTCTCAGGATTTAGGCGGCGATGGATGGAAAAGATCTACTTGATCGGATGATCAAGTGGTTCTAAATGAGGCGCCAACGAACGGTAATGTTCGTATTATAATCATAAGGATCCGATGGTCAGATGTAAAGGTGGTTGGTGATACAGGATCGGGCCACGTGGACAAAGTAGAGGGTGCCACGTGGTCCAATAGAAAGTGAAGAAATTAGATAAATCAGAGATAATTAGGAAAGAATTAGTTAGAAGCTGAATTAGAAAAAGTTTAAACATAAAAGTTGTAGATATCGTTGAGATCTACAACTTTCATGTAGAAGTCAAGGAGATCAGAGGTCATTTGTACACAGATAAAAACTAAATACTAATAAAAACCATATAAAACAATTTTCTTTATTATTTATTAATATTATTTTATTATTATTTTTTTCTTTTGTTTTATGTATTTTATTTATGCACAATTTTATTCATATTTTTATTTGATTTTTAATAAGGAGTAAATACATAAAATAATACACCCTAATAATATAATAATTAGTGATAATTATTTACAACACACAAATTAGCAGTTAATGTTAATTAGTCAATGAATTTTGTTATTTTTCTTAAGCAAGAGAGATACATATATAGAATTAAGCTGATCTAGGATTTAACACCTAATCCAATTTGGAATAAAAGCAGCCTTGTATTACCGGCAGTAAAACCCTCATTGATTTTGAGTACTTACCTCCATACAGAGTGGATGAGGACTTAGCCCCTAAGGAATAGAGCCAAATATCCCTGGACTTGTGCCCTAAGCGCTTGGATTCACTTTTAGGGTCCTGTTATTGCTGCAAGCACTTGCCTCCGACCATTAGAAGAAGTAGTCTTATTCCTGTTGGTGTGTTCCGCAAGATTGAACTTGAACTACCTTAAGGGACTACACCTGTGAGATTGCATAAGATTGTTTTGAATCACTAAACTAAAACTAACAAGATAATAAGGCCATCATCCCCGACCTTTAGTGTTGAGTTGGTGAATCGATTCAAAGGGGTTTGTATTGATTACTTTGTGCGAGTAACTTTGCACATTCAAGTGCCTAGTAGTACGAGAATCTTTTTGTCTCAAGTGTGCTCAATTTCCGTATCTCTTAAAATTCGAAGATGGATAATTGGTCGAATATTTGCTCAGAATTTGCGAGCTTGTCGTTGAACTGCTCAAATATCACGTTCAAAGGTCGAACCCCCTTCATCTTCTGTAACTGGACCATTTAGAAATAACCCTTGTTTCGAACTGATGTGTAAAGCCTTGAACTTGGCATATCTCGGATCCTATATAATAAGATCTGGCTTGTCAAGAGGAAACCGACAGAATTTGTTTTGTGTGAATCAGACTTCATTTTGATTTGTTATGATTTTCGGAAAAAAGAGAAAGAGGTTTAAAATGTCATTAGCCCGTAATGACTATCATTAAGACTAATTAAGCATGATTAAATAAACTAATAATGGATTGAAAATCGATAATGACCATTAGTGAACACTAATCAATAGTTAGTAAAAGATAAACGTAAGCCGCGAAAGTCAAATCATGATTAGTGATTATTAATCACGATTAGCGTTAATCAAGCGTCATTAGAGAATCTAGAATCCTCTAGAATGTTCTAACTTAAGCCCCAAGTTTCGGATAAGTTTTGGCTAAAACCATGGGCCAAAACCATGGGTCTCTAACCATGGTTAAGGTCTAAACCATGGTTTTCTAACCATGGTTAGTGGTTTTCCGGAGCCTATAAATACCCCCCACCCATTCATTCTCTACGATTTCCACTACCACCACTACCCCAAGGGCTAGGGTCGAGAGGTCGGGAGGAGGAGTAGGAGGCGAGGAAGGAGCGCTAGGGAAGCGCTGCCGGGTGAACAAGAAGGAGGAAGGTACGATCCTCTGTTAGTTTTCTTCGTGAGCTAGGTTTTCGATTCATGTTTAGTTTCCTTTCTATTTTCCTTCGGTAATTTTATAGAGAAAACTCCTTTCGTTTTTATTTTGAATATATCCCGATATAAGGGGAAACTCTGCCGAAATTTTCTGAGAAATATGTCCCGATATAAGGGGAAACTCTACTGAAATTTCAAGAGAAAATATGTTCTTCGCGTTCTTCGTGTGTGCTTCGCGTTCTTCATATTCTTCGTTTGTTCTTCGCATTCTTGGCACATTCTTAGAATTTTGATACGAAAATGAAATTCGATCGTTTCAGGAGCCTTAAACCATCCTTTCTAAAAACGAAACATGATAAAGAACTGCATACGTGAGAGAGAGAGAGCTCGATTAGGTAAGAAAATCCTATCTTTTTGTTGTTGGGTTTTCATACGAGATTATTGAAATTCCTGATTTTATGTTCTTCTCTAAAGAGAACCCTAATTTGGCTATTTTTGAGAAAGTACGAAAAGTTGCTTTGTGATTCCCACTAAAATAAGGTTTAAGCATCAAATTGATACAATGTCTTGGAAAGATAGGATTTGGGAGTTAAAAGAGCATAAATTGAGTATATAAATATATGAATTAATATATATGTAAGTCTATACTCAGTATTTATTGTTACGCTAATCTAAGGCTTAAAGGAAAAATTACATCATGGGAATTGATGTGTTTTGAGTTGAATCCAAAAGGATCGTGTGTCACATTAAGTATGACTGGGAGTAGAACTACAGGTCGGGCATGCAACCTGTAGGTTTGTCGGAAGGAACCCGTATTGGCATTTCCCTACCTAGGTGGTACACGGTTACCCTGTTATGATAAGTGCGTACGAAATGAATGATTTGCAATACATGGTACCGAGAGCCAATATCTTCGGGTTGAACGGCAGAAGATGTGGTCGTGCCATGTGGAGGCACAGGTGGTTGGATAGCGGCTGTGTCACGATAACATGTATTTAAAGCCACACTAGATTATATGATTAAATATTACCCTGATGTTTTAAGCAACCGAGTCCTCGAGGAAGGTGTGCTCCTTTGTTTTCCAGGCTGAGGGTTTGAGACCCTGGTTAATAAAATAAAAGGAAATTGTCAGGGTAGTATTGGAGGATTGGTTGAGACGATGTGCGACGACATAAGCTTACCAAGATCAATGCAATCTCCAATCCCGAAATGTCCACAGCTTCAGAGTCCATATAGTGGTGAGATAATTCCCTGGACTAATCCCTGACGTGGAATAGAAAGGAATAGGACTTAAATTAATGAGAATGAATGAAACTTTTTGTGATAATAAGTTTTGAAAAAAAATACACAATGGTTGTATGGTAGTTAGTAATATTTTTGTGTATTTCCTTCCAGCTGATGTACATGTAATGGTTGTAGTGGGACAATGAATCATGTGAAATGTATTTTTGTGAATGGAGAAGTGTTGAAATATTTCCTTCCGAGTATTTTTAATTGCTGTTCATTTCTGAATGTTAGTTGTGATTGCTGAATAAATTATTGCTGAGTAACCAGATCCGGATATGGGAGGATCCGACAGCCTGGGAATCGGGGTCGTGATAGTTTGGTATCAGATCCCGGTTACTCTAGTAATTTATTTAGTAATTGACAACTATGAGCGGTATTCAGAAACTAAGGTTATATTAAGATCCTTTGATCTTAATAATTTGACTGCAGTACCATTCACACGTCATAGTCCCTTATGTACATCATGCTAAGACATATAGAATCTGACTTTTGGCCTTGATTCATCACAGGATCATGGCAGACCAAGACTTGTCTAGACAATTAGCAGCAATGATGACAATGCTCAAAGACATGGGGCAAAGGCAGCAAGCATTGGAGGAGAGGCTCAATGCACAAGCTGAGAGACCCGAGGCATCAAAACCTGTGGATGCTATTGTTAAGGGTTCTGTCCACTTTTCTGAGGAAGATTTGAGTTACCATACTTCCACTAAGTCTGCTCCGACCCCAGATGAAGGAGCAATGGAGAAGGCCCTTCTTAGACATCAAAAATTACTTGACTATTACCAAAAGGGAAAGATTCCTCGACTCAAAGGTGTAAAGATACCTGCCGAGGCTGAATTATGGCTCGATGACGTTAGTAGGATGTTGAGGATAATACATGCACCAATTGACACTTGGGTACACTTTGCTGATTACTCCCTAGCGGATTATGCACGACGATGGTGGAGAGACATTTCCAAGAAATTAGCAGATCCTGTTCCATGGGATATCCTTGAAGAGAGGTTTCGCGCTCACTTCTGTCCCTCCCATTGGGAAGAATTAAAGAGGAGAGAGTTGGATTCTCTGAACCAGGCTTCTAAGACCGTACGAGATTATCATATCCACTTTACTGAGCTACTACGTTACTCCTCGGCTCTAGAGGCTTCACCATAAGAGTGTCTTACCAAATTTGTTAGCGATCTTCAGGGAGATCTGAGAGAAAAGCTTGCAGGTTTTAGATCTACAACCATAGATGAAGCAATGGACATCACCTCTCGTATTGAGATGGAGAGGGATGAAAATTGCCAAAGAAGAAGTTTCCATTTTAGTTGTGGACCATACATATGCAAGGCAAATTATAACCATAGAGATCGTCGCTGTCATCCAACAGGTTCTAGTATAAGCTCGCCACAAACCTTGGGTCAGGAGTTATCAGGAAGAGGGGGTTTCTCTAGACCTCCACTATACTCTCGTAACTCAGTACCAGGAACTAGTACTTCTGTGGTTGGGTCTTCAGCTCAGACAGGAATACGTGCATGTTATCACTGTCATCAAGAAGGTCACATTAGGAATGAATGTCCGCAGTTGAGAGGTTCGGGTTTAAACCAACTCCAATTAATAGTATAACATCCACCCCAAGCAATGGAGAAACACGCTGAGGAAGATAGGGTAGAGGTCGTGGCTCACAAGGAGCATCCCCTATACAACAACCACCACAAAGTGTTACGGGTTCTAATTTGCATATTCCTAATAGCAAGCTCAATGCAATCACTGAAGAATAAGCCTACAACTCATGCACGTTTGTACGAGGTACCTTTACTATTCATGGCTTTTCAGTACATGCTTTGTTTGATTTGGGTGCTTCACATTCATTTATTGCTCGACGGTTAGTACCCACTTTGGGTAAGGTACCAGCAGAGGTGTAATAGTCCTATCTGATCAAGTGACCAGGAGGACAAGTATTTATAATCACAGAAATCCTGGATGATTGCGTAGTACTGATAGCAGGACATCAGTTACTTGTTTCCCTATTACTTATTGAAATGGATGGCTTTGATCTCATCCTGGGGATGGATTGGCTAGAAAGGCATCGCACATGTGCATTGATTATTTCCAAAAGACGATAACTATTCACATTCCTAACTCAATAGAGTTTAAGTTTATTGGAAAGACATCTAGTGATGATGTCAAATACATCTCTACTCTAAAGGCTCAACAACTATTAGAACAAGGGTGTCAAGGCTATTTAGCTTATGTATCAACTACATCGGGGTCAGATAGAATGATAGAAGATGTGCCTATAGTGTGCGAGTTTCCTGATGTATTTCCAGAAGAATTACCCGGATTACCACCTAAGCGAGAGATTGAATTTGAAATCTCTCTCACACCTGATACTCAGCCTATCTCTATTCCTCTATATAGGATGCCACCGACGGAGTTACGAGAGTTAAAGGTACAATTATAATAACTGTTAGACAAAGGCTTCATTTGTCCTAGTACTTCACCATGGGTGCACCTGTTTTATTTGTAAGGAAGAAGGATGGGTCGATGCAATTGTGCATTGACTATAGACAACAAAACAAGAGGACAATAAAGAATAAGTATACTTGATGAGGTGCAAAAGAATCGAGTTTCGCGACTTTTCTTTTGAAGGAAGAAAGTTGTCGGTTGTAGCAGAAAGCCGCGAAACAAAAAGAGATTCGGTTCTTTAAACCTATCAAACAAATACGGTTTTCTGTCGGAAAACCGTTCACTAATATTTTACCAGGCAAGTGTTCCTGGGTCGAACTCAAGGAGGCAGAATAAATTCCCTAGATTTCTCGCTTCGTAATCTTATTTTTATTACTTCTCTAAGTGATCAAGTCAAAGCATTTTTTATTGATTTTTATTTTTATTATTTTTATTTGATTTTATTATTTTCAAATTTTTATTTATTTTTCAAAAAGGGATATTTTTCAAAAGATTTTCTTATTATATAATAGGTGGATATGATATAGGTGATACTATATAATATGGTGAACGAGGTTTAAGCCGCGAGCTCGAACTACACAAGAAAACAAATCAAAACAAGACGGTTTTCGATAAAATCAAAACACATCGAAAACTCGTCAAAAAGCCACGAAAATTTAATACTAGGTAGCTGGGGTAGTTGTGTAACTACCCTCAAGAAATCGTCGCAATCCGAGGTCACACGGAGAAGAAACAACCCCTACAACCCAGGGGCATAAGCGTAAAAAAACTATATAATTTGTTTTGCCGAAGGGTCCTTGCAGGGACTGTTTTGTATGAAAAATAACAAATCTTTACATTTAGGTCCCTACGGAGGGACCTAAATGCAAATAGCGAAAACTCTGGAGGCGGAGCCAAATATCTGGAAGCTGCTGGGTCTAAGATGCAATTTTCACACCGGTTCACCTTCTGCGACTGAGATTAGAAGTCACGCGCGCGATCGGATGCTCACAGGTGCGCCACGTGTCGCGCACCTGTGCGTCGGGTGTTCTTGAGTCTGTTAGAACTGCTGGTGGCGGGCGTTCTTCTCCGATTTATCGCGGTCGGCCGGTTATGACTTTGGCGCTCCGGCGGGGCCAGAGGGGTGGCTCCTCCACCCCTCGAGCTCGCCCGCGGTAGAAAGGTGGCCGGCGACGCTCCGAGCGGTGGTGAAGTTGCGATGAAGATGCTGTCTCAGCTATCTGGAGGTGGTTTCTGTTTTGTCAATGATTCTTCAAGATGGCTTTCCATGATGATCGAAGGTTTATAGTGGCGAAGAAAGACCTCGCGAGCTACCTGGATCTACAATGAACACAAGTATATGCTCGATTCGTGTCGAATCGGCCAACAAATGAAAGATCACAAGCTCCAAAGTTTAGAAAAAAATGCTTACATCTCCAGCCAAACAATCAGATGTGCGAAGAAGATGGCGTTTTGAGATGAAACTCAAGGCGAAAGGAAGCGAATCGAACGGAGATTTCGAATGTGCGTCTAAGCCTAATGATAAGTCTACCTAAATCGGGGATTAGCGTTGCTAATCAACGCATGAGAATCGAGAAGAAAATTGAAGAAAAGTGGAGGAAAAGGTCTAGGACATCAAGGTGTATTACATGGAAAACGTGCTCGACGGTCGACCTTTGGCCGGAGCAAAACGCGCGCTGGGCTGTGATGCAAGGCGGCGAACCTCCTTGGAACCTCCTCCGTCGACTCCTCCTCCTCGCGGGATCCTCCAAGGTGCTGTCACCACCGTAGGTTGGCCAGAATCAGGCTAGGAAGGTAGGGGATCGGAAAGACTGGAGCTGGGGCTTCAGGCAGTTGGAGAGTTAATTGGCTATGGCGACCTTGGAGCCTATTTATAGGAGAATGGCGTGGGCTCCAAGTTTGATCCAAGGGTGGCGAGGTAGAGGGTAGTTAGGAGAAGAGGATGGAGGGTTTAGATGGGTCGGAAGGTTCGAGATGGCCACGGGAAAAAGGTTTGAAGATGGCTGGTTGAACAACCTGGGCGCAACTTCTTCTTGAGGAAGATGACTCCAGGTGCTGACAAGTGTCAGCACCTGGTTAGTCCAGGAGCTTTAATTACTTATAAATTAGGTATAAAATAGTAACTTACATTATTTTAAATAGGTATAAATACAAGAAAGTTAAATAAATTAATTTTCTAAATTATGGCCTAATTACTTTTAATAAATAAGTATTATTTAAAATATAAATATTATAGTAATAAATATGTATTTATAAATAGGTTTTAGATTTTTAAGTTAATAAATAAGTAAAAATTAATTTTATATTTTTTAATTATTAGGGTATTAAATAAGATTTGTACGAATTTTTATAGATTTTAATAAGTTAATTTGTATATTTTAATAAATAGAGTTAGTATCTAAATAGGTCATTTATACCTATGTTTTAGGATTTTTGATTTTATTAAAATAATAAATAGTCTCCAAAAATTATGAAATAATTTATGGTGAAACTACAAGATCATGAGATAATTTAAAAATTATAAAATTAAGAGAATGATAAATAATGTGTGTTACATAAAATAAATAGCCCAGAAACCCCGTTGTCTTTTGGTCCCAAAACCGACTTTTTGCAAACGGACTCCGAATTCGATGAAATCACCTTTATTAATTAGAGAATATTATTTTATGAACTTTAAAGGTGAGTAGAGTGAAACTGGAGTTCGTATGAGGAAGTTATGATGTTCGGAAGTTGAGATTTTGACAATTTGCAGGCTGGGTTTCTTGGCATATATACAGGGTAGTATTTTTAACTTATTTTTATATTTTTATATACATTTTTAGAAATAATTAGGAGAAGAGTTTGGTGAAAAATATATTCATATGAAATAATTAAAATTCTTTGAAGTTTTGTATTTATTTTATAAATAATGAAGAGTGTATATGTGTGTGTTAATTTATTATTTTTTTATGTTTTCTTTCCTTATCTCCCCCTACTTATTGGTTTGTCGACCAATCCATGCTGACTTGGTCTCGGGGGTTGGGCTATAAATATATCTTACAGCTATATTTATATTTTGAGTCATATTGTATATATACATATATCCAATCTGCCTTTTTCTTTCTTTTTCTGGTTCTTTATTTATTTACATGAGTTTAGTGGTTAAAAGTGAATATTTACACATGAATGGTGTTTTGTTAAAATATGAGAATTAATGGGTATTTACATGTATTTGTTAAGGGTTTTAAGACAAAATGCGACAGAAAAGTTAATGAATCATGGATTCATCAACCCCCTATACTTAAACTTTGCTAGTCCCTTAGCAAACACTTATTTTAGAAAAGTAAGTGAAAAAGAAAGAAAGTTAGAATGGATTTGTTTTCCTAAACCAATTCATGAGAACAGACAAAGGACAGAGCTCGATCGGGACTGAAATAAGCATTTTGTCAGAACCTTAACTAGGATTAGGATTTTATCCTCAACAGTCTTCAAGTTCCATAATCCTTACTCAAGATCACTTCATCGGCTAGTTCAGACTCATCTATTCATTTCGCAAACTCTATCATCCTTGAAGTCAACTTGTACAGTGTGTGAATTGATTTAGCTCTTCCTGCTTAGAAAACCGAAGAAACCGTCAATCCTGGCTATACACTCCTATGGCTTCCTCATCCCGCTACTCTTTCCTCGAGGAGGGAGGTATTCCCTTCTGAGTTCAGTTCTGCTATGTCTCCTTGTGAAGCCCAACCGGTGTAGCTGAGTCTCCACTAAGATGTGCAGGCATATTTGGTGGAAGCTTTGACCAGTTTGGTTATATTTGGTAGCTTCTGTATTGCTTTGACTTTGTAATTTGCTTGCACTGCATTCATCTTTTGTGCCTCGACGGATATAGAATCTTTTTAGTCCGTCCATTTTTTGAGGTATTAGAAAAATTGTGTCAGCAGATCCTTCCCTCATCCGAAGCAACTATCGCAACCCCAATCTCTCCCGTCTTTAGATGTCAATGCCACAGAGATAAGGATAGGAACGCACTACCAAGGTGTACTGCCCTTCGGAACTCTATGCGAGTTGAGCTAAGTGCAGAGTGCATGTGTTCAAGATTGGTTCACTGGTGTAGAGTTGTACGGATGACTCCAAATGGTCTACTTAAGCTCAGATGACTTGATTTCTCGAATATGGTCTTACGGAACCCAAAGATTTTAAGTCACCAGACCTGAAGAGTCTAAATTCCAGATCCTAGTCAGGCTCCTTACAACGAGAGTTAATGGCCGTAATCAAGCTCCATCCTTTAGACTAGACTCAGTCCTTAGTTCCGGAAATCAAACTTATTCTGAAAAATGCGAATGCAAATGCAACCACGTTTTTGTGAAGTATATTTTCTGAATTTTACTCATTTTTATGGATTTTAAGGATTTTGTATTTTTTACGAATTTTAGGACTTTGTATTTTTTTATGGATTTTTATGAATTTTATAAACAAAGTTTTATTCACAAATTTTACAAGATATATTTTATTAAGTTAAGTGTCTAATGTATTTTACAAATTTTATCTACAAAGTATTTTACAAGGGTTGAATGGTTTTTATACATGTTTTAATAGATAGGATTTTAAATAAGTATTATACATATTTTAAGTACAAATTTTAAGTACAAGTTTTAAGTACAAGTTTTAAGCATATTTTTACTTATTTACCCGGATTTTATAAATAAGAGAGTAGATTTTAAATTAACCCGTACCCACTTTTTATGGATTTTATAGATATAGAAAATACATAAAAGTACGAGTTATGGCCGAAAGTATATATACAATATATACGCACCCCCTATACTTAGCTTGAGCTATGTCCTCATAGCGTCAAAAGAGAAAAAGGAGGACATAACTCATGCTAAGTAAAAGTGGGTGAAAAAGAGATATCGATCACAAGTCAGTCAACCCCCCCTATACTTACGATCAGGTCATCGTAAGTATCACGGGAGAGCAAAAACGGGATGACTGCTATGAAAAAGATAAATAACGAAAGTTCAAAAGGAAAAGAATACGAAATCATCGAAATCACTCGGTCCCCCCTATACTTAGGATAAGGCATCCTAAGTATAGAAAAGAGTGTGGCCAAAAATTGGGGACCAGCGATTCGTGAAAAAGAATGGCTATACAAAAGAATCAGTACGAAAAATAAAACGTAAATCAGCAGGCAATCGGTCCCCCCTATACTTAGGATCTGGTATCCTAAGCATAGAAGACAAGCAAAAACGGGGACGATTGTGGTCTACGAAGAATGTACAAGTGTTGTGAATCTCCAAAATGGCTCAAAAGAATTTGTACAGGAAGAAGTGAAGGAATGATCATGATTCTTGTACAAAGTAGATCACTTCAGTACGGGCCAGATGATCAGTAGTCTCTACGAAGTGCTTCAGCATCTGCCCGTTAACCACGAACGGCTCTACACCAGGTGACACATCTGATATCGCAATACTGCCATTGTCGTGCACCGTTCTGACTATGTACGGTCCTTCCCACTTGCTTTTCAATTTGCCGGGAAAAATTCTCAACCTTGCATTGAACAACCAGACTTTCTTCCCAGGGACAAAGCTCTTGTGTCGAATATGTCTGTCATGCCATTTCTTCACTTTGTCCTTATAGATAAGTGTGTTCTCGTATGCTTGATTTCGAATTTCTACTAGCTCATTCAGATCTATCTTTCTCTTGGCTCCTGCTTTCTGCATATCCATCAGTATCTCTCGAATTGCCCATTCAGATTTGTGCATGATCTCTATGGGCAAGTGGCACGGCTTTCCATAAACCAATCTGAATGGTGAAGTGCCTAAGGGAGTCTTATACGCAGTATGATATGCCCAAAGAACTTGGTCTAGAAGAAGTGACCTGTTCTTCCTATCTGGTCGTACTAGTTTCTGAAGTATTGATTTCACCTCCCTATTCGAGACTTCAGCCGTGCCATTCGTCTGCGGGTGGTAAGGAGAAGCTACTCTGTGATCGATGCTGTACTTTTTCACTAGCTTCTTCACTTCCTTATTAATGAAATGGCTACCCCCGTCAGAGATAAGAATACGAGGATCCCGAACCGTGAAATAATGTGTTCCCTTAGGAACTTGCAAACGGTCTTGCTGTCTGCGGTTCGTGCGGGTATAGCCTCCACCCATCTGCTAACATAGTCTACAGCGAGAAGAATGTACTCAAAGCCACTGCTAGAAGGAAACGGTCCCAAAAAATCTATGCCCCATGCGTCAAAGATCTCGCAGATAATGACGGGTCGCATCGGCATTGCATCTCTGGCACTGACTGTCCCTACAACTCTCTGACAATCTGGACAACTCTTCACGAATGTGCATGCATCTCTGGTAAGAGTTGGCCACCATAATCCGCTCTGTAGTACCTTCTGCGCTGTCCTCTTCCCTGAATGATGTCCTCCTGATTCTAGAGAATGACACAAAGTGAGGACACTATTATATTCCTCCTGAGGAATACATCGCCTGTAAACACAATCCGATCCTTCGCGAAAAAGAAGCGGATCCTCCCAATGGTAGTATCGTGCCTCGGAAACTAGTTTCTCAACTCTGTTCTTCGGCCAACCCTGAGGACTTTTCTGTGTAACCAGAAAGTTCACTATGTCTGCATACCACGGAAGTTCTGTAACCGCAAAGATGCTCTCGTCAGGAAATCTCTCTGTGATCTCTGGCGTGTACTCATCTGAAGGATGATCTGACTGCAATCGGGAGAGGTGATCAGCTACCACATTCTTTACTCCAAGTTTATCCTTGATATCCAAATCGAATTCCTGAAGTAAGAGAATCCATCTAAGAAGGCGTGCCTTGGCATCCTTCTTTTCCATTAAAAATCTGATAGCTGAGTGATCGGTGTAAACTGTGATTTTCGAGCCAAGCAGATATGATCGAAACTTGTCTAATGCAAACACTACTGCCAACATCTCCTTTTCTGTCACTGTGTAGTTTCTCTGAGCATCATCTAAGATTTTGCTGGCATAGTGAATAGCTATGGGAAGTCCATTCCTCCTCTGCCCTAACACAGCCCCGACCGCAGAATCTGATGCATCCTTCATGATCTCGAAGGGTAGAGACCAATCAGGCGGCTGTAGGACAGGAGCACTGATTATCTTTTCTTTCAATGTGAGGAAGGCATTAAGACATTTGTCATTTAAAATGAACTCGATGTCTTTGCCTAGCAATTCAGTTAACGGTCGGGCAATCTTGGAGAAATCTTGAATAAACCGTCGATAAAAGCCGACGTGCCCCAGAAATAACCGTAACTGTTTGATGTTGGATGGTGGCTCGAGTTTCTTGATGACGTCCACCTTTGCAGGGTCAACCTCCATGCCTCGTTGGGAGATGACGTGCCCCAACACGATCCCGTGAGTAACCATAAATGGCTCTTTTCCCAGGACAGAACGAGATCTACCTCACAACATTTTTTTAGAACCTGGTCTAGGTGCGCTAAACAATCATCAAAGGACTCACCATAGACCGAAAAATCATCCATAAAAACCTCTAGAAAATCACCGACCATGTCCGCAAAAATAGCAAGCATGCACCTCTGGAAGGTCGCGGGAGCGTTGCACAATCCAAAGGGCATCCGTCTAAAGGCATACGTGCCAAACGGACAAGTGAAGGTGGTTTTCTCCTGGTCTTCAGGAGCAATTGATACCTGGTTGTATCCGGAGTAACCGTCAAGGAAACAGAAGTACCCCTTCCCTGCCAACCGTTCTATGACCTGGTCTATGAAAGGCAAAGGGAAGTGGTCCTTCTTCGTCACGGTGTTCAGCTTTCTGTAGTCAACACATACTCGCCACGACATGGTTACTCTCTTTGGAATCTCCTCTCCACTCTCATTTTTCACCATCTGAATTCCCGATTTCTTCGGGACAACATGTAATGGGCTAACCCATTTAGAGTTGGAGATGGGATAAATGAACCCTGCGTCGCACCATTTCGTGATCTCTTTCTTGACAACTTCTCGTAAAACCGGATTCAACCTACGCTGAAACTCTCTGGAGGGTTTGCTGTCATGATCGAGATAGATATGATGTGAACACAAAGCAGGATTAATCCCGCGGAGATCGGATACAATCCACCCAATGGCCTTGCGGTTTCTTTCTAGAATCTCCATTAGACGAGATTCTTGATCATCGGTCAAAGTTGAGCTGATAATGACCGGAAACTGTTGATGTGGACCCGCAAGGAAGGCATATTTCATGTTTGGTGGCAAAGTTTTAAGTTCTGGCAAGGTAGTATCTGAATCTGCCGAAACATCATATGTAATTGTATGGGGATCTGTATCGGTAGGTGATGTATCTGTGATTTGATTCTCCACCATCTCAATGTGCTCTAGAGTCGGACTACAGAAGATGTTCAAGACATCATCCGACTCCTCAGAATGATTAGAAGAGAATAAGTCAGCAAGATAGAATTCTGATTCATCTGAGACGGAGGAATTGTGTAGAGTTTCTGAATCTGAAAGATCTGCATTGATTTCATCAGAAGTCTGATCCCTTTGGTTCTCATCATCCAGACTAAAATATAAGGTCCCGTCAGAAGAATTACCCCCTGAGGTCTCGGACCCGTCCTCTGTAAAACATTCTTGGGTCTCTACCTGATATCTTTCGAGGTCGTCCAGACGAACCTCATCCATATAATCGCAGGAGGCTAAAGAACTCAGAAAATCTGAGGATGCATCACTGAAAGTGTTTGATTCTCTCGCCATCTCTATATGAACCTTTTCGCCCTTGGCGCGAAAAGATACCTTCCCTGTATCATAATCGAAGAGGGCCTTTGCGGTCTCTAGAAAAGGCCTCCCGAGAATGAGCGGGGTAAGGTGTAACTGTGTAGGGCAATTCATATCTAGGACCGTAAAGTCCATCAGAAATTGCAGACCCTGCACGGTTACGATAATGTTCCTAAGTATACCCTTAGGTCTCTTTACGGATCTATCAGCAAACTGAAGGATCGCACGGGATTTGTAAAGAAGACCTAACTCGAGCTTTTCGAGTAAGGAAGCGGGTATCAGATTGATCGAGAAACCGTTATCTAATAGAGTGCGATCAAACTCAGCTTTTGCGATCTCGCATCTGACATAATGTGCACCTGAGTCTTTCTTCTTCTTTGGAAGCTTATTCTGTATCGCACAGGATGTAGCCTTAGTCAAGACATGCTTTTCTGTTCAGGATCTCTTTTTTCTACGCGTGGTGCATCTGTTTTTCAGTTGATTCTTGAGCATAGGAAATTGATCTAAGGCATCATGGAGAGGGATCTTCAGAAAGATGTGATCTTTGAGTAGCTTTTCGATCTGTGGAGATTCGAGATTATTTTTGGTCTTTTTCTTTCCTTTTCCAAACAAGGCATCGGGAAAAGGAATAGAGTCAGGAGTCAGAAAATCAGAAGTTTTATTCATCTCAGAATCAGCATTTACATCGAGAGTCTCAGAATTATTTACAAAACTCTCTAAAACAGGAGAAGAAATGTTTTTGTCTGGGATCTCTGCCTGATATGGCGTGATATCATCGTCTGAGTCGCCAGTATCCATAGATGAGTTGGCATTACTCCCGTCTCTTGATTCTGCGTCCTCATCCTCTTGCGGTTTCTCCTCCTCGGCATCAGGATCATGCTCGTGCTCCTCTGGTGCCCTCTCCTCTTCTCCAGCAGGTGTTTGCGGTGATCTACCGCTCCTAAGACAAATGAAGTTAGACAAAAATTCAGGAAACGAGATCTTACCTGTAGGATCTACCTGATCTGGATGCCTCCTCTTGTTGTTCGGATTCATCTGAGGCTGGGCTGGGAGAGTGGTCTTCGGCACGGTTAACTCGTCCAGACGACGGTTAACCTGCTCCATCTCTGTCTTGTGCGCGATCTGGAGCATACTGAGCATGTCCATAATCTGATTGAGTGCCTGGGCCTGTGAAGACATCTCCGGTTCGATGTGGTGGCCTTGGCTTGCTCCTCTCTCCTGCCTTGGCGTGAAATGCTGAGAGGTGGAAGGCTGGGAGTAGCGCTGAGGTGTGGAGGAAGACTGCTACGGCTGTTGAAAAGAATAGTTTGGTGAAAACTGGGCAGGGTGCTGATATGAATGCTGCGGTCTCTGATGGTAGACATTCGGATGAGACTTCTGCGGCTTGAAGCTCTGGCGGTGCTGGAATTGCGGACGTCCATGCTGCGGATGACCGTACGGCTGCTGCTGCTGCTGATTCGGTATACTCGGTTGCTGCACCGGAGTATACCAAATCCCGTTGATCTCGAAAGTAGATTGCGGCTCCACCTCCATTTCTGCAGTGCTGATGATCTGGCTGGGATTGGCATGAGACTGATCCTCATGCCAATCAATCTGCGGAATCTCGGGCTCGCTCTGGACATAGTGTATCTGATGGGTGGGTGGAGCGGGTGCGATCCTCCGTGCTGATTGCGTGTTCGAAGAGGTCTGGTTCTGGTGGTACTGGATCTGAAGATCAATGACCTTCTTCGATAGATCACTCAGCTGCTGAGTTAGAGATGAGAGTTTCTCCAACTCTCGCATCGGTTGTAGGTCTTGGACCTGCTTGTGAATCACATCCACCAACGTCAATTTCTCGCTAATGAAGCCCATGTTGGTGTTGGATTTAGAGTCCGAAATGTTCGCCACCTTGTGATGTTCTCAGTGATGTGGTGGCTGTGGGGCTTTTTGAAATGCCCGAGTAGAGTCTACAACTCTCGAGTTCTCGGCCATCCCTTCGAAGATGGCCCAGACTGACTCGGCGTCCTTGTTCAAATAACTGCCGCCACATGCGGCACTGACTAGCCCCTGTATTTCCGGCTGGAGTCCTCCGAAATAGTTCTGTACTAGCACCTTCATTGGGATCTCATGATGCGGGCATCTCTCCATCAGGTCCTTGAATCGATCCCATGCCTCATGGAATGATTCGTTCGATAGTTGTGTAAAATTGGAGATCTGGCTCCTCATCATATTCGTCCTTCCTAGAGGAAAATACTTACGCAGGAAAGTGGACTTCAGGTCATCCGAGGTGGAGATTTCTCTCCCCAGATGTCTCAGCCAATAAAGGGCCTTATCAGCTAAGGCAAAGGGAAAAGTCTTGAGGCGTACGGCCTCCTGCATCACTCCTGGATAACAAGCCGTTCTGCAGATCATCTCAAACTGCTGTAAGAACGTGAACGACTCCTCTGCGGCATTCCCATAGTACTTGGGAAGCAAGGAAATGAAGGACGGTCGGAGTTCGTATGGCCCTTGATTCGGCGGTAGCCGAATCCAGTGATGGAGCGTTCGAGCGCCCGGGTCATACTCATCCCGTAAAGTAGCGGGAACCGCAGGCGGTAAATGGTTCCTGGCCCCTGCTCTCAGTGCGGCTATTTCAACCTGTAGTTCGGTCTGAACTCTATACTGTTCTCGAATCTGTAGATTCATCTGCTGAAGTGTATCGAGAATACCTGTCGTGACATCTCCGTTCAGCTCTGCTCTTCCTTCCTGGTTGTCCCCAGCTGGTGGCCTCTCGTCTGCTGCTGATGCTTTCCCACGAGCCATCTGATCGTCTGTAAAGTAGAAACTCTCGTAAGAACTCAGCAAGAAATACTCAGGAGATCTAGATGATGTATTGAGGCGAGGGTCTGCCTCAATGATCTGGCCAGGAGGTGAGGGAGTCTGGGTCTGACTCGCCTCGAGATCGGATGGGACCGGCTCGGGAATAGGGTTATATCGAACCTGTGAAGACATACGCTCGACGGTGGATAGTTGAAAGCTCACAGAGTCTGAGCCGAAAAGCCGTCCAGACGTCATCTTCGATGTCAAGAGGAAGTCGGGAGAGCACGTGTACGATTAAAATGAAGGAGAAATGCGAAAGCCGCGGAAACTCACGCCCCGCAAACAAACACAAAGCAAACCCCGTTTTCACCAACTCAACCCTGATGAAGACCGTAAGAGTTTGGTCTTTTTATCTTTTCGGTTTTAGGGTTGGATTAGCAAATGTTTTGATTACGCGGGCTTAGCAAGCCAATAGGTGCCCGATAGTTTCTCCGAAACACTGGTCCGAATCCTTACGCGAGACCACTCGCACTCAGCCAGTATGGGAGTAAGTACGAACCGTTTACGGCTACCCGTGTTACTTGAGGACGGAGCCTTGCGCAGTGTCCTCTAAACCTCCCACTCTGCTAAGTAAACGCGGACCGTTTCCGGCTACCCGAGCTTACCCACTGAGGAACAGTGATCAGGTGTATGGACCCAGTAGTATCTCACGAGAAATATGGGGTTTTGTCTCTATCCTTAAGTGTCGGCTCTCAAGTTCGCGCACTCTGAGAAATGTGCGGGGGTTACTCTCCCCAAATCACTTGAATTGATTTACGGTTTTTGGTCAGATATTTTTAGCAGTCCTGATTTTAGTTTTGCAATTTTTATGGTTTTTTCAATCAACGTCTATATATATATATATATTTTCTTTTTATTTAAAAACCCTAAAGTAAGCACCTAGGTTGCAAGTCCTAAAACTAGCTACGCGGCACAAGCAGATAGAGTAAAAAAATCCTAAACAAACATCTAGAAAACCACGGAAAGCCGATAGCGATGAAAAGCCGCAGTGGGTACCCTGATCCCCGGATACACGGTATCCGGCGAATCAGGCCCCGAGGAAAAATGGGGGGGGGGGGGTTTGTTTATTGTCTATTACAACTCTCTCCCTTTCTCTCTCTTTTACAAAAAATACCCTAACTACTCTGCCCTCTGCAATCGACTCGTGAAGAAGGAGCTGACCTCTGCTCTTTCAACTGATTCGGCTTCCGAAGAAGCTGGCTGATCCTGCAGGCCCTGCAAAAATAGTTAGCAAAAGATCGATCAAGAAAGCCGTGAAAACCGCGAAGTCGAGAAAGCCGTAAGAAAACAAAAGAAAAACTCGGAGAAAAAGCCGTACGAAAAACCGTACGAAAAACGAAACAAAGAGAAGAGAAAAAAATAAAATCACGAAGAAATGAAAAATCAAAAGAATCTAACGCCTCCCCAGCAACGACGCCATTTTGATGAGGTGCAAAAGAATCGAGTTTCACGACTTTTCTTTTGAAGGAAGAAAGTTGTCGGTTGTAGCAGAAAGTTGTGAAACAAAAAGAGATTCGGTTCTTTAAACCTATCAAACAAATACGGTTTTCTGTCGGAAACAGGAAACCGTTCACTAATATTTTACCAGGCAAGTGTTCCTAGGTCGAACTCAAGGAGGCAGGATAAATTCCCTAGATTTCTCGCTTCGTAATCTTATTTTTATTACTTCTCTAAGTGATCAAGTCAAAGCATTTTTTTATTGATTTTTATTTTTATTATTTTTATTTGATTTTATTATTTTCAAATTTTTATTTATTTTTCAAAAAGGATATTTTTCAAAAGATTTACTTATTATATAATAGGTGGATATGATATAGGTGATACTATATAATATGGTGAACGGGGTTCGAGCCGCGAGCTCGAACTACACAAGAAAACAAATCAAAACAAGACAGTTTTCGATAAAATCAAAACACGTCAAAAACTCGTCAAAAAGCCATGAAAATTTAATACTAGGTAGCTGGGGTAGTTGTGTAACTACTCTCAAGAAATCGTCACAATCCGAGGTCACACGGAGAAGAAACAACCCCTACAGCCCAGGGGCATAAGCGTAAAAAAACTATATAATTTGTTTTGCCGAATGGTCCTTGCAGGGACTGTTTTGTATGAAAAATAACAAATCTTTACATTTAGGTCCCTGCGGAGGGACCTAAATGCAAATAGCGAAAACTCTGGAGGCGGAGCCAAATATCTGGAAGCTGCTGGGTCTAAGATGCAGTTTTCACACCGGTTCACCTTCTGCGACAGAGATTAGAAGTCACGCGCGCGATCGGACGCTCACAGGTGCGCCACGTGTCGCGCACCTATGCGTCGGGTGTTCTTGAGTCTGTTAGAACTGCTGGTGGCGGGCGTTCTTCTCCGATTTATCGCGGTCGGCCGGTTATGACTTTGGCGCTCCGGCGGGGCCAGAGGGGTGGCTCCTCCACCCCTCGAGCTCGCCCGCGGTAGAAAGGTGGCCGGCGACGCTCCGAGCGGCGGTGAAGTTGCGATGAAGATGCTGTCTCAGCTATCTAGAGGTGGTTTCTGTTTTGTCAATGAATCTTCAAGATGGCTTTCCATGATGATCGAAGGTTTATAGTGGCGAAGAAAGACCTCGCGAGCTACCTGGATATGCAATGAACACAAGTATATGCTCGATTCGTGTCGAATCGGCCAACAAATGAAAGATCACAAGCTCCAAAGTTTAGAAAAAATGCTTACATCTCCAGCCAAACAATCAGATGTGCGAAGAAGATGACGTTTTGAGATGAAATTCAAGGCGAAAGGAAGCGAATCGAACGGAGATTTCGAATGTGCGTCTAAGCCTAATGATAAGTCTACCTAAATCGGGGATTAGCATTGCTAATCAACGCACGAGAATCGAGAAGAAAATTGAAGAAAAGTGGAGGAAAAGGTCTAGGACATCGAGGTGTATTACCTGGAAAACGTGCTCGACGGTCGACCTTTGGCCGGAGCGAAACACGCGCTGGGCTGCGATGCAAGGCGGCGAACCTCCTTGGAACCTCCTCCGTCGACTCCTCCTCCTCGCGGGCTCCTCCAAGGTGCTGTCACCACCGTAGGTTGGCCGAAATTAGGCTAGGAAGGTAGGGAATCGGAAAGACTGGAGCTGGGGCTTCAGGCAGTTGGAGAGTTAATTGGCTATGGCGACCTTGGAGCCTATTTATAGGAGAATTGGCGTGGGCTCCAAGTTTGATCCAAGGGTGGCGAGGTAGAGGGTAGTTAGGAGAAGAGGATGGAGGGTTTAGATGGGTCGGAAGGTTCGAGATGGCCGCGGGAAAAAGGTTTGAAGATGGCTGGTTGAACAACCTGGGCGCAACTTCTTCTTGAGGAAGATGACTCCAGGTGCTGACAAGTGTCAGCACCTGGTTGGTCCAGGAGCTTTAATTACTTATAAATTAGGTATAAAATAGTAACTTACATTATTTTAAATAGGTATAAATACAAGAAAGTTAAATAAATTAATTTTCTAAATTATGGCCTAATTACTTTTAATAAATAAGTAATTTTTAAAATATAAATATTATAGTAATAAATATGTATTTATAAATAGGTTTTAGATTTTTAAGTTAATAAATAAGTAAAAATTAATTTTATATTTTCTTAATTATTAGGGTATTAAATAAAACTTGTACGAATTTTTATAGATTTTAATAAGTTAATTTGTATATTTTAATAAATAGAGTTAGTATCTAAATAGGTCATTTATACCTATGTTTTAGGATTTTTGATTTTATTAAAATAATAAATAGTCTCCAAAAATTATGAAATAATTTATGGTGAAACTACAAGATCATGAGATAATTTAAACATTATAAAATTAAGAGAATGATAAATAATGTGTGTTACATAAAATAAATAGCCCAGAAACCCCGTTGTCTTTTGGTCCCAAAACCGACTTTTTGCAAACGGACTCCGAATTCGATGAAATACCTTTATTAATTAGAGAATATTATTTTATGAACTTTAAAGGTGAGTAGAGTGAAATTGGAGTTCGTATGAGGAAGTTATGATGTTCGGAAGTTGAGATTTTGACAATTTGCAGGCTGGGTTTCTTGGCATATATACATGGTAGTATTTTTAACTTATTTTTATATTTTTATATACATTTTTAGAAATAATTAGGAGAAGAGTTTGGTGAAAAATATGTTCATATGAAATAATTAAAATTCTTTGAAGTTTTGTATTTATTTTATAAATAATGAAGAGTGTATATGTGTGTGTTAATTTATTTTTTTTTATGTTTTCTTTCCTTATCTCCCCCTACTTATTGGTTTGTCGACCAATCCATGCTGACTTGGTCTCGAGGGTTTGGCTATAAATATATCTTACAGCTATATTTATATTTTGAGTCATATTGTATATATATATACATATATTCAATCTGCCTTTTTCTTTCTTTTTCTGGTTCTTTATTTATTTACATGAGTTTAGGGGTTAAAAGTGAATATTTACACATGAATGGTGTTTTGTTAAAATATGAGAATTAATGGGTATTTACATGTATTTGTTAAGGGTTTTAAGACAAAATGCGACAGAAAAGTTAAAGAATCATGGATTCATCAATACTCTACCAAGAATATATGATCTCTTTGACCAGTTACAAGGTTCGACTGTGTATTTCAAGATTGATTTAAGATCTCGATACCATCAATTGAAAATTAAAGATACAAATATCTCCAAGACAGCTTTTCGAACTACATACGGGCATTATGAATTTTCAGTTATGCCTTTTGGACTGACAAATGCCCCAACGACCTTCATGGATATCATGAATCGAGTATTCAGGGAGTTCCTAGACCACTTTGTAGTAGTATTCATTAATGATGTGCTTATTTACTCCAAGGATATGTACCAACATGAACATCATCTCAGACAGGCACTCGAAACACTAAAAAAGAACAAATTGTATGCTAAAAATAGCAAATGTGACTTCTGGTTGACTGAAGTATCCTTCTTAGGTCAGTTATTTCAGAGGCAGGTATATTAGTTGATCCTGCAAAGGTTAGTGCAGTGATAAGTTGGGAACGCCCGAAGACTGTCACAGAAATGCGATCTTTTCTGGGTTTAGCTGGGTATTATAGAAGATTTGTGAAGGACTTTTCTCGAATAACATTGCCAATGACTAGGCTGACTCAGAAGGAAGTCTCATTCATATGGTCTGATGCATGTAAAACTAGTTTTCAGACACTAAAAGAATGCCTAACATCTGCACCTATCCTTACTCTACCCTCTGGAACTGAAGGATTTACAGTGTATACTGATGCATCTAAAGAAGGACTTGGGGCAGTTTTTTTACAACATGGTAAGGTAGTTGCGTATGCATCGCGATAGCTCAGGACACATGAGAGGAACTACCTGACACATGACCTTGAACTAGCTATTGTAATCTTTTCTTTAAAGATATGGAGTCACTACCTTTATGGTATTACTTTTGAAATCTTCACCGACCATAAAGGCTTGAAATATCTATTTGATCAGAAGGAGCTAAATATGAGACAGAGACGGTGGTTAGAGTTATTGAAGGACTATGATTGCACCATCTCCTACCACCCAGGTAAAGGGAACGTCGTAGCAGATGCCCTTAATAGAAGAACTTATTCACATGGGTTGGTGAGTGAAAAGGCCTCGTCTACCCTATTAATTCAACCGAGTTATCGATTAAATTAGATGTTAAGTTCATTGAAATTGGGTAATCGAGACTTCGTCAAAAACACCACTCAGACTTAATGTCTAATCATGTTCAAGCGGAAAATTTATTTTATTTGGGCAAGCCTAAGGTCGAACTCAGGGAGGCAATTGTCTCCTTAGGTAATTTCTAGTTAATCCGGAGGTCAGATTTTCAGAAGAATATTTTTTTGGTCTTTTATTTTTATTATGCTATTAAGGAAAATGTAGTGCAAATCCTAGCCAAATTTTAAGTTAAATTAAGAAATATGGCCAAAATAAAGTCCAAACTTAATGAAACTTGGCCAGATGATGGAATGCTGTGGAACTAAGTGTCTAATTTTTTTTGGAATTTTTAGACTCTGTATGAATTTAATATGAATAAAATATGAATGCATGGTAGTTTTTGTAAAATTAATTCTAATAAATACCAAGATACATTATTTTTAGATATAAAAATTATCTTAGATAGGTCTAAGTAAGAGGAATTCAGGAAAATTAATAAACCTAAAAATCTATGTAAATTAGACCTATTAAAAATTAATTAGGCAGAATACCATTTGATTTATTCAGGCCTCATGATGCGTGCAAATGCAATGATTTTCGGGCAAAGTGTAGAGCAATTATCCTAAGTCTAATGTGGTTTTATGGTGATTTTGGAGCAACTGAGAATTTAATACTAAATAAAAGACACAAATTGGGCAAAATATGTCAAATTTCACCAAAATAATATTATTAAATTCAAAGTAGCTCAAAAAAATAATACACGTGTCACACAAGATAGAGGACAAGTTAAACTAAAACATGTAATTTTTTGAATTTAAAAATAATGAAATGTGACACCTAAATATTCGTGTAAAGATAGGGGGCAAAATGCAATAAAGAAAATAAAATTTCATAAAATAAAACATGCAGACATGGACTTAAGTGCAAATACCTATAATGCAGGGGATATGAGTGCAAAATTCCCACTGAGACACGTGGTCCTCACGTGACGCGTATGGTAGGGACCAAAGTGTAATTTCTAAAACTTTTCGGGCCTCAGTGTAAATTACCCATCGCTCACGTGACAGACACGTGAGGGGGCTAGGCTCGGACAACGTTGGAGGCTCGGGGAGAGGCTCGGATGGCTCTGGATGTTCGGATCAGCTTCGGTTGCTCCAAGCCTAGGGTCGGGGAAGAGGCTCGGAGAATTCACGTGGCGAAGGCTGAGCCGCAAGATCAAGGTCGATCCAACGGTTCTTGATGCGGTTGACATGGCACGTCAAGGACCGTCAAATAAGATAGATCTAACGGTGTGAATGCTGACGACGTGGCTTGTTGCGGACCGTTGGATGATGATCTATCCAACGATATCTGAAAGATGAAGAAGAGGCGATGTGGCGTATCAAGGTCCGTTAGATCTTGAAGATCCAACTGATGCGGGCGTTGGTCCATGTGTCGTGACGAGAACTGTAGGATTGGGAAGATCCAACGGTAGCTGGGAGTCTTCTTCTCCGGTACGCCGCCTCCTATGGCGGACTTGGTGGGGCTTCGACAATGGTGCTCTGGCTTCGCCAGCTTCACCCGTGCTCGTGGATGCTCGTCGGTGACTCCTGAATGACCCAGATCAATCGTAGAAGCGTCAGGAGTCCGTCGGAGGTTCTAGAGGCAGTTGGAGTCGACTAGAGGCCGGTGGAGATGAAGCTTGAAGCGGCTCCAGCGTGAAGTCCAACCAATGAAGGTGATGGGTCCTGCAGGGCTATTTCGTGCAAGAAAGCATGTGCAACGTGCTCATGAGGTGCGTGTGAGTGCAGTGAGGCCTGGAGCATGAGGTGATCGGTGACTGATGATCCTCCTCCGTCGTGACGGCAGAGCTTTGGTCGGAAGGGTGCGAGGCATTGTCGGAGTGAACGGAATAGCGCATGAAGGTGAGAGCTCCAAGGCGGAGCTCGATAAATGGTCGGAGAGGTGTGAAGATGATCGGAGAAGCGGGATAAATTCAGAGAAAAACGAGGGGAAAGAAGAAAGGTGATCGGAGGATGATGGAGGATGCTACCTGGGGTTAGAAGCTCGGGGAGGAACTCCTGGTCGTCGCTCGAGGGTTGGCAGCTGGCCCGAGCTCGTGCAGCTTGTCGAAGAGGCTGCGGCACGGCGTGCTACGTCGTGGATCTTGCCGGAGAAGATAGCACCGTCGTCGCTCGATTTCTCTCCTAATTGTTGTCACCAACAGGAGGATAAGATCTCTAGGTATCTCTCTGCAAGGGCGGATGGGGTGGAATATGGCCGGAGGTGGAGTATTTAAAGGGAGAAGGTGGCGGTGCAGGTGATGGGGCGATGAGGTTCGTGGAGCGTATGGAGCGTCGAGGAAGGTTGTCATGGATATTGTGGAGGTCGACGAGGATGATGGAGGTATGGGCAATTTTGTGGAGGTGACATGGGGCGGAGAAGGTGGCAGGAGTGGAGTCAGAAATAGAAAGGGGTGGAGACGCAGCGAGGTGGGCGACGTGGGCGAGGCTCCTTCTGGAGGTAGACGACGACTTCACAGTCGTTGGATCTAGAGATCCAACATCCAGGAGATGGGTGCAAGGAAGCGGCCATGATTAAATCAGGCAAAGGATCGAAGGGTTGTGATTGAGCGGGGGTGAGCGGGTGAGATCTAATCATCGGGGCTAAGATCCAACGGCCAAGAGCGTGCCACGTGGAGCGCTAAGGTTAAGGCGGAGATGTACGGTCTGGATGAGATCTGGGATAGATCGGGCGGCTGAGAGATGATGCGGAATGGGGGGCCAAGATTTGAAGAAGAAGAAGATCTAACAGCCAGGAAGCGAGGCGCATGGTGGGCAATGGAGTGGGCCGCGTGGCGCAACCAGAGGGTACCGCGTGGCCCAATTTGGTCAGCTGAAAAAGAATGTGAGATAAGAGGCGAAAGATGGTCGAATTTGGAAAAACTCACAACAAAAAATTGTAGATCTCGATGAGATCTACAAGATTCATGTTGGCAAAAATGGAAACGAGGTCAAATAATGTAATAAAATACAAGGGGTATAAATATACATACATATAATGTACAATGGGGTCCCAAAACCCAAATTTTGCATACGAGCTCCGATTTAAATGAAATTAGTGTCATTTTGAAGGTCTCTGAATGCGTATTAATTTAAAAATGAGTAGACCTAGATCGGAGGCTGTATGAGAGAGATGTGTACATTCTAAGGTCCATGGTCTCCAACTTGGTTTGGGGTTTTATTGGGCAATTATTAAAGTTAGCAAAATTTTCGTATTTTTCTTGTATTATTTGTTAGTTATATATACAATATAAAGTGAATTTATGGAATTTATAGTTAGTGTAAAATATATACAGATGAGTGAATTGGGCTTCTTATTTAATGCAGATGTGAATGCTAAAATACGAATGTTATCAATGCATGCATGAATGTTAATTATGCGATTTTTTGGAAATATGCTCCTAATTTCTTGGGAACAAGGCTCTATTTTCAACTTTAAGAGTGATGAATCACATATTCATCAACCCCCTATACTTAAACCTTGCTCGTCCCCGAGCAACTAAAATAAAATGCAAGAGTGAAATGATTTTGGGTTCCATACCAAGGTCTTGAACAAAAGTTGAAAATGGAGCTTGACTCGACCTTTGGATTAATTGTGTGGCAGAACCTTATTGGGAATTGAATTTAAGACCTAACTGCCTTTAAGTTCCACAAGTCTTCTATTCAAGACTCCTCAATAGTCAGGTCAGAACAAATCCTCAAACGCAAATTTCTGATGACTATGATTCTTACTTGTACTGTGTAAGTGTAAAATAGCTCTCCACATCAGAAATGGCAAAGAACCAGCCTCCTCTAACAAGGTAACTCTAATTACCTGGTCCAGTAACTCTTTCCTCGAGGAGCGGGGTATTCCCTTCTAAGTTCAAGTGCGACCAGCTCAAGAGGAGGGGGTGGAGAAAAGAATGGACGGTAGCCAGTGTAGCTACCTATCCCAGGATGCCTGACCAGTGTAGCCAAGTCATCCAGCTGCAGACTTCTTGCTAATATACATACTCCGACAGGTATTTTATTTTTACTCAAGCCTGTCTTATTTTTTTGGAGTTCTTGCATTTTTTTTTTCTTTTTTTGAACTATATACAAGGTGCAACATTTACATTAGGAGTTTTTCCTCTTGAGCCAGTAGACTATCCATCTTTTGAAGCATTATTGCAACCCACAACATCTTGTCCTTAGATGTCAACACCAACGGACTAGGTTGAGATGCACTACCCTCCCTAGAGGAGGACGGATGTTTCCACCTGTGTGCTACTCCAAGCCAAAGGATTCTACCTCCTCACCACCTCATCAATGAAGAGCTACGTGCATGGTGCTTGTCCAAGTTAGGTCACTGTCTAAAAGAATCATGCGTGTGTACGAAATACTCTACTTAGACTTATCAAGATGACATGTGAACATAAATTTGCTGACTCAAAGAATTAAGTCACTTGACCTGAGAAATCTTAACCACCAGTTCCTATAAGGTTCCTCTGAAATTAGGTGGATTAAGGTCAAATCAAGTCCTTCCTCAATCATCTATTCATGACTTGGTTCAGAACCCACTAGCTTTTTACTCTGCATATGCAAGATATGCAGGTGAGATGTAGATGACATGCTATGTAGATGAATGAAATGCAAGACTCTTTTTTTTTTCTTTTCAAGATGCAGAGATGATATGCAAGAGTAAATAAGAAGCCTTTGATTTTGATTTAAATGATTTTTTATGTCAAAATATACAAGTGTATTACAAATATATGTCTATTTTACAAAAGTTTTCTCAATTTTTACCCACCCCGTAATTATTGTATAGTATATACAAAAATACGTGAAAGTACGAGCTATGGGTAAATTATATATGTAATATATACACGCCCCCTATACTTAGCGTGTGCTATGTCCTCATAGCACGATAAGCGAGGAAGAAGACATAGCTCCTGCTAAGCGTAGGAGAGCAAAAAGAACAAAAATGTATAGAAGTCATCCTGTCCTCCTATACTTAGGCTCTGGCAGCCTAAGCGTAGAAGAAAATCAAAAACAAGGCGGGCGAGGTCAGAGGGGAAGTGGATGAGTATATATACATGATGGGCATCGGTCCCCCCTATACTTAGGCTCAGGTCAGCCTAAGTATGGAATAAGAGTGAGTATGAGGACTTATGAGATCTAGGGGATGTACAATGAATAGTATACAGACTCAAGACACTCTCCCCCTATACTTAGGATCTGGTCATCCTAAGTATAATTGTAGATGAAATATATGAAGCTAGGGCGAGTGATTAGAGTCGCGGGAGGGAGGGGAGAGTATACAGGGAGGTGGGTATATACAGGGATCGCGTTCTGAATCTTTCTAGATGCTGCTGATGGCGAGAGCTCACTGCTGCAAGGTCTCAAGCGCGGCTCTATGTGTATCTGCTGAGTCTGTTTCACGCATGGATACAATCTCCTCAACATTGACTAACTATTCATTGGGTTCGATGAAGTGCTTCAGCAGTTGTCCATTGACAAGGAATGTCTGTGCTTCATCTGTGAGATCTGAGATCTCAACACGTCCACTATCATGCACAGCATAGACTATGAATGGGCCCATCCACTTGGATTTTAGCTTGCCTTGGAAAACCTTTAGCCTTGCATTGAACAACCATTCCTTCTGCCCAGGAACAAAGGTCTTTCGTCTAATATATCTATCATGCAAACGCTTTACCTTGTCCTTGTACACCAAACTGTTGTCGTATGATCGGTTTCTGACTTCAACAAGCTCATTCAGATCCATCTCTCTCTCTCTCTCTCTCTTTCTGCCCTAGGTGTGTGTTCCAATTGTCCTTCTTGATTGCCCATTTTGATTTGTGCACTAATTATGCGGGCAAATAGCACGGCTTCCCAAATACCATCCTGAGTGGGAAGGTTCCTAATGGTGTCTTGTAAGGTGTCTTATAAGCCCATAGGAATTGATCCAAGATCTGAGACCAATCCTTCCTGTCTGGGCAGACAAGCTTCTGCAATATGGTTTTCACCTCCCTATTCGACACCTCAACCATGCCATTGATCTGTGGGTGGTAAGGACTAGCGTCACGGTGTTCGATGTCGGAGTCCTTCAAATGCTTCCTTACATCTCTGTTCACGAAGTGTCTACCCCCATCTGATATCAACACTTTGGGGATCCTGAACCTAGAGATGATTTTATCTCTAATAAACTTACAGACAGTCCTGCTGTCTGCGGCTCGGGTTGGGATAGCCTCCACCCACCTTGACAGATAGTCTACCGCCAGAAGGATGTATTCGAATGCGTCGATGGCAGGGAATGGGCCCATGAAGTCGATGCCTCAGGCATCAAAGACATCACAAATGATGATATGCTGCATTGGCATCTCATCCTTGGAACCAATGGTTCCTCCCGTTCACTGGCATACTGGGCACGACTTCGCAAAGGTGATCGCATCACGAAACAGAGTTGGCCAGTATAAGCCAAACTGAAGTACCTTCCATGTGGTCCTCTTCTCGGAGTGGTGTCCTCCTACCTCCAGACTGTGGCATATAGTAAGGACACTCTGATATTCCTCCTGAGGAATACACCGTCTCCAGACACAATCCGGACCTTTAAAGAAAAGGATCGGATCCTCCCAATGGTAATGTCTCGAATCTGACTTCAGTCGATCTATGTGGCTCTTGGGCCAATCTTCAGAAACTTTCTTGGAGACAAGATAATTCACGATATTTGCGTACCATGGGAGTGAGTCGACAACAAAAATCGACTCGTCAAGGAAGGAGTCTCGAATCAGCGTATCATTACAAGCATTAAGATCCTTGATACGGGAGAGGTGATCAACTACTACATTCTTCTTTTCAAGTTTATCATGAATGTCCAAATCAAACTCCTAGATAACCAGAATCCACCTAAGAAGACGAACCTTCGCGTCCTTCTTTTCCATTAAGTACCGTAGCGTTGTATGGTTAGTGAACACAATCACCTTGGATCCAATTAAGTGAGATCTGAACTTATCCAAGGATAACACTACTACAATCATCTCCTTTTCCGTAACTGTGTAGTTACGCTGAGCAGTATCAAGCACTTTGCTTGCGTAGTGTATGGCGAACGGGACACCATCTCTCCTCTATCCTAACACAGCCCGAACAACAGAGTCTGAGGCGTCCGTCATGATCTCAAAAGGAAGAGACCGATCTGGGCTTGTAGGATCGGGGCATCCATGATCATTCCTTGTAATTGCTTAAAGGCTTCAAGACATTTGTGATCAACAATGAACTCCATGTCCTTGCCTAAAAGCTTAGTTAGTGGTCGGGTAATCTTAGAGAAATCCTTGATAATTCTTCGATAAAATCCAACATGCCCGAGGAAGGACCGCAACCGTTTTACGTTGGTTGGTGGCTGGAGTCGTCTGATCACGTCTACCTTGACAGGATCAACCTCCATTCCTCTCTTGGAGATGGCGTGCCTGATGAAACTCGATTTCATCATCTTAATTCTCCAATTTTAACCCCCTTGCTTAAATGTGCGTCAATAAAAACCTGATAATGTCTTGTAATTATCAGAGTCTTGAATAAATTAAAAATCACAAAAAATGGCAAAATTAAAATTCGTAGTATTTTTAGCCTTAAAAATAACCTCAAAAATATTTTGTGGCTCCGGATGACCTCATCTCCATTTTTGGTCAACATGAAACTTGTAGATCTCATCGAGATCTACAACTTTCATGTTTTGAGTTTTTTCCAAATTCAGACATTTAGTCCCTTAAAAATCAAATTCTTTAATGCAATAATCTGATTGTGCCACGTGGCTCTTTGTGGTTGAGCCACGTGACCCGGCCTAATTGCACTTGCCGCCCTTGCTCCCAGCCATTGGATCCCATTCAAATCCAACGGTTCCACTCTCTCCATGCATCCTCTTTTTTCCTGCCGTCCGATCTCCACTCACGCCTTGACCACCACCGTCCGCTAGTGCCTCGCCCAGAACCCGCCACTTGGCGCTTCGTGCGCCCTCCGATCTCACCTTGGCCCTTTTCATCTCCACCGGTCTTTGGTGCCCTGATATTGACCTTCCATCATCGTCCAGATCTGATCTGTGCCGCCCGCTTCCGCCTGCACATGCGCTCGACACATGGCGCCATCCTGGGCCCTCCGATCATGCCGCCCTTGATCAGATCTAAGCCACTGGTTAGCGCCTTGCTCCCGGCCGTTGGATCACAAGATCCAACGGCTACGAACTCGTCGTCAACCTCTGGTCCCCTCTCTCTCGCACGTTCTCCACCTCGCAGGACACCTTCGCCCTTCCTTTTCTCTCCGCTTCTCCAGCCATCATCTCCACGATCCCGGTAGCCCTCGATGTTCGCTGATACACCACGAGTCTCACAAAATAACTGGTTGCCCTAGTCGTCTTCTCCGCTCGCATCATCTTTCCCTCGAAACCCACGATGTCACCACCGGAACCGCCACCTTCACCTGATAAATACCCCGCTTCCTCCTTCGTTCACAGTTGTCCACCTTTATGCGGGGGAGGCCCAACCTCCTCCATCTCTCTGTAATAGGGGGAGGTGGCAGGATTGAGCGATGACGACCCATCTCCTCCGGTGTTGACCCGCCGCCGATCATGGCAGTGTTGCGGTGTTTCGAGCCCGCTTGAGCTGCCCCAACTGGCTGCAGAGGTCCAACGATGACCCGGGGCTCGAATCGAGCCCCAGGTCAAGCCTCCGACCGCCATGCCTCAGGTAAGACCCTCTGACCCCCTTTTGTATTTCTCCTCTTTCTTCTTGTAATTAACTAGGCCGCTACACCCCTCTCCATCCTCCATTGATCGCTCCTCAAGCTTCGCCTAGCATCCACCATTCACGTGTACACTCCCGATATCATCCCTCTTTTCTCCAGAACCTCGTCACCCTCCGTCACTTTCACCATCACTCTCCGGTGGTGAAACCTATAGGGGCTCCATTCCCTTCGCACGAAGATTCTCCATCTCACTCGCATTCGCACCCATCACGCTTCGACTATGCAACTAACGCTGCAGGTAATCTAGTCCTCAACGGTCGGAATCCTCACCGAAGATATTTTGCGCAGCTCCGCTTTAGTCATTCAGACATGGTCAGTCATATCCAGGTTGCTCAGCGCATCTCCATGGGCTCCAGCTACATCGCCAATCTTCAATGAAGTTCTAGGGACCTTCATCGAGCAAGCTAGAAGGCGGCGGAGTTCGGGGTCCTTCGTCGGAGATCCGACTTCTCCACCAGCCTTCGGTAGAGGAGAAAGTACAACGACCGTTGGATGAATGTATCTCAGCGTTCATCCAACAGTCCAAATGAGGACACGCCAACAACTCTAGGAGCAGACATGAGCCACCCGATCTCCGTGATCGGATGGCCTACGATCGGCCACGCGTCAAAGCTAGGACTGCCCCAAGCCTCAGCACCAGACCAGCAAGCTCGGGTGCCCCAAACCTGCTCCGAACCTTCTCAGCGCTTCGAGCGATTCCGTGCCTGCATCGAACCTGAGCCTAACATCCGAGCCTTGCCGAAGCTACTCCGAGCCTCAGATACGATCCGATCCTAGGAGAGCACGTGTCGATCACGTGCGAACTTGGGTCATCTGCACAGAGGCCCTCCGACGTCTCCCAATTTGCATTCAGATCCTGATATCATGTGTAGCACACGCGCACTTGGGGAATTTTGTAGTTATGCCCTCGCGGGTTTTTATAATTGCAAAAATACCCCTGTGCGTTTGGGTCATTTACAGGGAAGGTCCTAAACTTTTTCGTATTTACATTTTAGTCCCTCCCAGGGACCTATTTGTAGTTATCTTTCATGTTTTCTTTCAGTTATGACCTTGTCTCCTTTTATGCATATCTTGAGCATTGTAACTCTGTTTCAGTTGATTTCAGTTTCATTTCGAAGCTTATTTGATGATCTTTCTAATAGCATGCTTGTTTCTTATTTTGGACACAGTATTTTTGATGTATTATTTTAGTTGCCATGTGTCTCTTAGTGCTTTATCTTATGCCTTGTTTAAATTAACCATCAAGTTTGTCACTTGAAATTAAACCAGAAATTGATTCATTTCTTTTTGCTCATTATTCTGATCTAGGGCATGTTCTCATTGCATTTCATCGCGTATAATTGCATGATTAAAAATTAACAAAAAATGCATGTTTTATTTTTGTCTAATGCATTGTCTTGTCTTCTTGCATTCTTTGACCTATTTGTCTTTAACTCAACATTTAATTAATGAATAAAAATCTGAATAATCACGAGAGAGACTCGTGTCCCTGAGTTCGACCTTGGTTTCTTACCAAGTAAAAAAATAAAAATACGACCATCTGATTCTATTGACAAATCAATTTGATGGTCTTTGATGGACCTAGTTCCGCCCGACTGCAATGACCATTGAATACTAATTCAACACTATTAAAGGGCCCTTTGATAAATCTTCGATAAAATCCAACTTGCCTGAGGAAGGACCACAACTGTTTTATGTTGGTTGGTAGCTGGAGTCATCTGATCACGTCCACCTTGGCAGGATCAACCTCCATTCCTCTCTTGGAGATGACGTGCCTGATGAAACATGCCCGAAGAAGGACCACAACTGTTTTACGTTGGTTGGTGGCTGGAGTCATCTGATCACGTCCCCCTTGGCAGGATCAACCTCCATTCCTCTCTTGGAGATGACGTGCCTAATGAAACTCGATTTCATCATCTTAATTCTCCATTTTTAACCCCCTTGCTTAAATGTGCGTCAATAAAAACCTGATAATGTCTTGTAATTATCAGAGTCTTGAACAAATTAAAAATCACAAAAAATGGTAAAATTAAAATTCTTGGTATTTTTAGCCTTAAAGGGCAATCTTAGAGAAATCCTTGATAAATATTCGATAAAATCAAACATGCCCGAGGAAGGACCGCAACTGTTTTACGTTGGTTGGTGGCTGGAGTCGTCTGATCACGTCCACCTTGACAGGATCAACCTCCATTCCTCTCTTGGAGATGATGTGTCTGATGAAACTCGATTTCATCATCTTAATTCTCCATTTTTAACCCCCTTGCTTAAATGTGCGTCAATAAAAACCTGATAATGTCTTGTAATTATCAGAGTCTTGAATAAATTAAAAATCACAAAAAATGACAAAATTAAAATTTGTGGTATTTTTAGCCTTAAAAATACCCTCAAAAATATTTTGTGGCTTCGAATGACCTCATCTCCATTTTTGGTCAACATGAAACTTGTAGATCTCATCGAGATCTACAACTTTCATGTTTTAAGTTTTTCCAAATTCGGCCATTTATCCCCTCAAAAATCAAATTCTTTAATGCAATAATCTGATTGGGCCACATGGCTCTTTCTGGTTGAGCCACGTGGCCCGGCCTCATTGCACTTGCCTCCCTTGCTCCCAGCCTTGGATCCCCTTCCGATCCAATGGTTCCACTCTCTCCACGCATCCTCTTTTCCCCTGCCGTCCGATCTCCACTCACGCCTTGATCACCACCGCCCGCTAGCACCTCGCCCAGAACTCGCCACTTGGCGCTTCGTGCGCCCTCCGATCTCACCTTGGCCATTTTCATCTCCATCAGTCTTTGGTGCCCTGATATTGACCTTCCGATCATCGTCCAGATCTGATCTGCGCTGCCCGCTTCCGCCTGCACTTGCGCTCGACCTATGGCACCATCCTGGGCCCTCCGATCATGCCGCCCTTTATCAGATCTAAGCCACTGGTTAGCGCCTCGCTCCCGGCCGTTGGATCACAAGATCCAACAGCTACGAACTCGTCGTCAACCTCCGGTCCCCTCTCTCTCTCGCACGTTCTCCACCTCGCATGACACCTTCACCCTTCCTTTTTTCTCCGCTTCTCCAGCCATCATCTCCATGATCCCAGTAGCCCTCGACGTTCCCTGATACACCACGAGTCTCGCGAAATAACTGGCTTCCCTAGTCATCTTCTCTGCTCGCTCCATATTTCCCTCGAAACCTACGATGTCACCACCGGAACCGCCACCTTCACCTGATAAATACCCCGCTTCCTCCTCCGTTCACAGTTGTCCACCTTTATGCGGGGGGAGGCCCAGCCCTCCTCCATCTCCCCGTGACAGGGGGAGGTGGCCGGATTGAGCGATGATGACTTATCTCCTCCGGTGTTGACCCGCCGCCGATCATGGCAGTGTTGCGGTGCTTCGAGCCCACTTGAGCTGCCACAACTAGCTGCAGGGGTCCAACGACGACCCGGGGCTCGAATCGAGCCCCAGCCCCAGCCTCCGAATGCCATAGCTCAGGTAAGCCCCTCTGACTCCCTTTTGTATTTCTCCTCTTTCTTCTCGTAATTAACTAGGCCGCTACACCCCTCTCCATCCTCCATTGATCGCTCCTCGAGCTTCGCCTAGCATCCACCATTCACGCGTACACTCCCGATATCATCCCTCTTTTCTCCAGAACCCCGTCACCCTCCGTCATTTTCATCATCACTCTCCATTGGTGAAACCTATAGGGGCTCCATTCCCTTCGCACGCAGATCCTCCATCTCACTCGCACTCGCACCCATCACGCTTCGGCTATGCAACTAACGCTGCAGGTAATCTAGTCCTCAACAGTCGGAATCCTCGCCGGAGATATTTTGCGCAGCTTCGCTTCAGTCATTCAAACATGGTCGGTCATATCCAGGTTGCTTGGCGCATCTCCATGGGCTCTAGCTACATCGCCAATCTTCAATGGAGTTCCGGGGACCTTCATCGAGCAAGCTAGAAGGCGGCGAAGTTCGGGGTCCTTCGCCGGAGATCCGACTTCGCCACCAGCCTTTGGTGGAGGAGAAAGTACAGCGACCGTTGGATGAATGTATCTCAGCGTTCATCCAACGGTCCAGATGAGGGCACGCCAACAACTCTAGGAGCATACAGGAGCCACCCGATCTCCCTGATCGGATGGCCTACGATCGGCCACGCGTCAAATCCAGGGCTGCCCCGAGCCTCAGCACCAGACCAGCAAGCTCGGGTGCCCCGAACCTGCTCCGAACCTTCTCAGTGCTTCGAGCAATTCCGTGCCTGCATCGAACCTGAGCCTACCATCCAAGCCTTGCCGAAGCTACTCCGAGCCTCAGATATGATACGAGCCTGGGAGAGCACGTGTCGGTCACGTGCGAACTTGGGTCATTTGCACAGAGGCCCTCCAACATCTCCCAATTTGCATTCAGGTCCTGATATCACGTGCAACACACGATCACTTGGGGAATTTTGCAGTTATGCCCTCACGGGTTTTTATAATTGCAAAAATACCCATGTACGTGTGGGTCATTTACTGGGATGGTCCCTAACTTTTTTGTATTTACATTTTAGTCCCTTCTAGGGACCTATTTGTAGTTATCTTTCATGTTTTCTTTCAGTTATGCCCTTGTCTCATTTTATGCATATCTTGAGCATTGTAACTCTGTTTCAGTTGATTTCAATTTCATTTCGAAGCTTATTTGATGATCTAATGGCATGCTCATTTCTTATTTTGGACATAGTATTTTTGATGTATTATTTTAGTCACCATGTGTCTCTTAGTGCTTTAACTTATGCCTTGTTTAAATTAACCATCAAGTTTGTCACTTGAAATTAAACCAGAAATTGATTCATTTCTTTTTGCTCATTATTCTGATCTAGGGCATGTTCTCATTGCATTTCATCGTGTATAATTACATGATTAAAAATTAACAAAAAAATGCATGTTTTATTTTTGTCTAATGCATTGTCTTGTCTTCTTACATTCTTTGACCTATTTGTCTTTAACTCAACATTTAATTAATGAATAAAAATCTGAATAATCACGAGAGAGGCTCGTGTCCCTGAGTTCAACCTTGGTTTCTTACCAAGTAAAAAAAATAAAAATACAACCATCTGATTCTATTGACAAATCAATTTGATGGTCTTTGATGGACCTAGTTTAGCCCGACTGCAATGACCATTGAATATTAATTCAACACTATTAAAGGGCCCTTTCAACGTAAAACAATTGCGGTCCTTCCTCGGGCATGTTGGATTTTATCGAAGATTTATCAAGGATTTCTTTAAGATTGCCCTTTAATAGTGCAAATTTTAACAAGGGGGTTAAAAATGGAAAATTAAGATGATGAAATCGAGTTTCATCACCCCCCTATACTTAAACTATGCTCGTCCCCGAGCATCAAAGAGAACGAATAAACTGGATTAACCCCCTTGTGCATGTGAGTACAGGATCCAATCTGTTCAAGTCCACTCAACTTTAGAGGTCCAAAATTTTAGAGCTCAACCCAACCTTAATCAATAAGCACCCAATTCCTCTAATTTTCCAGACTCTCTCTGATATACATATAGACTAAGGGTATGATATTTAGTGTTGACTGCGACCACGAGAGTAGAGTCAAAACTTCACCCAAGGTCTTGGTCTGAAAAAAACTCTCCTAAGAACCTGACCCTCAACACTAGGGAATAAACCATTTCTTGCATCCAATCCACCGTCTCTTTAGTTGTCAGACTTAAAAGTGTAGATGGAAGGCCAGTTGATGGGGGGCATAGGATTGTGTCATTTCTTCTCTCCCTCTCATTGGAACAAGGATCCTCTCGAGTGCCTTATTACTCAACGCATTTTTTTTCGGTGTTGATCGGTGCGTCTGTCAAGAGAAGTTGGAGCCGTCTACACTTGTTTTCCTGGGAATGCACCGGGGTGTGTCCTTTTTGAGTACCTATCGTACCTTCTACACCCAGACTTGTAGCATTTACGATGCAGATCCCTTTTTTGGTGCAAGCCCAACTCCTGGTCCTAATAGCGGTGGTCCAAGTGGACACTTTGAAAAGTTTGGGAGCGCTCGCCTTTGGTGGAAGCTCTTTGATATGTAGCTTTGTGGAATGAGAGCTTTTGTTTGACATTTCATTTATTTGTAGTATTTTGACTAGCTCCAATGCTTTTACCAAGAGTTGGCGCACACTGATCAATATTTTTTATTTATTTTACACCCTGGCACTTAGGTCAATATCAAGAGATTAGTATAAGAACTAAGTTCTCATACTGGCTAAAATTGCTGACACTCAGGTTTCATGAAGCCTTCAAAGATTTTATCCCATCCTCGAGCATCATTAGATCAAGTCCAGACTCAAATCCCTCATCCCAATCCCTCAGGTGAAAAGTCAACTCATCTCATCGAAACCGTAGTCGTGCATGTGATGTGCTGATCATATTCTTAATGGTCTGAGACTAAGCATGAATTATAGCATGCAAATCTAGAAATTTAGGGGAATGTGGATGATTAAGTCTAAGACCCTGATGGCTAAGGCTGGTTAACCTAAAATCTCAAGTCCTCATAAATCGAGTTTCCTTGAACATTTCAGATCATGGGTGGAAGTGTGAATATAGAGGAATAATCCAGCTCCTTCATTCAAAAACACTTTTTTTAAACTTCAAGAGATATTATGATTGTCTAAACCCAATTAAGTAGATGTATCTGCATTCAGCTAATATGGATTTAAGTACAGGCCGGAGCCCGTTGCTTGAGGACGGGGCCTTATGCGATGTCCTCTAAACCATCCAATCTGCTATGGGCGAACCCTCACTGAACGCGGCTACTTATTTGGGCTTAGTAGTTACCAATGACTCTTAAAGGATTTTTGGATTTTCTCATTTTTATGGATTTTAGTTAAGAGTTAGAACACTGGTTAGACTCAACTTTCCAATAAAAGAGAAAGAAACTTTCAAGACCATGTCACACAAAATAAAAAATTTTCAAAACATTTTCAAAAGATTTTACAAAACAAGATAAACCCAAGTTTCAAATCATTTTCGAAAATAGTGTAACATAATATTGAAAGCCGTGAAAACCACTTGAGTACACTTAGTTCAAGGGATTTTACTTTAGCCAAAAAGTTTTAAATTATTCAAAATTTTTAGATTATTGCTAAAGTAAATATACTGTATATGCGGTATACCCCCTATACGTAAACTTTGATATGTCCTTATAGCACTAAATGACACAAGTACATAGGTCCATTTAAATATAGAGAAATATACAGGAACTAAGGAGGACTCCCCCTATACTTTGGTTAGAAATAACCTAAGTATAAAGGCAAGGAAAGATGAGTGGAGAAAATCACAGAGACTCGGGTCCCCCCTATACTTAGGCTGAGAGTAGCCTAAGTATAAAGATGAAGATTTCATGTTGGGAGAGACCCAAGGTGAACGAAGAAGAAGGATGGATATACAAATGAGTGGATGAATCTTCGGAGATCAATGGAGTGACTAAGGCTCAGGGGAGGGTGTCAGAGCAAACATGGCTCAATCAAGCATGCATCACACTTCAATTTCACCAACTCACACATGAAACCAACAGATGTTGGTTAATTATCTTGTCGGTTTTATTGGTGATCAAAACATTCTATTTATACGCGACAAAAAATGTTAAGTGAAATCGACTGCGCAGTGGGTGTTTCTCTCCCAAAATAATTTTACTCCATTTTAGGTTGACTTGCAATTTAACAGTCCCAGTTCCCAGTTATTTAAGGTTGTCACTGAATTAAGGTGAGCACATAAATCAAGAAATCATCATCTATCGTTAACCTAGGTGATCAAGCTAGGAGGGGAAATCAAGAAAAACCATGTATTCGATAAAAACCATGATCTAATTAAGCGATAAAACATGCCATGACTTGACAAAAATACTTGAAAACTTGGGCTGTTTTTTCTAAAAACCAAAATCATGTATGCAAGTCGATTAAAGCCGCACCTAATCATGCTTCTATTAGCAGGGAAGAATGTCTTTTAAATTTGGATAAGTGAAGCGATATTATGTGCGTCTTGAATTAATTCAACACGATACACTCCGTCACCATAAAGTGACTTTTCTCCAAGGAGAGCACCAGATTGACCTCACAACATCGCTTGAGGACTCGGTCCAGATTCCTAAGACATGAATCGAAGGAATCACCATGGACCGAGAAGTCATCCATGAAGACTTCCAGGAATTCGCCGACCATTTCGACGAATACAACAATCATGCACCTTTGGAAAGTACCTGGAGCATTGCATAACCCAAAGGGCATGCGCCTGAAAGCATAGGTACCAAAGGGGCATGTGAACGTGATTTTTTCCTGATCCTCCAGAGAAATGGCTACTTGATTGTAGCCCGAGAACCTGTCTAAAAAGCAGAAGAATTCTTTCCCTGCTAATCTCTCTAAGATCTGATCAATGAAAGGTAGGAGAAGTGATTCTTCTTCATCGCAGCATTCAAGCGTCTGTAATCCACACAGACGCGCCACGACACGGATACTCATGTCACGATCTCCTCTCCGTCCTCATTGGTGGTCATCTGAATTCCCGACTTTTTTGGGACAACATGGATTGGTGACACCCATTTAGAATTGGAGATGGGATAAATAAAACCCGCATCGCACCATTTCTCTATCTCCTTCTTCACGACCTCTCATAAATTTAGATTCTACCAACGTTGGAATTCACGAGAGGGTAGCCACATTTTCTAAGTAGATATGGTGCAGACATAGAGTGGGATTTATCCCGTGGAGATCGGAGATGCTCTAGCCTATCACCTTGTGGTTTTTCTCCAAGATCTTTAACAGGCGAGATTCTTGCTCCTCGGTCAATCACGAGCTGACGATGATCGGATATTTCTTCTCTTGTCCTGCAAGGAAGACGTATTTTAGTGTTTTGGGTAAAGGCTCAGGTAAGGTGTGATCATCAAGGAGGTCTGGCTCAATTGAATCTGGCTCTGTGCTAGTAGTGGCTGGATCTGTCCTTGAAATTACTGCCACCAACTCATTCAGCTCTGGAGTCGGATCGTCAAAGGTTTCTGAGCAATCGGCAAAAGTCACGCATGACTCATCATCCTCATCTTCTGATTGTCCTAAAGAGGGAAGGACTAACCGACCCAGCTAGACCTTTACGTCATCGAAGATGTAGGGGGATGCACATTCTGCACTGTACTCATTTCTAAGGGTCTCGCAAACTGACTCATGCACAAGATCGTCTCCAGAGGATAGGGACTCATCGATGCTAGCTGGGTTCTATCTCCATGGCCCAACGGTGTCTACAGGAATACAATCTACTTCAGATGAAGAGTACTCGGTGCTGGATTCTGAATCCGACCTTTGCCACCTAGTCTGCTTCATCTCAAGTTCCTCATCTCCGCATGGAGTTTGGAACTGGATCTTCCTGATCTTGTAATCAAATAAGGCCCCTGCTGTTATGAGGAAGGGCCTTCCTAGTATGATCTGAGAGTCTCTCTAATTTCGAGGGGTCTCCATTTCAAGGACTGTAAAGTCCACCATATACTCCTGACCCTCGACTTTGATGATAACGTTCCTCAATTCTCCTTCGGACCTCTTGGTTGATTTATCTGCAAATTGGAGTAAGGATCTGGATTTCCTAAGAGGTCCGAGATTAAGCCGCTCATAGAGGGTTGTAGGCATCAAGTTATTGAGGATCCGTTATCAAGGAGAGTGCATGAAAACACAGTGTCATCGACATGACTCACCACATAATGTGCACCCATGTCTCTTCGTTTCCTCGGAAACGCGTTCTTTATTGCGCAAGTAGTGGCTACTAACAGAATGTGTTTCTCAACACGACTTTTGGTCTTCCTGCTGACCCTAGTAGGTGTGCATCTCTCCTTAAGGTACTTATGGAATGCATGTGTCATGTCCACATACTTATCAAAAGGGATTGTGACCTTGATGTATTTATTGCAAAACTCTGCCATCTCAGGATCATCTTTTTGTATTTTTTTACTTTTCTTCTTTCCACCCGTAAGAGCTCGGGGGAAAGGGATTATTAATGCTAACTCAGATTCTAAAACTGAAAGATTTTCATTGAAATGAGGAACTGAGTTCCGTACAGGACTCTGACTCTGACTACAAGAAAATTTCTGTTGCGAAACCGGTGATGCGTCTTCCGCGACTGCTGGGACATCCTCCTCAGATGGAGGAGCGGGCTCCTCATCGGTCTCGCCGGACTCACTACTGGTGCTGTTCTTCTTCTTCTTCGAGGACTTGGAAGTCCTCTTCTTTTGTCGGTGGTGGTGGTGGTGTTGGTTCTACTCCTCTGCCTCCAAGTTCTCCTCAGGTAGAGACTTGGAGGCGTCTTGTTCTGGTGTCCGCGCCCGATAAGGTACGATCACGGTCCTTCCGCTCCTGATGGACATATGATTAACATTATCGTACGAAAGGATCTCATGTTCAGATAAAGTGTTATCTGAATAGTATACCTGATCTCGTGGTCGGTTCTGAGCTTGATTCATGTTATTTGGGTTGGCCTGAACCTTGGAGGGAAATGGTTCTTTGGCGCCATCTGTTGGTCCTGGGTACGGGAAATACGATTCAAATCCGTTCTCATATTCAGGTAGCCATTCTAAATATGTTGGACCCTATCAGTCAGGGTCTGGATCGCCAAGATGAGGGACTCCAATTCGCTTGTGGGCGGGGCTTGTTGCTGCTGACTCGAGGATGAGTTCCTGTATTGGCCCTGCTGGCCATTCTGGTACTGCTGCTGATGGGAAGGTGGTGGAGGGCCCTGCTGGCCCTAGTGGAACGTGCACTGCTGCTGGTGCTGCTGAGGCTGGTACCCTTGTCCGGGCCGGGACTTTACGAAGAGCGTTGCAGGGACGGAGCTGTTTTCCTGGTAAGCTAGGGAAGGTCGGTGTGGCTGACCGTTCCCTATCCCCGATGGGGTCATGGCTGTACCACGGCCCGCTGATCTCGAACACATGTGGAGGCTCCTCGTATCCTGTCTCCACTTGTGGGGGTACGTGCTGCTCCTGCTGAGTGTATGTCTGTTCCTCTACCCAGCTACTCTGAGGCCCCGGTGCCTGTTCCTGTACAAGATGAACTCGGTGTACAGGTACAGGTGGTGTAGAAGGGGCATGTAGCCGTATCTTGGCTACCTTCTTAGTCAGTTCCTCCACTTGTTTCGGCAATCGTGAGAGTGCCTCAAGGTCAGTGACCCTCTTGTGAATCTGCTCGACCATGGTTAACTTGCCTGCTATTATCCCCATGCTGGGGATGAGGTCGTCCATCAGATCTGCTACAGTCCTCCTAGTTGTCTCGTTGGATAGGCTTGAAGGAGACAACTGATAGGCCCTGGTGGCCTGAGATCTTCCTGTTTCTGCCATCTGCTCTAGGATCTTCCATACGACATCTTCGTTCTTGTTCAGATAGCTTCCTCAACAGGAGGCACTCACTAACCCCTACATCTTCGGGGTCATGCCACAGAACAAGGTCTGGACTAAGATCTCTTTTGTAATGTGTGGCAAGGGCATTTCTACATTAAGTCATTGAATCTGTCCCAAGCTTCATGAAATGGTTCATTGGGTCCCTGGGAGAAACTCACGATCATGGTTCTAATCTGATTAGTCCTACTGAGTGGGTAGAACTTCTTCAAGAAAAGGTCCTTAAACTGCATCCAGGTCGTACAACTCACCCCGAGATTTTTCAACCAATGCACGACCTTATCTCCTAAGGCAAACGGGTGGCCTTCAGCCAGATGTAGTCTTGCCCAACCCTAAGGTGACTAGGGTTGTTGCAAACCAGCTCGAAGTCTCTAAGGAAGGCATATGGTTCTTCGTTGGCGTTTCCATTGAACTTTGGCAACAGGCTCAGAAAGTGGGGCTTCAGCTCGAACGCTTCAAGGGGGACCTCAGGTACTAGCCAGCTATGTATTTCATTCTCTACGGGATTGTAGGCGTCTACCATGGGTCGATCAATTCCTTCAGCCTCGATCACCTGTCCCATCCTAGCCATTAGTTCTGCATTTAGTTATTCGACTCTAGCTAGCCAGGCCAGGACTTGGAGCATGGGGTCCTCTCTGGGTTCCTCCTCATCAGGGTTTTTCTTCGGCATTTTGTCCTCTTTTCTTGGGTAAATAAGATGGTCTAGGTTAGAGGACATATCAATGAATACATTCTCACCGAGGCGATGGTCTTCCTCGGTGAGATTATAGGAGAGAAAAGGGTTGGTTTGAGAGTAACCACCCTGGGGTTGACGGATCTCGAACTCAAGAGGGTCATGAGCTCGGGTTGGTCCAAGTTGCGCTTGGGCCGGTGAAGGGGAGCTCAAAGAAAGATTGGCGAATCAGGAGTAGATACCCCCCACTCAGTGTTCTTGGATGGCAAGAAGAAGAATCAGGAGTTCTTAGTGTAAGATAGGATTTTACTCCTACCTGAAGCAATCAATTGAATCCAAATCCTGTTTTTCACACGCAACTGAGTCCGATTAATCTGGTTGATTTTAAGTGTGAATTTATCAGACAAGTAGCAAAGTTTACGCGGCCTATAGAGGAGTCGACTAAAAGCCGGATGCATCTCCCCTGTTTAACCTGTCGCCTAAGATACCAACACCCTTCCTTTTTCCACTCCTATCACCAGCCGAAAGTTCAAGGACCTGCCCCATCTACCTACAGAGTAGGCGGAGGCTGACAAGGCTATAGCCCCTATCTACCTGCTGGAGCAGGAGGAGGCTACTAGCAACTTGTCGCGGTGCACCGCAATTTCGCCCCTATCTACATATCATAGTAGCCGGAGGCTACTTGGCGCTGGTCAGTTGAACCCAAAGCTCAGCCGGTGATATTTGTTCGGATCGGGGTATGTGATCTGGAAGGCAGGGATTTTGGCTCTGCCTTAGGGTGTGCACACACACTCTAGTACCCTCACTCAGCCTGAAACAAGGTCAGGGTTAATTTCCCGCAAGCAGAATTTCCGATTTTATTGATTTTTTTGGTCAATTTCCTTTAGCAGTCCTGGTTTTAAGTTAGGTGATTACTGGTTTAGTCCAACCACAAAGCACGTTTATCGTCCAGTCCCAATTTCTTTTTTATCCTAAGTTTGGAAAACCAAGGGGGGAGGAGTCGAGAAAAGCCGATGCAAGATAAAACTATGATGAAATGCCAAGTAGAGAAAACTTACAGTGATCCTTTCGCTTTTATGCAAGATGCAAAATAGAATTGAAAACTTTTATTCTATATGCAATGCAGACGATAAAAGCCACTCCTAGACATGCAGTTCTATTAGCAAGTGAAGCACAAATTGAATTTGGCTAGATCTGCGATCTAAGTGTGTCTTTTATGTGTGAAGTGTGGTCCTAGAATTTTACAAGCACAAGCAAGTCCTAAAGTAGCTCTAAGAGCCGCAGGTGCACTCCTATTCTACGTAAAAGAAATCCATACAGCACATAGGGACACGTTTCCACTATACTTACATGCGCAAGAACCCAAACGGGAACCGTTGGAAAAATGCAAAAATAAAGAAAATAAAAGAAAATTATAAGTCCTCACAATCACTCAAATTATTTAAATGCAAGTTCCTTGGTTCGCTTGGTGAAGCACCTTCGACTCCTCGTTTTCCTCGCATGAAAATAAATGGAGGTCAGATAAAGGACGACATAAAATAAACAAAAATAAATGACAGAAAAATATTCACAAGAAAGGTCGGGAATCAGACTACCCGGGGATGGAAAATCTAAAATCAAAATTCTCTAAAAATTAACCTAAGCCGCGCCACCCTGGCAACGCCGCCATTTTGAAAAGTCCTCGTCTACCCTTGTTAATTCACCGAATTATCGATTAAATTAGATGTTAAGTTCGTTGTAGTCGGGTAATCGGGACTTTGTCAAAAATACCACTCAGACTTAATGTGTAATCAAGTTCAAGCTGCAAATTTATTTTACTTGGGCAAGCCCAAGGTCGCTCCTTAGGTAAATTTTTAGTTAATCCTGAGGTCAGATTTTCAGAATAATATTTTTTGGTCTTTTATTTTTTATGCAATTAAGGAAAATGCAGTGCAAATCCTAGCCAAATTTTAAGTTAAATCAAGAAATATGGTAAAATAAAGTTCAAACTTAATGAAACTTGGCTAGATGATGGAATGCTATGAAACTAAGTGTCTACAATTTTTTTTTGGAATTTTTAGACTATGTATGAACTTAATATGAATAAAATATGAATGCAGGGTGGTTTTTGCAAAATTAATTCTAATAAATACCAAGATACATTATTTTTAGGTATAAAAATTATCCTAGATAGGTCTAAGTAAGAGGAATCCAGGAAAATTAATAAACCTAAAAATCTATGTAAATTGGACCTATTAAAAATTAATTAGGCAAATTACTATTTGATTTATTCAGGCCTCATGATGCGTGCAAATGCAATGATTTTTGGGACAGTGTAGAGCAACTTATCCTAAGTCTAATGTGATTTTATGGTGATTTTTGGAGCAACAGAGAATTTAATACTAAATAAAAGGCACACAGTGGGCAAAATATGTTAAATATTACCAAAATAATATTATTAAATTCAAGGTGTCTCACAAAAATAAGACACGTGTCACACAAGATAGAGGACAAGTTAAAACAACATGTATTTTTTGGAATTTAAAAATGATGAAATGTGGACGCTGATGAATCTGTGATTCATCACTCTAAAAGTTGAAAATAGAGCTTTGTTTCCGAGTAATTAGATGCATATTTCCACTTATATTGCATAATTAGCATTCATGCATGCATAAACAATATCTGCATTTTAGCATTCATATTTGCATAAAATAAGAAGCCAAATTCACTTGTAAATATTCACCTGTATATTTACCATATTTCACCTATTTGTGTATATTTTATACTAACTCCGAATCTAATAAAATCAACTCCATTGTGTATATATGACTAACACTAATAAAGGAAAAATATCAAAAAAATACTAACTTGTAAAATTGACCAATAAAACCCAAATCCAAGTTTGAAACTATGAGCCTTAAATGCACATATCTCTCTCATACAACCTCCGAATTAGGTCTACTCACTTTTAAAGTAATATACATTCAGAGACCTTCAAAACAAGACTAATTTCATTAAAATTAGAGCTCGTATGCAAAAGTTGGGTTTCGGGCCCCTTTTGTATATTATACATATTGACCGTTTTACCCCTATATTTTATCCTTTTATTTTCTTCATTATTAAAAATAAAAAAAAATAGATTAAGTTGTAAATATTCTTCTCATATTTTCTTTTTTTTTATTTTAATTTTTTCTCTTATTGAAAAATGGAAAAAATTACAAAAGGAAAAATGCGGTATTTTATATCTATAAGGTACCACCCAAAAATATATTTTTGTACAGATGATTTCCTTTGATTTTCAACCCTTCACGAAAGTTGTAGATCTCGTCGAGACGAGCAACTTTTGTGTTGACCAACTTTTTGATTTAATCCCTTTTGTTATTTCTTTTTAATTTTTCTTTACATTTAATTTTTGAATTTTCTAGGAGCGACATGTGGCTGCTCCTAGAGCCGCCACATGTCACCCCAATTTCTATTTTTGGATTTATTTTTTATTACTTTTTTTGGATTTTATTATTTTATTATTATTATTTTAATTATTGTTATTTTTAGTAGCCTACTATATTATTATATTTAATATTTATTTTTATTCCCCTCTTTACTTCTTCTCCCCTTACTTGCCTTCTACTCCAAGCCACACTTACCCCACTTCCTCCACCATTCTCTCCACCTTCTCCACTCATTTTCTAACTCCCTTCCCTTCTTCTTTATTCACCATCACCTCCATCATTTCCCTTCATCCGCCGTTTTCGAGAGAAGTGAGGTCGAGCCCCTTTAACCTTCAGGTGACAGTTGTAGGAGACGAGTCGAGCGACGACAACCTCAAGGCGAGATTCGCGTCATCACCATTGCCGTGTCGCGAGATCCAATTAGACTTGCTCAGATTCGAAGGACTCCACCATCCTTCTCGAGGCCACGACATAAGCTGCACACCGTAGCTCCACAATCCGACGAACCACACATGTAAGTACCCTCTTCTTGTCCTTGTTAATTATTTTTATCTAACATATTTGCTTCATTGTTTTTTTCGATCAAACATTACCCAAACATTCACAATCATCTACCACCACCACTACTATCATCATCATCATTCACCAATTTTTTTATTTCATTTCTACTACTGTTGTTGTTTACAAAGAAAATATATAAAAAAAAATACTGTCTCCATCGCCGTGTCGCGCGCGCACAGCCGCTGCCTCCTCCGCCCCAGGCTGCCGCCTCCACGCGCCGACCACCGTCCCACGCGTCTGCGCGTCGGCCGCACCGCCGTCGCTCCCATGCGGCTGCCTCCATCCGCAACCCTTAACGCCCTGTGCCCTAGCGTGGGCCAGAGAAGGTTCCCTCTTTTTTTTTTATATTTGGAAAATTTACATATTTCATCTTTTAAGTTTCATTATCTGCACAAGTGCCCCTGTGCACAGTTGAAGTCATTTTGTTTCAATTCTATTTTGCATTGATACCCCTGTCGTTGAGCGTTAATTTGGACAATATTTTTGCATCATTTTTTATCAAAAAAATAGCATTTGCTAGAGCAACTAATTTTTAATTCGTGGCTATTTATTTATACTTTTGTGAGCACTAAATATTTTATTAAAAATCAGAGATTGAAAATAAGTGATATTTTGCTCATTTAAGCTCTGAAATTCGCACATGTTCATTTATTGCTCCAAAAATTTTGAAAAAATTGTGAATGATGCCTCTAAATGTTCTTTAATTACTTTCCACGTTTCATCCAATTAGGTGTTGTGTTGTGCATAAAATAAATTGTAGAGTGAATTCTGTAAATGATTTTTAATTAAATCCACGAATAAGATTTTTGAGAAATTTCAAAGCTACTGGATTCCTTATTAAAATAACTACTGGATAATTTGATTTCGTGGATTTATTAGGAATTAAATACACGCAATCACTCTAATTTCATTAAAAAATTAATAAAAAATCATTAAGTGTCAGAAAATTCCAAAAATTTTAGTATAGCTTCATTTCATAATATTTAACTTCCAATAAATATTTCATAGTTTTTTCATATTATTTGCATGAAAAATTGCATAAAAACTCCAAAAAAGTTTACATTTTTCATGTGTGCATTTTAAATCCAAAAATTCCAAAAAAATACATTTGCATTCATCATTGGATTAGGTTCTTAAGAAAAATATCATTGGCTGATTTGAATTAATTTCACATTAAATTAAATTTGGTTAAGTTGTTGATTTTCTTAAATAACTTAGTTCATTCGCATCATTGCATTTGTCTTTTTATTGCATAAAAAATACCAAAAAATCCCACTTGGAAAACATGATCTAATTCCTCTAGCTTGATCCCGAGTTGTTCCTTTGCCCCCTTGAGTCGACCCTGGGGCTTGCCCAGGCTAAATAAACATAAAACCGCGCGTATATTCATTCGTTGATTATTCGATTCGTGCGGTTAATTTTTTATCGATGCGGATCTATCCGACTTCAACGAAACCGTCAACTAGACAACACTAAAAGAGTAGATCTGAGGCCCGTCAAATGGCACCGTTGCCGGGGTGGCAAACGGCTTAGGATCATTTTAGAAAATTAGATTTACGTTTTCCATTCACTCGGGTAGTCTGATCCCTGAACCACCTTGTAATTATACCATTTTTTCAATTATTTTTTTCTCTTTATTTATTTTTCTCTCTCTTTATCTGACATTCTTATCTTTTTGTGTGAGGGCCCGGTGGACTTGGAGCGGCTTTCTTGAAGTCGACGCATCTCGAAGTGCATCGGAGGCCGACGATTCGTGGATCAAGTCGGCTGTTGGTCGTCAAAAAGATTTTTTGTAACTTTAAAAAAAGAATCTGCATTTACAGCGGTTCCCGTTTGGGTTCTCGCACGTGTAAACATAGTGGAACCGTGTCCCCGTCTGTTGTGTGGATTGAATTTCTAGACTAGGCTTGCACTAGTGGCTCCTCGAGCCACTCTAGGATTTGCTTGTGCTCGTGATTGTTTTGGACCACACATCACTTAATAGACGCACTTAGACCGCAGGACTTAGACAAACATAATATGTTCTTCACTCGCTAATAGAACTGCCTGTCTAGGAGCATCTTTTCTCGATTTGCATTTCATTTAGTGTAAAATTTCAATTCAGTATTGCATCCTGCATTGTAGAGAGCTGGAGGCACTATAAGTCTTCTTACTCAAGCATTCATCATCATTTTCTCGATTGCATCGGCCTTTTCCGATTCTCTCTCTCGGTTTTCTAACCTAGTATAAAGGAACTGGGGCTGGATGGTAGATGTGATTGCTTGTGTGGATTAATATCAGCAACAACTAATCTTTAAAATCGGGACTGTTAATTGAATTGGACCAAAAAAATTGACTAAAATTAACCCTTGTTTGCAGGAAATTAACCCCGACCTTGTTTTCAGGCTGAGTGAGGGTACTTGAGTGTGTGTGAATACCTTAAGGCAGAGCCCAAATCCCCGCCTTCCATATCACGTTCTGACTGATCCTAGCAAATATCACAAGTTGAATTATTCAGGTTCATTGACTAGTACCAAGTAGCCTCCGCTAGTCTCAGGTAGATAGGGGCGAAATTGCGGTACTTCGCGATAAGTTGCCAGTAACCCCCCGGGGTGAAGTTCCGGCCTTGTAAGCCTCCGCCTGCTTGCAGGTAGATAGGGGCAGGTCTTTGAATCCATCAACTTGGGATAGGAGCGAAGAAAGGAAGGACCAGTGGTATCTTAGGCGACATGTTAAACAGGGGAGACACATCTGGCTCTGAGCCGACTTCCCTATAGGCCGCGTAACTCTTTGCTACTTGTCTGAAAATTCACACTTAAAATCAACCAAACTAATCGGACTCGATTTCGGGTCCTTCACCGTGTTTAGTGTGAACTCGGAGTTTGCTCTTGCATTTGTCTTTGTGTCTGTCCGTGTGTGTTATCCTTTGTAATTGCATGTTCTCTACCTCAATCTACTTACATTCATCTTTTCATCTTCAAGATGTCGGGATATTGGTCCCCATTCCCTGAAACCTCTGGTCATTCCTCATTGACCATATACCGATCATCTTCACCTTCTCAGTCTTCCATGTATCCTCCGCCACCCACGAAAGAACCTTACCCGTGGTCGGCTCCACTTCAACCCGATTATGAAGTCAGAGCTTTGATTGACTTCTCCACTTCTTCACATTTCTCACCCACTCCATATTCCAACACTCCAGATCCACTTCCATCTTGGGCTGACTGTCCGTATTCTCGAGAGCTTGCAGGAATTAAAGAATCGAATGTAGAGCAAGCCACTGCTGAGACGTATGATTGGCAAAATTATATGCCCCCACATACTTCATTCTCACCTCAAGTAGGGACCATACAATAATTTACATATACGCATCCCGACTTGACCTTAGGGCATAACATGGTCGATCAAACAACCCGAATGGAGAGGCCTGCACATCATGATTTTCCAGACTTGATTGACTTTAGTGATCAAGCCTCCATTAACCAGCCTTCATTCGAAGAGCCTATACATTCACAAGATTGGACTCATGAGCTAGACTTATTAGTCCCCGTTTCATCATATGAGGCTCCGACCAATATTTGCCATTTGGATAGTCCATACTCGACCCAGCATTACATGCCAGAGTCTAGGCATGTTGAGTATGAGACCCCAACATCTCAGCAGTCTCCTCCAATTGAGCAGAACTCTCCCATGATTTGTCATGAGAACATTTTGGAGGATGACATTTCTCGACTTATCATGAAAAATGAAACATTAGGTAACAAGTTGAGAGACGTCATGGAAATATTGCACTCAATTTCTGCCAGCTTGGGAATGAAAGTGGAAAAGGATGTAAGTAGATCTGATGTTGAAAACCAAGCAAGCATTAGGGAACCCACATCTTCTGTACAGCTGGAGTCCATTTTATCTCCCTCTTCTACTAACCCCTTGCCTTCCAATCTTGAGTCTGATCATTCATCTATCCATAACACCAAAAAAATTGAAAAACGAAAAATCTATATAAAAATTGAAAATGAAAAAGACCTAAAAAATGGATCATATCCTAAGGGAAGCACTCGATGAAGAATTGATTTTTAATCTTCCCTTAATAAAGATCATAGATCACTTTCCCAACCTCAAACGATTTGTGAGAAGTAAATTGATGCCCAAGAGGTCGGGTAATAAGAGGACAAGGACTGAAAGACACATAGTGTCTATGGACACCTCCTTGGTGATAGGGAGAAAGACCAAGAGCCACAGAGTGAAGCGGTTGCCCCGAGTTGAATATGAAATCAAAGACACCATCTTTACCCATGCAATAATCGATGATGACTCACCGATAAATATCCTCCCGACCTCTGTGTTTGACAAGTTCAAACTCATGCCACTTAGGAAGTCGAGAGAGATCGTTCA